>SZYC01000126.1:967523-1047523 GCA_010883035.1 Poeciliopsis occidentalis
TCCGCCGGACTCCGAGACGGCTTCAGCCCCGGCTCCGCCGGACTCCGCTCCGGCTCCTGCAGACCCTGCTCCTCGTGCTCCTCGTGCCGCTGCTCCGGCAGCCTCTGTTTCCCCCGAGACTCCTAGTGCTCCCCCCGAGACTCCTAGTGCTCCCCCCGAGCCCCCTAGTGTTCCTCCCGAGCCCCCTAGTGTTCCTCCCGAGCCCCCTAGTGTTCCTCCCGTGCCCCCTAGTGCTCCTCCCGTGCCCCCTAGTGCTCCTCCAGTGCCCCCTAGTGTTCCTCCAGTGCCCCCTAGTGTTCCTCCAGTGCCCCCTAGTGCTCCTCCAGTGCCCCCTAGTGCTCCTCCAGTGCCCCCTAGTGCTCCTCGGCACCGCGGGCGCCCTCCGGACCTTCCCTCTGGGGTCTACTGCCGTCGCCGTGGACGCCCTCCGGACCCTCCCCGTGGGGTCCGTTTCTGGCGCCGGGGACGCCCACCGGACCTGCCTCGACGCCTCCGCCCACTTTGTGGGAACTTTTCTGTTTAGTTTGGACTCTTAGCCCCTCCTTGTGTTTCCGCCCACCTTTTGTGGGTAGTTTTCTGTTAGTCTTTGTTTTCTGGACTCTGGCCCTCCTCCGTCGCCCCTCCGCCCACCCTGGTTTTGTGTTTTGGACTTTGTTTTTGGGCGTCTGGTAGCCGCCCTTTAAGGGGGGGGTACTGTCAGGTTCTGTGTTTTTCTGTGTTTTATTCTGAGTTTCTGTGTCCTGAGTCTCCTCGTTGTCCTGTCTTCCCCTTGATTGTTCCCAGGTGTGTCTCGTTCCCTTGATTGCCCTCAGTGTATTTAGTCCCTCCTGTGTCCTTTGTTTCTGGTCGGGTTCTTGTCAGATTGTCGTTGTTTGTCAACTGTTGTCGCTCATTTGTTTTGTGCCGCCCTTAAGACCAGTTGCTACCGGTGTGAGCCCTGGCTTCCGCTCAGCCGTGCTGCCTGGCCGCGGACTCTGTGTTTTTGTGGACTTGTTCTCATGGTGAATAATGAAATATTTAATATCTGGGTCTCCAGCGCCTGCCTCACCACCTCACTACTCACCACTTCATGACATGGACCAATAATTTTTATTGCAGTGGGAAACTGGTTTTGTAATTTTGTAATTACAAAAGTAATTTTGGTCTAGTTTCTTGTGCAAATATCTTAGTATGTTTGGAAAAAAGGCTAAATTAACTCTCAAAATTTGTCTTATTTCTTGCTGAAAAGATATCTTGCTATAACCTTTCAGCCAGATACAGCAGTTTGTTTTAAGTCAATAATTCCTTAATATTGATGAAAAAGTAGCAGATTATCTTGTAATGGAAAAAAATGTCCTTTTATAAGAAAAATTATTTGCTAGAAAGTCTGGTTTCTAAATCAAATATCTTATAACACTTGAAATAAGACAAAGCTAACTTAGAAGTAAATTTTCAGCAAGATAAAAGAGCTTGTTTTAAGTTAATTCCTTAATATTGATCAAAAAAATGATCAGTTCCAGTGCAAATTATTTAATTTTGAATGGAAAACTCTTATTCAATGAACAATAATTGCAAATATCTTTTTTTTTTGTCTTATTTCAAATGTACTAACTTACAAGTAATTTTTCAGCAAGAGACAGAAGCATGTTTTAAGTTAATAATCCCTTAAAATTGAGGAAAAAGTACTAGTTCCAATGGAATACTATTTCTTTCTGTTATAAGTGAAATAATCTGTCACAAGTATTAGGAATTATGGACTAATCTTGCTGAAAAGTTACTTGCAAGTTAATTTGATTTTACTTCAAGTGTACTAAGAAATTTGCACTAGAAATCAGAGCAAAATTACTTGGTAAGATATTTTTGTTTTTGTTTTTACAGTGTATGGCAAAAATCTTGGAGGTATTTGGAGAAGTGCGGACAGCGGGGTTGGAGCAGATGAGTAGTTAGCGTTAACAAAATTCACTTTTTCTCTTTTCTGTTACTTACCCTTTATTTTTCATAGTTGATCATAGTGTTGAAAATTTTATCAATGTAATCCACAAGTTTCTATTTCTTTGATTTTAAATATGACAAAGACAGAGACACAATTGTCCAAAACCATTTTAAAGAAAGACAAAAGAACATGTCTCTCAAACAAAGAAGATAGCTGGTGAAGGCAATAAGTCAAAAAAGCCAATAAGTCGAATTACAACCAGTGAGGAAGATGCGGAAGAATGTAGAAAAGAAAAATACCAAATCTCCCCTTTTAGACAAATTCATAAATTCATCTGGATACAAAATAACAACCATTTATATTAAGGCTTGAGAGAGTCTGCAGGTTCAGGGTCTTCTGTGTACCATTCAGTCACAATCAGGGAACTTACTTTGAAAATATCTTACTTACATGTAAATTGATTTACATTCTTGATGTGTTGAGATATAAAGAACTCTAAGCCTGTACAAAGTTTGAGCTAAGAGGCAAAGCAGAACTGGTTTTGTCAAATTGCTGTAGAGCCTACCTAGGTTAAGGTGGACTCTACAGCAATAAAAAATAAAAAATTTTTGCACACAATCATTCTTCAATAACGAGATTTTAGTCTGCTCAGTTCCGCCTATTTTGACCTCCTTTCAAGATTAGCTGTTTTGGGGCGTCTTGTCACTTTAAATCTATGTAAGCTGCTACTGGCCACGCCCCCACTTTCACTTAATGCTACACTTTTGTTTTTGAGAAAAAACTTTCATTGACATATTCTTCCCTTCTCTGCTGCATTTTTCTGCTCCAATAATACAGATCACAACTATCATAAAGTTTTTGCCCTTTATTTGCTATTTTCCTCTTTTTTCATAGATAGCAGGATATCAACAAACCTTTCATTTAAAAAAATATTTTTATGTTTACAAATCTCTTTTAACATAAACCCAACTATGTTAAAATGTTGCCTTGTTTTTTTTTTTATTCACAAAATAAGTTCATGCATTTTTAAACAAAAATAAAATAAAAATTTGCTACCCAAATGTAAGTTCAACTGAGAATTTTGACTAATGTAGCAAAAACTACTGACAGAGATAAACAAAAACTGAAGAAAATACCAGGGCTGCACCAATAAATCAGCCTCGATTTCCTTCATTTTGGGTAATTAGAAAACTGTAATCTGTGCATCTCCAGCAAAAAAAAAAAGCTTTGGAAAGTTTATGGAAAATGTAATAAAGAATACATTTCTGCTGAGGAATACATCTGGACATATTAATTCTCAATATTAGAACATGACTTAGCATTATGTGCTCCTGACTGTTGAAGTGAAAGTGAACAAAACACTGAAGTTTTCAGAAAGAATATTTTGGTATCTTATTAGTTAAACTTGAAAAGAGCCGTTCTGCACAGAAAACGTTTTTGAAGGTCAAACTAAATTTTGCCAACAAGTACATAGATAAAGACCAGGACTTTTGGAAAAGATGAGTCTAAAATTTAAGGTATTGGAAACCAGAGCTGGGGACATTTAGCAGCATCATAACGGCAACACACCTGTAAATTCCTCATGGATTGTCTGAAAGATATACAGGGATTATGTAACATTTACTTTTTTTAGCTTTATATCGTGTTATGTTGTTCTTGCTAAAAAAAAAAATACACCTAGAGTGTTGCTTTGATTCTCTTATGCATGTTGAAAAAAAGAGTTACAATAGATTACATGATTACATAACAGATTCAGGCAGAAGAAACGACAAAAAAAAAAAAAAAAAAAAACCCTGAACATCCAGACAATGCCACTACATATCCAGGAAGGTCACTAAAATCGCCAAACAACAGAAGGCCAACAAACCCCTGATCACCCACAGGAAACAACAAACATGTCAGATTCCCTTTACTGCAGTGTTTCTAAAACCTTTTAAGACCAAGGACCATCTAACTAACTTACCAAACAGACCAAATCACTTGAAAATGACCCACAATAACACAAACAAGATCATTAATTCTGACAGTGTACTCTTAAGCTTTCCCAATAATGCCAATGGAAATCAAACAAGTTGTGCTGTGTGCATTCATAGCGTTTTCAGGGTATTTGTAGTCTAGAATACGACAAAAGAAAAGTAAACTTCAGCTGCTTTAGTTAAACCAAAAATTACCTTTGGCATTACTAAATATAGAAATGATCCACCCATTTCTACTCCCCTGTAACATCATGTTAAATTAAATGAAAATAACAGCTGTTGATGTGCGAGCTGAAGATCCTAAGCAAGCAAAATCGTTAAAGGTAAGTTCAAGGCAAAGAGCCGCTCAAAAGAATCAAATCACCAGTAAACGTCATCAATACTCTCAGTATTTATGACTACACTTCCTCCGATCACATCAGTCCGGAGGAAGTTCGGGTTTTCTTTTGAGTGACCCAGTTTTAAGCCACTTATCCATTTTTTTAAACCACAATCCTTTGCTAAGCTAGCTGCAGCGTCGCACTTTGAGCTGACGTCACTGCAAACTAACGGTCGTTTACGTGCAGTACCTCGCGGTCCACTAGGGGGCGACCGCGGACCACAGTTTGAGACAGACTGTCTGTGAAGCGAGATTTGAACTATTCCTAAAGGTCAACTCCCACCAGAGTGTGTAACGACGAGGGGTGAACTGATTGCAGTTTTCCAATTGATCGCTGATTACCGATCTTTAAAAATCCTGACCACCTGATTCTTATTTTGGTCATACGGATTTTTTTTGACTGAAATGTCACTAAATGTAACGAGGAAGAGTTGGTAACAGTGGAGTGACTATCGCTAACTGCAAACGAACAGACATAACCTGATAGGCAGGTCTGTCAGTCAAATGTCTAACAGGAAAGCAGAAGAAGACAACGGTTGATTTTTAATCCTCTACTGAGGAAGAGAAGATCAACTCCACATGGAAGTATCGGCCATCATTGATCTCCCAAAATGAAGAAAATTGACACTGATAAATCAGTTCACCAATAAATCGCTGCAGCCCTACTTAAGACAATTCTTTTTAGCAAAATTTTTGGCTCACTTTCTTAGATATTAGCTTTATTCTCTTTTATTTATTAATTAATTTAATTATTTTTATTCATTGCAATTCCTTGCTTAATTTAAGATTTAAATATATAAACGGCAATATAAATAAAATATGAAAATGAAATAAATATGAAAGAAACATAAGTAATAAAATAAGATGTATTTCTTTATCTCTTGATTCATCATTTTGAACCTGGTTCCCTTCAACAAGTTTTCTTCCTGCTAAATCCTCATGTGCCAATAAAAATTATGAAAAATTAAATTTTCCATATTTAGCAGCTCAGAAGATATTTTTTGTTTTTGCAAAAGCAACTCTAGTTTATTTATTTACTATGCTTTTATAAATAATAATAATAATAATAATAATGAAACATTAAAGCAACTTCTTTTTTGATTTCCAAGGAAATCAGTGCAGTAACTATAATGACCCAACTCTGGATCTGACATTAGTAGCCTATTTCTTATTCCCATCAGAGGCAAAGTACAGTAAATAAGGCTCATCTGCAAATTATACTTCCAAAATAAATCAGCACAAAGATTGCAGTAGTGAAGTAAAGTCTTAAATGGGAGTTCACGCATGTTTTCATCTTTGCTCTCATTACAGCAAATGCAGGCTGTTCTTACCGGATGAGCACAGAAACCCCCACATCCTCACAGTTTTTGTAGACGTGCCCCCACGTGTCCTGGATGATCTCCCGCTCCGAGTCGGACAGCGGCTCCGTGCGCTCCGGACGGTCCTCGCAGTCGCCCCCCTGACCCCCCAGCAGCTGTGGAGGCGGCGGAGGCGGCGGCGGAGACTCCCTCCGAGACATCCTCCGGCGGCGCAGCAGCCCGGAGTCTCCAAGCAGCGCCCGGGGGAGGTAGGGAGTCAGGGAGGGGGGGAGGGAGATGGAGAGCTGAGACCCCACGGCGGGAGCTGGGAGGAGAGTCGGGGTGAGAAGAAGGAGCGGAGGAGACGAAGAGGAGGAGGAGGATGAGGAGGAGGAAAAAGGGGAGCCAGAGAGAGCTCACAGCCAGAAAGAGGAAAGAGGAAAAGAAGCTCCTGGTCTCCCAGCTGCCACCCAAACAGCTCCAACTCTCTCTCCCTGGTCTCTCCAACTAACTTAATCCCTCCACCTCTCTTTCCTGCCTCCCTGCCTCCCGCAGTGAGGGAGATGCTGATGCTGCTCTCCCGTCACTTCTCCTCTGCCTATGATCCCCCGCTCCTGCTGAAGGAGGCGGCTGGAGAGACCTGAAGGAATGAGAGCAGAGTCGGGAGGGAAACAGAGAGAGACAGAGGGGTGGAGAGAGCTGGAGAGAAAAAAAGAAGAAGAAAGAGAGGGGGAGCATTGAGGGACCCTGGCAACACTCTGTTAATCTGTGCACAAATTCATGCACACATATTGACACATGATGGAAACCTGTTGGAAGAAACCAGGTTTGAAATAATGGTTCTATTATTAGTCATGTTTTTTATATGTATATTTCATAATAATAGCAATAATAGATTTTACTTACATTGCCCTTTAAACCTCTGGATCTCAAAGATTTTTTAAAAAGCAATTGCAATGGATAAAAATAATTGAATAAATGAATGAAAAGACATTAAAACCAACATCTAAGAAAAATTGAGCTAAAGCAGAAAAGCTTTAAGTAGGGATCCACGGATTTATCAGCCAGATAATTTATTGGCAACAATAACCTTAACTTCAAGGTTATCTTTGCTTACATATAAAGTCAATCTTCTCTCAGCAAAGGCCTAAATATCAATTGCTCTCTTCTTTTGCTTTGCAGTGACAGAGTTCTGACTGAGAGATCGGTCCATCAGCTCATCTCTGCACATTTGTATTCCACAATAATCACCACGCTGTTGCCAATTCAGCAACTTTCTTGCTATATTTAGCAACATTTCAGAAAAACAAAACTAAATCGGAATTGGGAGGACAGACATTTTAAACATCAGCTAGAAAACTGCAATGTAATGTGATTGTGTTTGCGCTCTCATTAAGATCCTAGCTGCAAAATTTTGATTTGCTAGGAATCCTAATGAGAAGAGAGTTTCATTAGTCCAGTCTGGAGGAGACATGGGCCGATTTTTCATTGTCTGAGAGGGAGAGAATTTTATTTGGAAATGTTTCGCAAGTGATATATCTCTTCCTATAGGAAAGTTGATATGAGAACCAAAAGTGATGATAATAATTATAAGAAGAGCAACATGCATCCAGCCACTAGTGAAAAACAGACGTGGGATGATATGAATGAACAGAGCGATGATTTTCAAGGAAAAAAAAGTCTAAATTTTGTTGCTAAAAAAAGAATAAAATCATTTTCTAGACCAACAAAACAGAATAGATCATATTTTTATGGAATACATGACTATTTGTTGAATGATTTTACCACCTGAGCTGTCGTGTTCTCCAGCTCCTCTAGAGTTACAATGGACCTTTTGGCCCTGAAGGTTCTGGTTAGCAGCCATTTCCTTGTAGGTTTAGAAAGAGTAGAAAATGAAAAAAAAAGGCTTAATAATAGTAATTAGACACGGTATTAGTATAAATGCTTTTACCTTTCACTCTTCCGGTGCAATTAAATATTTCAATAAAATGCAACATTATCCATCCTCTGTCTTCTCTTCAAAAAATTATGTTGGAGAAAAATAGAGATTTGAGTCTGTAGAGAGAAAAATAAACTCAGAGAAGCACATTGAAAAATCTAAACCCGACCATTTCCTTGAAATGACCATGAAAAAACAACTAGATTAATTTAGATCTGCACAGGAAAGAACAATCGGCGTAGATCTATGCAGCTAGAAGCTACTCTGTATCACATTGAAACACAATGACACACTTGTTCCAAAATTAAAGCTACTTTCTTTGCACTTCTTGTGAATCTGTAGACATAATAACTAACTATATAATTTAAACGTCCTTCACATTTATGATAGAAACAAGTATCACTTGTGAAAAGAGGGACTCTTGTACGTCTTTTTTTTCTTTTTTTTTCTATTTTTTTTTTTTTTACAATTGTTTTGTAAGTAATACTGTGTCTGACGCAGTTCTGCTGCAAAATGGCCACCTTCCATCTCCTCCTTGGTTCTGTGAGAATCCAGCAGATTTCTGAGCCGTTCCACAGACTGATTTGAGGCATTAGATGCTCCGAACCAGAACTCATCCAAAGACGCTGCCGTACAGGCTGTACATCTGATCAAAGAATTGCTGCTAAAAATGTTATTTTTCTGATCAAATTTTCACATTCTGTGCTTTATAGCGTCTGTTACAACGACTTAGAATCCTCACTCACAAAAATTAAGGCTTTAATGGGAAATTAAAATACCTCTGACTCCCTTTGTGACCTTTTACGTGATTTTAATTTCTTTTTGAGGTATTTTTTTTGGGTGTGTTTTATGCTCAAGAGGAATCAGAAAGGACTAATGCAATCTGAAAAGTTTAAATAATATGGAAGAGATGGATGTGACAAATGGACCAGAAGAGCTAATTACAGGTGTATAGATGCAGCTGGGGAAAGGGAGCTGAGGGAAATGTGAAGTCAAGGAGAATTGTTCAGAATTAGGTTCTGTGGATTATAAATAAGTTAAACCAATCTGAGATCAGATATTTCAATTAACCTGCCTTTCTTCCATCAGGTTCTTCCCATGAACTTCTTCCTCTCAAGCTAATAAATAAAAGTTGCAAGTAAAACCCGCCAAAAGATAGTGTCTAATATCATTGAAGAATGCAAAAAAAAAAAATACTTAAACTGCATATTAAAATGTATTTTCATAAAGTTTATTTGTAAATTTAGTAAAAATATAAAACGGTGCCACAATTTTGTGAATTTAAGCTAAAATAATAAGCAAAATGCTGCACTTCGTAAACACTATGTGCAGTTTTCTAACTTTAGTTTTAAAAAAGGCAAACGTTAACATTTTTGCACTTTTGCAGTATAATAATTCTGGTAAATTATTGAGCATTTTTTACTCATCATTTTTTAGCTAAAAATAATACAAATATTCATAAATTTCTCCACTATTGGACAATAAAGAATATTTATATTCTATTCCAAATAGTAATAGATAGATGGAGGAACAACATTTGATGGTTAAAAAAAAACAGATAAAACTGATTTTTTAAAAACCATCCACCAATATTTTATACAACCCAAAGCTTCATGACAGAAAATGCACTGAAAATGGTCCTGGTACAGATCAGGACCATCTGTACTGGTCTGTACCAGTGACCAGTACAGATGGCAAACATTACTCTGTAAATTATACCTGGCACTGGAAAATGCCTGACAAAAAAATAAAAAAATTAAAGGGGAACAATGTACAGAATTTGATAAATTGCTGCCTTGACAAAAGTACAAGTGAGGAGTGGCAGATGCTGCTGCTGCTGACAGGCCTATTATGCCACAAAAGCAATTGGAGTAGCCAACAATTGGGAGAGGGAGCTGTCACAGTGGTTTGCAAAATGGCAGATTTCTGCACAACACCAAAGGGTGTCACTCTGTCACTCCACAAGACAGCATGAAAAATTTATTCCACATGAGCCTCCAGTAATACCAGATTTACACATGTACAGTTGTTTAAAGTTTTGAGTGTGTTGTATTTCATGACAGTTGACTGTTTTAATTGAAACGAAGCAGACAAAAATATGGCAGGTTGACAATTTTGTACACCAAGAACATGTTGAAGGTTACTGTACTTGCACTGTGCAGTGCTACACCTGTTATTGAAATATAGGCAGCATAAATATTGCAGAAGGTTGTTTATAAGCCTCAATTTTTACATTACAAGTCATCAGATTTTACTTTTTAATGCTGCTGTGCTTCTCTGTTAGCTGTGCAACAAGTGCAATGAAGCACATTTTCAACAGAGAAAGGTCTTCAGGTTGTAATACACAGCTGAAAGAAAATAGCAAATGTTAAGATATCCTGTGGATTTCAAAGTGTAAACACCCCTTTAAATATGTGAGGTTTTTGTATCTTTAATGTGACAGATAGGGGAGTCCAAACTTTTTGTCACAGTGGCCAAAGTTGTGAAGTGCAAAAGTATATTGTGGCCAAGAAAAAAAGAAAAAAAAGTAAATAAAGTCATCAATTTTTCTATTGTTTTGTTGGAAAGGGGTATTATTCATTGTAGATCCCAAACATAGTCTACATTTGTTGTATTAAAAGAAAAACTCGCTGATTTTTCAAATTACTCTGGGCTTAATTGAACATATTTACTTAAAGTTATAAGGAATAGGGTTTGAGTCATTTTCTTTTGAAACACTTGCTGTATGTAACCAAGTTTAATAAATTAATTTAATGTTCTGTTATTACAAAAGCTTGGTTATAAAAAGACATTTGTGTTGCACTTAACATCTTCCATCGTAAAAAAAGATATGCCTGTATTAATTTGACTCTAATTACAAATAAAAAGCAAAGTGTTTAACAGGAACATTTAGTCAGTTTAGTTTACAGTAAAGAACAGGTAGCAAACTTCGAATCACCATGACAACTGGTCTGGTAATATGTGATGAATGGTTCTCGTGCCCCCCCTTGTGGTCAACTGCATGTAGTGCCACTTAAAACGTTGTGCTTCAGGGTTTCATGTTTTGCAGCTCCACGTTTGCAGATACTTTTTGTGATTTTTAAGGATGAGAAATTGTAAATTCGTCATTTTACAACTTCTTTAAAGAAAGCAGAGAAAAGCATATTTTCTTCTATTAGTCGTGTTTTTTCTGCTTTCATCTTAACATCTCAGTACTACAGCCTGATACAGTATAGGGAGAATTAAGATCTTACAAACAAATGGTTTGCCAAAACACTGATAAAAGTGTTAGCTTTGCAGACCAAGAGATCTGCACTGTGATACAGTGATGGTGGCAGTATCTTGTCTCTGTTGCTGCCAGTGACACTGGTGCATTTCGTGTGGTTATAAAAAATTTCCTTTCAAAGCACCACCTCGATGTTTGAAACATGGACAAAAATCCCAAATAAACATCAAAGCTGGTTTTGAATTTTGAGAAACAAGACTCTGGCCTGACATCATCTGCAGGCTTTACTGTCTCTAAATTTCACAGGAGACTTAGCAAAAAATAAGTTATGTGTGTCTGGTGCTTTTTTTGTGTGTGTTAAAATAAGTTTATTTATTCATTTATTATTTATTATATTTATTATTTATTTACTGAGCAGCAGAGTATCCAGACATATTACTCAGAATGGCAATATAACATTACAGTGTGGTAAAACTACTCCTAAAAGTAATGTCCCCCCAAAAAATGTAACTAGTTGCAATCCACCTCTGTTGTCTAGTGCGGTAACTATCAAACTTTTAGCATACAATTCCACTATTTCGTCTTCAACCAATCATGACTCAGCAACGGACGGTGACAGCCAATCAGGATATGGATTGGCATTGTGGGAGTTTCATTGCAGAAAGAATGCAGTGCGGCGGTGCGGCGCATCCATCCTCCCGGTCCGGGTAGAGTTCGGTTGAGAAGGTGCTGGATGGTGGTGGGGGGTGTACCACTGATGAGAGAGCGGCCGAAGGAAGGGGACGCTTTAGTACGCGCTGAAGGACTGTAACGTTAATTCACTGGAAACCGACCAGAACCACCAGGGCAAAGCTCCATCCACCTCCCGCGTGCGGTAAGTTGCGGAGAGAATTTCGGGCCAACCGTTTTTTTTTTATCCGGGATGTAGCGGCTAGCAACAGCCTCCGTTCACGTTAGCTAGCGGATTATGACTTTTTAATGATGGGGGACCTTCAGCTTCGCTAATGTTAGCTGGCAACGCAAAGCCAACGGCTTGTTTCTAGTTTTAAAAAATATGTTATTTTTGCTTAAAGAAGAAGAGTATTGTTTAAGAGCCGGTGTGGTCGCGACGTGGTCATTGTCCTGCTTTTATCCTGAGCCAGACGTCTTTGAGCCACCCACACCCATGATGGGATTTGCAAGAGGAGGCTGAACAATTCATCCTCAACTCCTGTTTTTTTCTCGGTATTTTCTACTTTACTTTCAAATCTGGTAATATGAATAATTATGGTGATAACCCCCCTCCAGCTGGATCCATCAGTTGCATTTGACTGGAAATAAACCGAGTTCTCGCAGGCATCTTTTGGAGCGGCTGTTATCTGAGGCAACTTTGAGCTAACGTTAGCGAGCTAATTTAGCCGCTGCAGCTGTTTGGCTTGTCCAGGGAGCAGATTAGGCCGGGGAAAGATGTTTTCATCCATAGCCAACCTTTTCCAGATGCTAAACATTTTTACTTTGGTGCAAAAATTTGCATTTTGTTTGTACCGTTACGTAGAAACATGTGAGATGACATTGACTGAGGGGGGATGCTGGCAGACAATAATCAAAAGCCAAACTGATCCACCATCGTCTGACCTGACCCAGATTAATATCTAACCCCTGCCTCATTTCAACATGGGATCAGGCTGCATGTTAAGATATATCTGATCATGCTTTTTGATATAGCTGAGAATTATATCACAAAGGCAAATGCAAACTAAGCCGCCGGCACTTTTATAAAAACTCAAAATTTAAACACTATACATCTTAAATGTTTGTTTATCAAGAATAAGTTTTAAGTCTAACGATTTCATTGTTGATAAATAAAAAAACATTTTAACATTAAAAGGAATTGTAAAGTTTTCTTACTTTGTTAAAGTGTAAAAAGTAATATTCATAGTTTTATTGTAATGTTACCATGCTTACATTGTGACTCCATAACTTCGGTGTGCCCATAAACGCATCTCAGCAAATCATAATCAATTTTCTCTGCTTGCTTTAAGCTTCGTCTCTTCGCACAGATCCAATAACATCTGGATTAAAATGCTGTTATTGATACTGATATTCTGAACAGAAACTTATTAAGTTCTGCTTAAGGCCTCATACGACCTGCCAAGTTATAAAGCACACTTTATAGAAGTATATTGCTGCAGTCAGTGCTGTACGTATGTTCACTGTGGTTATACAAGTAGTCAGCCATTGTTTCATCCAATTACACTCGTCATTACTTATTCATTATTCTTTCATAGATGCAGCAGTCAGAAATTTTTGTGGCATCTTACATATAATTGATTTTGTAAAGCTCTCGCCTGTACGTTTTGTTTTCTCTTAGAGAAATATAAATAATAGGATATTTTTTTAAAGCTCTGCCTACGAAATAACCTCCTCAACTTTTATAGAAAAAGAACATTCTCAGAAATAGCTCAAACTAAAGACCATTTTTGTAATCGATTGTTCTGATGAAAACATTGGCACAATGTACAGATTTTTAATTGAATGACTTTAGCCTTTTTTACACAATATTAGAAGTGCACTAACAGATGCAACTAATTAAATAATTTCATCTCATTAATCGTTTCAGCTGTACTTTTTGACATATTTTCACGTGGATTTGCTGAAAAATGCAACCTTCAAAAACCCGAGTATATAGTTGGACAGATGGAAAAAAAAATGAAGAGATTGATTAAGAATTGTTGGAAAGATCAACTGATATTTTTGAGGATGGGAAAGGAAATATGTAAATATTTCTGTGAATCAATTTTTATACCAGACAAGTGATAAGAGTACAGTGCTTATCAGAAAGAGAATAAATTGGAGGTGAGGCAGGCAATTCTCTTGCCTCATGGCAGGGGGCGCTCATGATCCCAGACTTGTGACTCCACAACTACGGAGTAAGAGACAGCAACAGCAAGCTAGCCATGGAGCTAGCCATACATTAAAGTCAAGTGCAGCGATATATGTATAGTTCAAATCAAAAATCAAATCAAATTTTATTTGTATAGCACATTTCAACAGCAAGGCATTTCAAAGTGCTTTACATCATAAACACAAAAACACAAAGTCATGCAACATAGAATAAACAATACATTAAGTCAAGTTACATCATTAAATTTTTAATTGATTACGTTTCAAATACAATTTTAAACAGGTGCATTTTTGTTTGAGATTTAAAGTAAGTCAGTGTTTCAGATGTTTTAGAGTTTTCTTGAAGTTTGTTCCAAATTTTTGGTGCATAGATGCTAAATGCTGCTTCTCCTCGTTTGGTTCTGGTTCTGGGGATGCAGAGCAGGCCAGAACCAGAAATTCCAGACTTTCCTGGACTTTATTCTTAAAGAATCCAATCATTAAATGTGATCTCTTAAACCACAGGTGTCAAACTCCAGTCCTCAAGGGCCACTGCCCTGCAACTTTTTGATGTGCCTCTGCTTTACCACACCTGAATAGAATAATTAGCAGGGCTCTGAACTGATCTACCCAAGAATGAGGTAATTCAGCCATTTCAATCCAGTGTTTTGTACCTGTGGCACATCTAAAAACTGCAGGACAATAGCCTTTGAGGACTGGAGTTTGACACCCCTGTCTTAACCTGACCTTTGGCAGATTTGATGTAAATCAAAACTGCGTCTTCTTTAGTTTAAATTGAAGAACATTGATTTTCTCCTCCCTGCAGGTTGCCCCAGATTGCCGTGCTTCTGGTTTTCCAGCAGTAATGTCACAGAGGAGTGGGCAGGATGACCCGGAACGGTACCTCTTCGTGGACCGTGCCGTCGTGTACAACCCGGCAGCTCAGGCGGACTGGACTGCCAAGAGGCTGGTGTGGATCCCGTCGGAGCGCCACGGCTTCGAGGCGGCGAACATCCGCGAGGAGCGCGGGGATGAGGTGGTGGTGGAGCTCGCCGAAAACGGGAAGAAGGCGGTGGTCAACAAGGACGACATCCAGAAAATGAATCCGCCCAAGTTCACCAAGGTGGAGGATATGGCTGAACTCACATGCCTGAACGAGGCGTCGGTGCTTCACAACCTGAAAGACCGATACTACTCCGGCCTCATCTATGTAAGTACAAGGACAATTAAGATCTAATGGACATATCAGGGTAAGATTTTATGGAATCAGTGCAATCCGCTTTACCACGCTCGGAAAGTAACTGCATGATTTGCTTCTGAGCTGATATTGCTTCCAGCTAGCACTATAGAATAAAGTGGATATAAATTATAAATGGATAGAATTGTATTTTAAAGTCCATCTAGCATGATGTCAGCTTCCTGATATGGATTCTTTTAGTATGCTTCTCTTTTTAACGTTTACACAGAATGCTCTGGTAGACAGACACTCTGGTGCCTGCTCAAGACTCAGAGGGGATTCAGCTCCCATCTGACCCTGGGGCAGCAGCGAGTTTATCTCTTTTTCCAGCTGATTTCATAAGTGCTCTGTTCAGGATAATGAGCAATTTATGTACTCTGTAAAAATTATAAATTCACTCTAGACTTTTCCATCACTGTTTAAAAAAAAAAACTGATCACAGATGGAAAATATTCTTTTAACATTCCCTCTGGTATTAACACTCTTTTCAGAGGAATGTGGACTTAGAAAATAACTTGAGGAAACCTTGAACTATATAAACATAAACCTGAAGTCTCTGTTTTTTTCCTGTGTTGGGTGAAGGAGCCAGTTACTGATGTGTTGTATTCAGTGAAAACTGGAAACTTGGAGCTTTCTAATATCCATGTGAGGAAAAAAAGAGGGGAAGTTTTGCATTTTAAAGTCTGGTGAAGTTTTCTAAAAAAGCAGGAGGCACATTTTGCATAATATTAGAAAATCTGGTTTTGGTAAACTGGTGATGATATCAGGTGCTTTCTTCTTCCTCTCTTTACCATTCATGTTTCTTAAACTCCATGATGTTTAGCATTTTGAGAAATATAATGAACATCTGCAGCCACGAGATTTTATTTAACTCCCTGAATATTACATTAAAATAAGTCCACAAGACTATAAATATATAATCCAACTATTATTGCACTCCAACTATGAATATTGCACACATTGATATTGCTTTGACGATATAATTGTGATATATCGTGCATCCGTGGTGGATATGATCACTTTTTTTTAAGTTTTATTTTTTATTTTATTTTTATCGGGTTAATCATTTCTAAAGCTGCATGATTTCTGGATTGTATGTGATTGGGATGCTGCTGCTAAAAATTGAGATGATGTTGGTTATGATATATTTTTCAGACTTTGTCCAGCTGGTTAAATACATTATTTCTCCACAGCTGTATCCTGGATTAAGCAGAATATGATAGACAGATGTTATTCCTTTGCTATTGTGAGGATTTAAAGTCAGAAATTGCTGTGATAATTTGTATAGTAGTTCATTTATTTAACCACGAATGTTGCCTCACTGCATTTTGCAAACATTTCCAATTTATATACAGAATTCCATAGGCTAGTCAAATCACACTGACAGATTAGAAGTCAGTTGCTTTCATCTCACCTGTACTCAGAAGTCAATCTCATTTTATTTTGAAAACTGGGAAAATGTTTTTCATCTCAAAGTCCAGCTGATTGCATGGACTTTCTGACTTTGCAGCCATTTTTCCTCCTGATCTATTGATGCTTAACAAGCTCTTTTAGCACTGGTACATTTCTGCATAAACATCAGACTATAACAGCTTAGCATTTGATATGAAACTCGAGAGTCTAAAAGGCTGTCGTATCCCACATAATCTGCCGATTTCCCCTGTGATTATGACCCACTAAATGCATTCCTGGAATAGCCTGGACATGAAGCAGGTTGTACTCTAAATGCTTTTTGCTGTACTTGTTAAAACACTTTGTATTTGAAAGAGACCAGCACAGAAAAAGGCCCAATATATAGAATTTTACCAGTCTGTTTGTTTGCAGCCTAAAGTCTCTTCTGGAATGTCATTTCACAGTCTGATGAAAAAAATACAAGTTGAACATTTATATCCTTAAAAAATGCATTAAAATGACATTACATATCAATGGTAGTGCAACTCTCCTTCTTATTCCTCCTTCTTTTGACAACAGCAGAGATCAGTAGTTATATAAACATATATACTGTACTATTTTTGCAATTTGGATAATGGATTCTGCTGAGCATTTCCTTGATCTGCTGATCAAGTTCTTGTATCTCTTTGTGTTTAATTTGATAATACCGACGATTTAGTAATCCTTTAAAACTACTCTACAAACGAACATTGAAACAACAGTCACATTTACATAAAAAGCAATACATTTAAATATGCAGAATGAACACTAATGCATCTGACTTGTTATTAGCCAAACACACATTAGCCAGCTCCCGGGTTGTAAAAAGTCATCTGTTCTTTTTCTCCCTGGTTTTGAGATCATTTGTGCTGTTGGTGCGATTCTTCAGCCTGTCATGTGTCCTTTCAGTCTGTGCTGAAATGTACAGGAAAGTAGTTGTTTTTTTAAAACGTAGAAATGGTTTTTGTGGCTATTGTCGTTCTCGAAAGGCAACGCTTTGCGTCACATGCCGTGACTGGAGGATTTTGTGTGACCTCTTCACCGTGGATGTCCCTGTGGGGGGAGATATGAGCCCTGCCTACAACGATCACATCACACTGGCTAAAGCAAGACCGATAGTTTTCCTTCTGACTTTAGTCCTCGATTGTGTTCATGTTTAAAATTATTTCAACGCTCCACAAAGAGGAAATTCACCATTTTCTGTATTTCTACAATTTACCATGATTATGTTCATAAAATAAATACATTTTGGCCTTTCTAGGTGCAGTGAAGGCAAACTTTACTTTAAACACAGCCTGCTCATGAAGATGTTTCCTTTCAGAGCAGAGTTGTAAAATGCAGCTGCCCCGACCCGAGCCACATGTCTGAGCGCAGGGAGGCCACTGCTGAGTCACATGGTAACCCAACAGCCATAACAGAGCGCTTTGTGTTTACTGATGAGCAACATCTGTCTGCTCAAGTAACTGAATTTTCCTTCAGTCCTGGTGTAAAAAAAAAAAAAAAAAGCTTGATTAACAAGTTGATTTATTTCAGTTTCTGAGTGTTTGTTTTGTTGATCTGTATCATCACAAGCAGGCGTTTCTTCTGCTGGAAGAGTTTTTTTTTTTTTTTTTAGCAATTTTATTCAATTTCAGTTGAATTCTTTCCTTCCAGTGTTGAGTTCAAGAAGAAGAAATGTTTTAATTAGAGGCTGCAGACATGTGTTGGTCAGCTGATTATGGATTTCTACATGTCTTATTTTGTGATCCCTTAAATTGGACTTTACTTCGTATTTCACTCCAGAGCCAAACAATGGTAAACAGTAGAAAAAATGTCTAAATGAGTAGAAAAACTATGAATACTGCTTTGGTTTATATTAAGAAAAGTCATATTGTTTGTTTAATCTGCTGCTAGTTATTATAAATTCAATCTGTGAACAATCAGTCATGCTCAGTTTGCAGGAAGCAGAAATGGCAGCTCCAATCTGTCTCTTAAATATTAATGTCAATATGATCTGTCAGCTGTTTTACCCACACAGAAATTATTAGTCAATTACTGAGTCAAGAAATATTTTAGCTTTGTTAAAGAAAAAAATAATTTAACAAACTTTTCTGAATTTTTGATAATTTTTCTCTTCCTTACTCTGAGTTATTTCAAAATTACATTTTGTTAAACATTTAAATGGTTGTTGAAATAATGCTAAATTAATTTGGTAATTGAATAATTATTAACTGAAGTATGCAGACTCAGAAAAATGCTATTTGCTAAAAGAAGGAAGCAATAATTACACAAAACTGTGGAAACATATATTTTGCATTTAAGATAAAAACATTTTTTGTCTGTAAAAATATTTTAGCTTTACCTGGTTCAGTTTCTTCTGCTTCTTTTTAAAAAAAGCAAAATCTTTTGTTAGGCACTTTTTGGTTAATTGTAAAAAATAATTACAGATTAGTCTCTACATTTGATTGATTTTAAGTCGAGCTGTTAGTCATTCTTCTGGTTGCAGATGCATCCTTTGCTACAAATCAATCAATCACTGAATCAATCAAGTTTATTTGTTTGGGACATTTCAGGAAGATGCTCTATCATAAACATCATATTATGGTCAATAGTTGTGAAAACCAATAACATACTTTACATTTAGTTAAATACCATTGCTAAAATAATCAACACACATCAAATATGTTGGTCAACCTTCCATTTATTATGGTTTGAAACGGTCAGCGTTTTCCATTTCAAACAACTATTATTACCCTCTAATAATATTCTTCCAGCTACTTGTTCAAATACCTACTTTTACGTTCCAGAACAGATCATGTAAGAATCCATTACAGTGGTAAATATGAGCAAATTATGGTCCTTGCCATGTGAGGCCAAAGTAGCACCTGTGTCGATCATACCTGTTGTTAAGAGGCGCTACAGTCACTGCAGCCATGTAGCTTTGGAGAAAATGACAGCTTAAGAGCAGGGATGGCAGGAGAAGTAATTGCAGAGGAAGTGCAGTATTACAGTGCAAACGTAACGACCCTGTTTCAGCATAGCAGCTTTGACTTGAGGTGTTTTGCAACACTTGTAGTTGCTTTATATTCATAGAGTTTGTTCAGTCACACAGATTATCTCCTGCAGGTTTTAATGCTGTACAAAATGCTCCCAAAAGGTTAGCAACCCCTAGTGATGCCACATTTAACTCCAAACTCTAGTGTTTTAGCACAAGCTACCATTTCTGAGGTTGAGAAAATCAACATTAAATCCTAACAAAAGGCAGTCGCTTCAAGATAGTAAAGCTAAAGGAGACTTATTGAGTCATGGATGTAAGGGTGGGGAGTATGGACTTAGAATTTTATCACAATATTTTGTAGTACTATTGTGATAATAAAAAAATATTATAAAAATTATCAATTCCTTTTTCTCAAGTGAATGCGTGACAGAATTCATATATAAATGCTGTTGAAAAACATCCCTGTTTCTAAAATAAGCTTCTTCAGGACACCACATACATAAAAAGTGATTTCCATTGCTGAACCGCAAATAGAGACTTCATGTAATCTTATTTTCTAGTTTACTAATATTTATTGATGCTCTTGTGGGCAAAAAACAGCAGAGAAAATGGAAAAAATAACATTTTAGTCAGTTTTTTGTAACATTAACTGGCATTTATCATAATAAATGATAAACTATAAAATAATTGCCCATTCCTACATGAATTTCAATGTTTTCACAAACTAAGTATTCTTTTAGTCTGAGTTTGTGGTAAATAAGTACTGCAATGTTTTTGTTCTGCTTGCTTGAGGTTAAACATCATAGTAAACCTCTCATGGAAGTTTTTTTTGGTTTGCGGATCTGTTTATTTAATTTTTTTTGAGGATTACAGTTTTTAATTTCTTTGGAATATTTAATATGTGTGTATTTGCAGTTGAATTTTTCCTTTCTGTGCCCTTGCAGAAGCTTATAATACATTAAATTAATACAATAACATAGCAAAACAATTGTTGTTTTTCTCAGATTTTCTTTCTTCCTGTCATAAAGTTATTCTTTCTGTTCTTGTAACAAAGCTGTTTTCCAAGCCTTACAATGGGAATCAAAACAGAAGATTATGTGTTATATCGAAAGGAAGTCTTCATGGAAGAAAGTAAATAACAGGATTTATCTTTGTTTATATATTGGTAAGTACTGCAAAGCCTGCTAAGCTGTAGTTGCTAAGCTTTACCTGCTTTGTTTACCGTTGCCTAAAGTCGCTAAACTGAAGCTGCACTGTCTCAACAGTGGAAGTCATTGTGTTTATTTAAGTCACATTAAGGCTGCCTGATTTAAATAAAGTTTCATTTCATCTCTAGTGCTTTTTTATTCTATAGTCTTCTATGTGTTTTTCACATTATTCTTAGGATTCATTGTTAATGTCCTGAGTTTTTTGACACCTGTTCCAGTCATTTGAAAACATTTGTGGCCAATTTCCTTATAGTTTCCCTTTTTGTGTAAAAGTAGAAATATAAAAGTGCTCAGAAGTCAAACAAGGATCATGTTGTTTTTGTTTTTTTTGATACCTTTGATTGAATGTCTTGCTGGTTTCTGCTAAATTTCACTACAGGTCAAACCAAAATGGTAAAAATAAAAAAATGGCAAATGAGTGAAATGACCAGCAGTGAAAGCATCGAACCGTCTTCTTCAGCTTTATCTGAAAAATTTTACTAATACTAAAAATAATAGAGTCTTCTTCCCTTTATAACAACTTCCCCACTGAAGAGTGTCGTGGGTAATGCAGCATGGTAGCCTGATTTGAATCTAGCTCAGTAGAGCTTTCGTTTAAATCTTCCACAAGTAACATTCGTTTGGATGTTTTTTACTCTGAGAAACATCCACTTTTCTCAGCTGCCAGACTTTCATAAACTACTTTTTCAAAAAGACTATCCTGCAGATATATGTATCAATATATATAAACGGGAATCAAAACAGACACACACAGTGGTAACATGTTTGTCATTTTAATTAAATTATGTTGGGAGTAAGAATCTCAAGATTTAGAGCAATTCAATACTGGATGTTTTTGTATGTCTAGCAATGGGTAAAAAAAAAGTGTTAAATGAATCAGATGTTGATTTCCTGTTAAGATAATTTAAAACCCTGCTGGTCTTCTTACATTAGAATAAAATGCTCTAAATCATTGCTTGTTTTCCCACTGATGGAGAGCCCATTTATAAAGCTCAAATTCAGATTTTCAACCAGACTTTTTTATTTTTTTAGAGGATTACAAGGCAGTGCTGAAAATGTGGGCTGTTGTTATTGATAAATCTACTGGTAGAGGAGATGTGTCTAGGCCTGTCACAATAATCAATAAATAATAAATCAATGAGTCCCATGATAAATTGAAAAGTGATTTTTCCTTTTTCTTTTTTATCTCGCTCTTTTCTACCAAAACCTGGATAACAGAAGTCTTCAGTCTGGTGCTATAGTCTTAACTATACCTGTTTTTGTTTTATAAAGACTTCATAATTAATTTTATATGTTGTTTTGTTTATTTGTTTTGTTTTGGATATTTAAAATGTTTTCCAGTTCCAGTATTAGAATTTAAAGTTTATCATTCTCTTAGAATGAGTTCTTACGTTATTGTGCCGATATTACCTTTATATTACTTAAAACAACAGTATTTTTGTTTACCGCAATAACTTCTCAACTTATCGTCCAATGAAATTTGTTATGGTGACAGACGTACATGTACCCCTCTTGCAATCTTCAACCAGGCAGACTGCTGTTACGGCTGCCAACTGGTGTCTTGTTGTTAGCGGTGTAAACCTCCCAAATACCCGCTGGGGTACGAAATTAAGGGCAGCCAGCTGAGTTATCCCCCTCCCCTCTTCCTGTGGTCCCCGCTGTGACCCCGCTGGTTCAGTAGATCACAGATCTGTCTGCCCGGCGTTGCGCCCACGATGAGGTCGTCTCTGGAGGGGTTAGAATGAAATGGACCAAAATCAAACTGATGTCACCAGTCAGTCTTACTCAGCAGAGTGGAAGTATCTGCAGTATCGGTGGCTGTGATGCTACAGGGGGTTGAAGTTTTATTGGCAGATACTGTGGGAGGTTTCAGAGTAACAAATCTGTATGACCAGACAGCTGTACAGAGTTTAAGCATCCGTGCTTATGGAGGAGGGGGTTGATGGCCATCTGGCAACATTACCCCATCCTTTATAAATATGAGCTTTCAACAGCACAAGAACATTGTTATTGATGTGGTTATCTTTTAATTTAAACAATTTGAGCTCAAAAAACACTTTATTTTAGTTTTAGTTGTCAGTGTTGCATCAGATTGTTATGTTTTAGCCCTTTAAGGCACATGTGTCAAACTCAAGGGCTGTGGGCCAAATCCGACCTGCCATAAGCTTTTTATGTGCGGCCCTCTAGGTTCTAGACTAAACAGTAAGTGTACTAAAATATTATGTTTTCAATCAAATCAACACAGTTTTTATCTGTTTATTACCAAATTATATCAAACAGTCTTTCCGGTTTCTTGTGAATTATTGTGGAAATTCACGCAAAATCAACAAATATCCGCAGTTTTTTTTGTGCTAAAACATAATTGGGAGTTTATTACAGATTTTTCTAAAAAATTGTCAAAAGCTTTCTTGTACTAAGCAGCTTCCTCAGCCTTAATTGATGTCAGATTATAGTCAGTGATCTGTATAGCGGATAAAAAAAGTCGCATCTACCGTTATAAATAAGCTCAAATATTGCAAATATTTCCAAATTAGACTGAAATGATGTTCAATAATATTATTTAACTTTAAAAATTAATTGATAATTTAACAATCTGTGAACAGATTTTATCAGTACATTCTGGCACAACCGTCCCTTTAAGAGCGTTCATAATCTTGATTTGGCCCAAAACAAAAGAGAATTTGACACTCTGCTTTAAGGCCTAAGTTTAAAATCTCCGCCTGGATACTTTTGCTTAAAATGCCCTGTGCGTAAATATATTTGTCCATTTCCCCATAACAACTGGAATTTTCAATATCTAGCAGTTATTTACAATTTACTATTAAGTGTATTTCATCACATTAAACTGAAGTAAAAAATACTTCAAAGGCAGGAGTGAAATTACCGTAATAAACTGATTATTGGCTGGAAAGTGCAAGGTCTCCCCTTTCAGAAACAGTTGGAATTTTTAAGATAGCGCAAAAATATTGCAGAGTTACGGTACTGGAAATTTGGCTTGTAAAAGCTGTGTCATCAGTGACACCTTTGGGCCTATAAGGGTTAACCAAATCAATATTCTGGATTCAATACTCAGGATAATATAGGGTATATTCAGTGTTCACCTCAAGTCAGATGACAGATGAAAATCTTTTTCCTGCGTCATGATTCATTTGAGTCCAAACATTTTTCCAAATGGGTTTGTACGCCTTGGGGCCTTTCAGGCAGTCTGACTGCCATGAACAAGATTAGTCAGGGAATGTGTGAGTGGGGCCAAGCCAAGCACACAAATCAGAAACGTATAAAAACGATCATGAGGAGGAAAATGAGTCTGAGGAGGTGTACAGACAGAAAAGCACATCTTGATAGAATGACTTTTATTTGCAATTGTTAAGTTTTAAAACGAAAGACCAGAGGGGTTTGATAGGCTGAAAAAGATGTGGACATTTTATTGTTTTTAAGTTTCCACGATTATCCATCTAAATGAATCTGAGCATCTGCGGCATAGTGGGTTGCACTGTGAACCACACTGTGAACCCCACACACTGTCTCAAATTAATGTTTAAACAGCAACAGCAATCTCAGGGATTAACCCTTGTCTGTCTACTCACAAACTTTAATTAATTAAAGTCACAATCTCCTGTAGTTTGTTTCCATGGTCAAAGGTAAAACGTGCTTTAATTTAAAGCAGGAAATCAGGATTTTCTCAAATGAGGAACATTGCCATTTTACAGTTGCATACAAACAGCAATATATTGCTGCGTGAATATTTGACACATTTAACACAACAGTAATACACATGCTATAATATCTTAAGTGATGAAGATATTTCCATCTTAGAACACCAATAACAAGAAAATAGGATTCGGTTGTTTCACCAGTTTTATGGGACTCAGAAGACTTTTTTTTTTTTTCAGAACTATATTTATGATGTGTGGCACTAGTAGCAATGATTGTATTTGCCTTCATTAAGTGGTACTCAGAAGAAATTGTGCCATCAACAAGCATCATAAATGTTCACAGTTCATTTTCCCCATGCCTTTAAGGAGAAAGTCCTAGTCACGTTCCAAGTCATTTAGGATTGAGTCAACGTCAGATCTTAAGTCTTTAATAGGCTTTTGTTCAAGGAAAGAACTCTGGTTCTTGAACTGGTTTGGGTCGGGTGCCTATGAACTTTGGTGCGTTTTTGAGAGCAATCCACAGACCTTTCAGCTAATCACCAATATAGTTTTCACTCTTACTGTACATAAAACAACAAACAAGTAGATCACTTACTTTGAGGTAATTCTTGAGATAGCTTGTCTCTGCTTTCCATCACTTGTTACTCCAAAATAAAATCAGCTTCTGACTTTCCTCAACAGACTTCACATTTTTCACTGCCATGCTTGTTGGTCTTTGTTTGGTTGTCGAGATGTTTTTCTTTATCCATTGACTGGCCCACAAGTGGCAGTTCGTGCAGAAAAAATAACTAGCTCAATTCATGCTGTGGAACCTTTTCTTTTCTATTAAAACATTCGTCAATGGTTCGAAAACACGTTCAGGAACCATTACAGACTCATAATCGTGTTGGTAGAAAAGAACTTTAAGTCCACTCAAAATTCAAGAGTTCTTCCAACTCAAGTCGCACATTGCTGTCCCCATTTCTTGAAAAGCCAAACTCTCTGTAAAGTAAAACCAACAAGCACCAGTAAACAAAACGGACAATCGCTTCAACTATATTGATCAAAGGCGATACACTAGACCAAGAATGAATGATGATGACCATTGACCTCCACATTGGGAGATCAATGGTCGTCTAACCTGTCCCCTAGTTCCAACACCAAAGGAAAACCAGTGGGATTTCCTTCAAGATATTTTGGTGACGAGGCTACTACTTCTACTACTACAAAACAAAGCTTAATTAGTAATTATTTGACTGAACAAACCAATTCCACAGAGTGCTGGAAGGTCCTCATTGTGTTTATTAATGCTTGTGCATCTCAGATCTGCATAAAATCAGGAGACACATCTTTGTTTTAATTAATTTTTTTTTCCTGGCTGTAACTTGATCTTTACAGCGCTAAACCATAGTTTCTTTTCTGTTCTTCTAAGACGGGGAATGTAGCATTTTAGACCATTTGGGAAACACAAATGTATAACTTGTTTTATATTTTTTAAAAATACCCTTACTACATTAGCTTGAATAAATGTCAGATGGATTGTAAGTGGAGCTACTTTTGGAACTGGAATATTTTACTTTACTGAGTTTAATTACTTTTGTACGTCTCAATTTAGATGTTACTATGTATAAAAAAAATCCTTAAATCTGTAATTTACAGCCCCTGCTGTCTCCTCTTCAATTAACATGAGTAAACATTAAAATTAAGAGATATTATCTGTGACGTTAAACCCACTCTGCAGCCAGTTAATCTATTATCTTATCTTTTTTTAGACATACTCTGGCCTCTTCTGTGTGGTCATAAATCCCTACAAAAACCTGCCCATCTACTCGGAGAACATCATAGAGATGTACCGCGGCAAAAAGCGCCACGAAATGCCTCCTCACATATATGCCATCTCAGAGTCTGCATACAGATGCATGCTACAAGGTAAGTCTGAGTTTATCTCTCTCAGTCCACCAGACTCACAGGAATTACCATCGTAATGCACATTGAATGTCATTGATTGTCAAAGTGATTTACTCCACCTTTATTTTATTTTTTGTATTTATTTTTTTGATAATTGTCTTGATACACTGATAAAAATCCCTTTCAAGTTTTGGATGTACAATAAAGATCATGCTACTTTATTTGCTAAATTTTATATTGGCGTTTTTTTTTTTTTTTGGTTCGCAACTCGTTTTGGCCCATGTGACAAAAAGATTGGACATTCCCGATGTAGGTTGATAAATTGTATTTATTTTTGTCATGTCACCAACAGTTGTAGCTAAACGTTTTGTAATATTTTTAAATATTTCTTTGGAGATAAATATGAATATGTGGTTAAAATGATGAAGTCCTCATTTAATTGTCAGTGAGGGAAAGTCCAGGGTGAGGGCTATCCAGGCTGAAGGATGTTTTCTAAGATCTGTGGCTGGCAGCTGGCAGGTTTCCAGGCTCTATAAGCAGCGACTGACTGGGATCATACCAGCAGGAACAGAGAGGGTGACCCCATTGTGCTTGACAATAGATTCATTGTATGATTGTGAGAGCTGAACAGTGGGGGTGGAGACAAACTGGACAGTGCTGTCAGTCCTTTAAGGATTTGCTTTCCTCTTGTTGGTGTGCAGAGAAAGATTTTGATCGCATGTTTGCAAGCTGTAGATAGCAGAGTATAATAATCGGGTGTCAAGGAAATCTTTTCTTTTCAGAAAAGATTTAATTAAAATTAACAACATTAAGAAGATGTTTTTTTACTTATTCATTTAATCCAGCTGGTTTTCTTTGAGAGAATCCTCAACTAAACCTACAAGATACGTTTATTTGTGAATGATGCAACATATTTTTGTTTCTGTATCTTGAATACAGTCTTCTAATTGCATTAAGCGAACGTCTCCGACCTGCCAGACTTGACCTGATTCTCCACTATCTTTCTCATTGCAGCTGAATTAACAGATGTGGTGTAAAAGGAGGTTTTTAGGTTGGAGATTAATGGAGGCCAGCTGCTTTCAGCTGTGCCCTGAGCATTTCTGCAGCCTGGTTGATAAAAGAAAATATCCAGCTGCATAGTTAAGCTTTGGAGCATTATTGCTCTTTTATCCAAACTGGCAATTAAGTTATTGGAAAGTTTTCGAGTTTGAGATAGTCAGGCAAAATCACTGCTGATCAACTTATTTTACCCGGTTGCATAACTCTTGTGTCTGAACTCTGAATAATTCATCACATACCTGTGTTATTTAGAAGCTTCTTCTGAAAGCTGTCCAGAGTCGGTTTGTTGCCGAACTTTAAGTTTATGAGGTGTGGGACTGAAGCAGATTGCCAAAATCAGTAACAGAAGGGTGACTAACGCTTGCAGAGATCCGATAATTACTGCAGCGTTAGAGAGAAACCTTTTCACTCCTCAGATAGAAAGTTAAATAAGGTGTTGCTGAACAAAGACGGGGTGAGCAAGGAAACCTCTCGATCTCACTAGACATCTGTTACAGATTACACTTTTTGATACACTCCATAATTGTTCTCAGTGTGCCAACAGTTTTCTTCACTGACGTATGGAAAGCTGACAGTATCATTTGTAGAATTGGAAGCAAATACTTTTTGTTGCTTTGCATCAACATTGGGACCACAGGAGTTTTTAATTCTACGGGTGGGCCGGGTTCAGCAGTGCTTCATTGTCCCAGGTGGAGTTATGAAACAAGCTTGCTTTCTCTCAGTGAACAGAGATAGGGCTCTTTTCCTGACTCGTTCCCCTCATGTTCAGTCGGGGCAGGAGGTCAAGTCCAGTTGGATTCATCTTGTTTCAGTAAGATTTTCTCCAAAGCAGATATCTTTATCCCATAAAGATCTAGACAAAGCAACGCAGCCTAAAATTACACAATGTGTTTCATGTGTTTGCAGTTTCTCAGTTTTCCCAGCACTCCTACAAATCTGTGAATAAACAAGCTCAGTAAAGCTGAAATAGTGCAGGTTACAACCTCACCAAACACACGGCAATAATTACGTCTGTAAAGTTTGTAGCCTTTTAAATCAAAGCGTAATAAAACCCTCTTTCAAGCTCAGCCGACTTATAATAGGGCTGCCCAAGTTCAGTCCTGCAACTTTTAGATGCATCCCTTCTCCAAAACTCTTGAATCAAATGAATGTCATCAGGCTTTGTCACTGCGAGATTCAAAATTTTTCCACTAGATTCTTGTTTTGTTTTGGATTGATGTTGCTTTTTTTTCCCTTTTTTTTTTTAACCAGTCATCATTCTGACAACGAATGCATTGTTTTAAATTTTAAATGCAGCTGTATGTTCTTATTTAGACACATTATGTGATGTAATTTACCAGAGTATATTGATCCAACCCGCACATTCAAACTGAAATATCTTGGCATTGCTATAAAAAAAAATTTGACTGTTGACGCTCCTGTAGCTCAGTATTTGTGGATTCTTTTTTTATGAATTTTTCTGTAGAACGTGACTCCAAATTATGCAGAAAATGCTTCCTATTCTTTTAATCTTATACTCCATGGCTGCTGGAAGAAAGCCTCAGTTTTACATTCAGAATAAATTAGAATGTGCTCTCAAACTTACTTACATGGAAACATAACTCTCAAGACTCCACAGCATTTTTTTGCACTTTCTTAAATAATAGAGTGCAGATAATTGGACATATATTGGTTTGTGCCACTAAAAACAAAGTAATAATCCTTTAACAGACTAATGTCCTTCTGGCACCCTATCATAAGTATCCCCCTCTGATGTGTTAGACTAATAAGCAGTCACAAGCCCATTTCTGGCTCACATGATTCCTTTTAATGCCAAAATGGACCCTCCACACCCAAACTTCCTTAAAGTCAGCAATACTTCATGTAATCGTGCTGAGGGTTTCATGGTTCAGTTTTTCTGCCAACTGTTGGATTTCTCCAAATGCATTTTTTTGAAATTGGAAAGTAAAATATTTGTGGTTGTTTGTGCATGGCAACACCATGATCATGGCAGATTATTACTCAGATATATGAGGGATAGCTTGGTGTTATGAGAAGACCCATTTAAAGTTGTTGAAGCAAATGGGATCTTTTATATGGATTGTGATTGGGAAAATAGACTGAAGTATTAATGGTTTACTCAAGTTCAACCTTTTGATCAGAGCTTTTAGTTGAAATCTCAGTGTAAGTAATGAGAAAGTTTACTTAATCCTTACATCAAGGTACCTTAATCTTTTAAATGTTGTAAATATTGGACATGGAGTTGGTGAATACATTGGAGATTTTAAATGTACTTTAAATGTAGACCAAAACACATTTCTGTGTCAATGTTTCAGATATTTTACCTGTCACAATTTCATATAATTTATGCTTTATTTAAACTTTTTTCTTTCTTTTTGCAATCATTAATCTGATTTGTATTAAATATTTAAACTTCTTTAGGCCTTTATTTTAAGTTTAGCTAATATCAGAAGTAAAGAGACATTTTCCTTGCCTTCCAATAGTCATGTGAAGCTGGCAAAAGGAAAAGCAATCATGAGAAACCCACAAAACTGCTCTCATGACCGCTGACTAATGTCAGAAATACCAGCGTCAGTTATGGTCGTCTGCACAGTCCGTTGGTCTTTTAGCAGTCAGCCTTGTGTGCTCCTTAGATGTGAGTGGGAGTAGAGCAAAAAGCCACTCGAGGACTGGATCTTATCGTTCCACCAACTCAGCTTTCTGACGTACATTTCATCAAATGTAAATGTTTTCTAGAGCCGTTCAAATATAATTTATTGTTTCAGTTAACAATTAAGGAGGTAAAAATGTATATTTTTGTTCTGATCTTTTTTCATTTACATCAGTAGCGACTAACCAGTTTGAATGTTTATGAAGCATCTCAGGTCTATTCTAATATAAAAAATGTTTTGATTCGAATGCTTGAGTTAGAACTGTATATACTGATTTGTATATAATCTCCTTTGGCATTTCTATTAATCAGCTTTTTTGGTCAAGTTGTTCCTCTTCTAGGGCCGCAATGATTCCTTGAGTGATTCGAGTACCATGATTATTAAAATTCCTCAAGGAAAATTGATCTGCCTCGAAGCTTTGTTAAATTATCTTTTATTATTTGGCGCACTGTGTTCCGGATGGGTGACTATTTATGTTGATCAGTGCTCTCACTTCTGCCTCTGAATTGTTGATGAATGATAAGTGTTAGCAGCCATTGTAAGTCTCCACATCCAATTTTCAAGTTCGGTTCGGTTCATTGATAATTATAATAAGCATCCTTAAATTTCCTAGTGTAATGCCTGGAGTATGGCAGCCTTTCTCCAACTGGGAAGAATTTCAGATTTTTGTATAATTTTTGTCCAGGTTAAATTAGAAAGTGAGATATTATGGTTAATTTTCTAAACTACAGTAAAGTAATCGCAGGGATGCATAAATATAAAAAATTGAGCTGATGTTGATATCCAATAGTAATACTTCTGTTATGGTAGAATTGACCAATATTTTATCTTAACAAACTTTTATTCAATTCAAGTCAGAATAATCTATAAAAGGGTTTAGGATTAGGGTAATAATGAAATAATCGTTTACAGCAGTCCTATCCTCTTCATTCATTTTGTCCTCTTCATCTTCCTTTTCTTATGTCATTTCTGCATTGATTTCTGTTTCAATGTGCTTCAGTTTAAATTAAAAGAGCTGAGCATCACTTTTTGTGCAGAAATGACTGTTCTGGCGGGACAGAGCTCACATTCATCATTTAAACAGGCTGCACATTAGCATAAACAGCATGGCAACACCTGTATAAAAGTATTTTAGTTAAATTTATAAAACAAACTGCTGTTTTTACATCTGAAATAAATGTTTTGCAAATAGTCTATTGTTACAATTACTTGTGGATTCCTTTAGAGGAAAAAAATGAATGAGGTTCTGTTTGTAGATACAATCAGATGTTTACATACATTCATCATGGGCGTCATAAGGATCTCACTTTATTTTATTCTTCACTTTATTTTATTGGTATTAATCACCTATCTGACTTGACATGAGCTGCTCTGTTTTTCCTAAAGGTACAGTGTTTCTGTTGTAGTTTCACTGGAAATCAGTGGTCAAAAGCAGGAAGCCTGCATTATTACTAAAGGGCCGTCCAGCTGTGTCCTCTGTCCCTTAACTGTCCAACAGTTGACTCCATAGGAACACAGTCAGCACTTTTAGGGACGTTGTCTGTGGCAGAACAGTGCAGCCTTGGACACAGCAAAACGATTTAACATATTTACAGCGCTAATTAAACAGACTTTTCAGTTAATCTCCCACAAGGCCAAAATGACCTCGGAGCAGCTCAGTTAATGGGATTTTTATTTATTTTGTAGTTTGCAGCAAGCATTTTGTTATGTTTAAAGTAGAGATGCACCAATCCTATTTTAATATCTAAATCAGTGCCAATAATGAATAAACTTTTAGGTCGGGTATGAGTGACGACATATGTATTATTAATTATGCATCATATTTAAAATTCATAATTGCACTTTCTGAACATTTTGAGAGGTTTGTTGGAGTTTGTCTTTACGTGTTTGACAAAGGTGGTCAACCTATTGTTTTAATCAATTTATGATTTATTTGACATTGGCTGTTTTACTCCTAATTCAACTTACTGAACAAATTACAAGTTTGACCAACCTTATGAAGCTGTTGTTGTATTTAAGTTTGCTGATCTGGTGCAGAGAAGAGCTGTCAAGTAAATTTATAAATCAGTGCATTTATATCTGCGTTTAAATTAAGAAATTGAGTGTGGCTTTCTGTATCATATCGGTGTCAGTCAGAGATATCGGTATCAGAAGCGAAAAAAGTGGATCAGTGCATCCCCAGCTATAATTACAAACTTGTTTATATTGCAAAATAAAATATTGGTAAATCTGGCATAACACCCTTTTTACCGTCAAATATCAATATCAGTCCAATTTTTAATTTTTGAGCATTTCTAACAGTTACTTTTTTGTAGTTTAGAAAACTTACCTGTAACAATAATATATCACTTTCGAGACCAGGAGACAGACGAACACAAGTCCGGGAACCGATAGTCCAGGGACGAAAATAAGAACTGGGGGGAGCAATACGGGATATTTACGGCACCTTTGTTCATCTCACTCAGAAACTCATCTGCCAGCCATGTACCGCCATGATGATTTCTATTACCTGTTTGTTGAGACCGGGATGATATAAAATTTATTGTGTGGGTCGCCCATAAAGCTACACTTACACTGTAACCATCAACTACTCAGCTGCCCGTCGTGTTCAGTCTGTCCGCTCACCTGTATAAATACTACTGCAGCCTCTTCCCACCGTTCGCTTTCAACCAGGAGAAAAGCTGCCGTACTCCATGCATGTTGCCAGTCATTTTAATTATGCTTATTGATCCCTTAAAAAAGATGAAAACCCGGGTATTATTATCAATCAATAAAATCCCAACGGGACGAACTTGAAAATTGGACGTTATGCCGCTAACACTTAGCTTTCGTCAACAACTCTGAGGCGGAAGTCAGAGCTCCGTGTAACGCAAATAATGTTCCGGCTGGAAGGTGCACTAAATAATCATACATAAATTAATGAAGCTTTGAGGCAGGCACATTTTCCTCGAGGAACTTCAATAATCAAGGAATTGTTTCAGCCCTATGGTCAATAGCACATGGCTTTAAGAAAAAAAAATCTGAAAAGTGTGGCGTGCATTTGTATAAGCCTTCATGACTGAGTAATTGGTAGCAATGCCTTTTGTTGCTAGTATAATTGGAAATTGAAGTATATGTTGAATGTTGCAGCTGAAATATTTTTGCTCCAGTAAACTTTAAGTCTGGGCTTTGAGTAGGACATTGTAAGTCATAAATATTCTTAGATCTAAACCACCTTATTCTTGAAAATATATAGTCATTAAATACTGTTGTTTATAAAATCAACAGTTTATTTTCCACTTTTATCACAAATGTTCTCGCTGAGAGTAAAAACGAACCAGAAATGAGTTGGAGTGAGGAAACTCGTTTTCTTTCGAAAGCCATTGACTTCCTGTTCAGCCGACCATGTGACTGGACAGCAGGCGCCTGTCCCTGTGGGAACGTTGATATGAAGACAAAGTACTGTTTTCCTATGATATAATCGCCATTAATTTTCCCTACATGGCCCCGAAGCAGCTGTCTCTCTCAGAGTTCACTGCATACTCTGAACTGAAGCAGCATAGAAGTGACATGAATATTACTTGTGGAGACAAGAACTGCGATGTGTTGGTGTGTAGTGGGGCTGAATGTAAAACTTGTGCTGTCATCGTCCTTCACTAATGGCTACAAAATGAGAACCAGATTGAGTTTTCTGAACTTTTTTTCCTGTTGTTTTACTGTGGAGGCTATTGTATGTTCATACATACAATGTATGAACATACAATACAATGTATGTAGTTTTATTTTTTTCTCATTAATACTGTTCTCTGTTCTTGCCAAGAGATGGATGGAAAACAAAATTATTTTAATGCCTACTTAAGTAAAATAGCTCAAATTATTGTTCAGTTTAACAATAATTTATGCGTGAATTATAAATTCGTCATGTAAAATGGAGTTAAATTAGTTTTCCTTTTCTGTTGCACAGATCGAGAGGACCAGTCCATTCTTTGCACGTGAGTAAACATTGAACATAACTTTCCGATTATTACTATTTCCTATTATTATGTGTCTGTATAAATTAATTATACAGACACATATAAAAATTCATTTGTTGACTGTTGTTCAAGTCCCCAAGGTTTATTTATTAAATTTCTGCAAATTTCAAGCGACAAATATGGCAGGAAGTTTAACCTCTTACTTTGAGTTGATATTATTTTAAGGTGTCTTCACACCTTTAACCGAACTCCGGTTCGGATGCATAGAAAGTTCTGGGTATTTGGGGAGACTCGACAGTGCAATCAAACTCTGATGCGGACCAAAAAAGCAAACTCTGGGCAACCTGAAATGCTAGATTCAGTTCAATTCAACCAAATGCATATGTGAATGGCAGATAACTCAGGAAGTGGACTAAAGTGCAGGGCATTCTGGGTAAAAACAACCAAAACAAATGTGTGTGTCTAGCTTTTATGGACGAAATCGGTTTTGACAAAAGACAAATCCTAAAACCGCTAAATTTTAGGGGTGCACCGATCGGAATTGTCTGGTCGATTGCCAAAACCGATCTTTAAAAAACCTGACCTGACGATTCAGATTTTGGCTGATACCAATTATTTTGGTCTGAAATATTGCAGTTGTTTATTTTTAAACCTTTAGAAAGGTCGGTAATATCGGCTTCACATGTAAATCGGTGTACCAGTATTAAATTTTGAAAAAGCCTCTTGTTGTATTGCTATTAAGTTTTTGTGCTAGGACTAGTAGGTATTGAAATTAGTGTATTTTATAAAACTGCAATGGAAACACCTTTTCAGCATCACACGAGTCATGTGATCAACAGCTGGATGTTACTACTGACTGAAAGTGACAAAGACGACAGGAAATGCCAGGACAATCACGGTGCAGTGTGTTTTTAGTGACTCATCACTTGAACAAACTTAATTACTGAGTTTCTTATTTAATAGAAACACCACAATTGCGAAAATTTAATTTTAGCTAGTATCATGTACATCATGCACACTGCAGAGCTGAATTTAAAACAAAGATTGCACAGATGAAGACTTCCCCACTGACATGTCGAAACTGCTATAAAACACCAACTATTATCCCCACAAACTAAGAGCAGTTCTTGTTTGTAAGGTATAAACAAAGGCTTTTAGAAATTTTACAGCCTGCAGTCAAAAATCCAAAGAGGTGACCTTCCTATGATTACAATCTCTTCATGTAGCTCTCATTCTCCCATTTTGGCCACATCACTCTTGCCAAGTGGAAGCCAAACAATATCTAGCACATAGTTGGCGTATGCAAATGTGCACTGTCTGTAAAACCTCGGTTATGCATTAAATCTAAGCCGTTGTGTCAAAGATTCTGGATTTGATGATCTTGGGAACATTTTTCAGCCTTTTTCCTAAGCTAGTGTAACTCTGTGGCAAAGCAGTGAGAAGCATGCCAGAAACCGCAGCTGCAAACCTGGAAAATGCTGGAAATATTTTGCAGAGAAAGACAGAGATGGTAGCTGAGATCACGTCTCTGCTTCTCTACCTTAAGGGAGGACAAAGTAATTAACCGTGAGGTCAGAACTATGAAAGTGTGAGAATAAACCTGCAGTGATTTACAGATCTGATTTTATCATCGCCTAGTGGCCACATCTGCTTATGTGGAGAGTTCAGAGTGGTGGAGATGCCGGTTTTTCTATCAGCTGTCTTCCTGTGCCTTGCAGAGGAGAGTCAGGAGCTGGTAAGACAGAAAACACAAAGAAAGTCATCCAGTACCTCGCACATGTTGCTTCCTCCCACAAAGGAAGAAGAGACCACAACATTCCTGTGAGTAATCACTCAAAGCTACTAAACATCACTCACTAAAACGCAATAATACTGTGGAAAAATGAGACGTAATTATCAGTTTTACAATAGAAGAATGTTGTTACAAGTGAATATTACTCTGTAAATAATGTTGCCAAAATAGCATGAGGGTCACGTAATCCAGCTATAAAGGAGTCACTCAACTTGTGTGCTGAATATTTGTACTTCATTTAACAATTTATATTTTTTTTATTTGCAACAAACAGCCAGAATCCCCCAAACCAGTGAAACTACAGGCAAGTTCCTCTTTTTTTTTTTCACACTCTGTTCATTTGCATGCATCTCTGGCATTGTCCTTTCAAATAAAACTAATTCGACTTGATGATTTTAAATGCTTGCAATAAAATCTGAAACGTTTATTAGAATCTACTCTGTCTTTCTTTGTCAGGCCCAAAATGCAGTTGTAAGTAAAAGTTAAAAGTCTTTTAATCATTCACATGTTGTGTTTTGCTCACCTCAAATAAAGCGACGTGCATGCCATAGTTTGGCCACTTGTAAAGCCTTAGCTGTCATCTTGTGCTTTGTGGTTACTGTTAGAGTTAAACCTGTATTTAAGTATTTATTTTTAACCATTTAACACACCAAACTATCTTAAAGCATGATCTAGCTGAAGTTGTTACATGCTGTGTAATTGTGAGTAAAAAAAAACAACTTGCAAATAAATGGTGTCTTTTATTGCAGCAGCATAATCTCACCCTCAAAAACTTGAATTTAAGTGGATTTAAAAGTTGATTTTGAGGTTTGTGAAGCATTTCTGTGTTGTGTTGATCACTTTTTTAAAGACAGAAATAAAACAATTTTTAAAATGTTATTTATAAAAATTCGTGTTTGTTTCTGACTCTGGAAATGCAGTGTAAACTTGTGAAGACGTTGTAATTAATACAAATAAAGATAAACTGCACGTATGACGAGGTTTCCCTCAGAAAACTACTAAGTCCGATGGGTTCGCACTACGGCAGGCATTCATCCAGTGGCCAAGAGTGTTTTTGAGTTAAAAGATGTTTAAAGTTGACAGAAAATTTTAAAATATCACTCAACAATTATTGAAAGATTAATACCTGAACACCAACTATAAAGTCCTAAAAATTCAGACATTTTAAAAATACTTAAATAAATATTTATTTAAGTACCAGCTTAGACTGGTGGGGGCACAAGTAAAGCCCAGTGGCCCGCCAGGCTTATAAAACATTGGGGGAAACCCTGGACGAGATTCTCATGATGATGTTGTGAGATTAATCCTTCAATCGGGGAAATGTTCTTCAAATGTTATACTTACAAATTGAAAACATTACAACTTACATTTGTATGAGGACTGTTATAAGGACCAATTATCTGGGATAGTTAAGAAACATTTACTTAGGATTTGTTTCACTACTGACCGAATGTACTAAATTATTTTTTTTCTAAGATTTTCAGAGTGAGATTAAGCTGCTGTTATAATCAGGAATTTGTTTGAACGGTTTTACTCTTTCTGCAGTAGTTGTCTTTAACAATAAGCATCTCAGTACGTGTGTGTAGTACCATGTACTATTTCATAGTACATGGTACCAGCGTCTAACCAGCCTGCCTGTGGGTGTCAGGAATCAGAATAACACACTGCTTAGTTTTCTAACTAAACCTGCTGCTAATTCCATTCCTAGACGGCTGTAGGTTGTTCATAGATGTTAAGCTGCCATTTCAGAAATGTTCTGCTCTAACTACAAATTCACTTGTACCCACAACATGAATACATTTGACTATTTTCATATATTTTGTGGTTTTTAACAACTGAATGTCCTCATACCCTACAGAGTGGATCCCTGTTTTATGTGAGTAATATTTAGTTTCTCAGCTCTCTTAGAAAATATGAAAGGACTGCTCTTCTCACTTTGCTGCTGCCTGCTTGATACACCAACTCTTTATTAGAAATGTTTTAGACTGTACAACTGGATGCTTTCTACCCACACTACCTCCATGCACCTGCTCTGTTTAGAGGGGAATTTTACGTTGCATGCATTGCTTAAATCTTATAAATACCTCTTCCAGTTATTTTAAATCTTATTTTTCCAATGTTTGGGTAACTTCTGTTGCAGAAACAAACAAATTCTTGAAGCAAAAGGATTTGTTCGAGATTTTTCTACTAGATTTTTGACCCAATTAATCGTTCCTAATCTTGTTGAGAATCACTGGGACGCAGCTGTCCCGTCTTCATGCAAATAGACCATAGTGAGAGGAAAATTATGAATCAAATGTTTGTTTTTACAAACAGTGTAAAGGAATTACTTTCTAATCAGTGCCAAATAAATCTGTCCAGCAGTGGTGGGCATCGCTAATTTAAGAAATTAGTGCTACACCAACATTGTATGTAGCAGAAGCAAATGCTAAGTTCAGTTGAAATTATATCTACAACTATCAATTTAGTTGAAGTGTTGCTGGACATCTCAAGTTAATGTCGTTATTGGGTTTGTTTCTCAACAAAGTAGAGAACTTGGGACCTACTTGCATTCTTCCTTCAAAATACGAGTCTCCTACATACAATATCTGCATAGTTCACTAATTTTGAATAACTTCCAGGTCAAATTTTAATAGTGTAATCTTACTTTCCCAGATTTAATCACATGGCCACTGTAGTTACTCATGTTGAAAACAAATATTATCCAGTTTTAATTTTGTGGTACCATAAGATTTTATCACTTTCTACAGCTTGAAGAATTTCACTTTTTAAACAAAAACAATAATTTTGTAAAAGTTTTGAGGCATGATGGTGGTTTACTGTATGTACTCAACTAAAACCTGTAGACTTTAGAGCACACTGATTTTAAGCGAAGAGGCTCGGCGGTTCTCACATCACCACCTCTTAATCGCTCAACTGGGCAACTCAAGCAGAGCCTTTTTGGACTTCTTCAGCATCCAAGTATCTGCCCCAAATGAGTTCTCCACATGGCCAGGTTCCTGCCCAGTGCTCCTATTTTCCTTGCTTCTGAAAAAGAAAGAAAATTTGGCATATTTGTTGGGCCTCTGAAGCAGATGTTGAGCACTGCGAATGCAAACACAACTCGAGTCTTCCTCAGAAGATTTACTGGGACATTTGTGACTGATCCTCCTTGAGTCGCCTAAATCTGTCCCCAAGTCTTTCCCCTCAGCTTGCCAAGCAGCTCGCTTTTTAAGAGGCGATAGCAGATTAGAGAGAAAAATGCTTAAATTGAAGGAAATGAAGTTACAGGCCAGATGGGACGGTTTTGTGATGTTCTCTGACTTTTTACTATTCTTTAAAATTGATGCTGAATTTTGACCAAATGTATAATGGAAGTGGAAGCCTGTTTAATGTGACCTTTGTTTGGTCCAAACAGATAAATAAAGATTGCCAGGTAAGGTTTTCCCCATCAGGCTGAACCCCAGACCTGTGTTTCTGTAAAAACAAACTCCTCTGGTTTGAATTATCTGTCCCTCGTGGGCCGTACAGCTGCTCCAATGGAGGGCTGCTACATTCCAGCTGCTCACAATTTCACCCAAAAGCAGTTCTTCACACTCATTGGCCAAAAGCTGCATTAAATGTCTCACATCCCAAGTGGGATGCTGATTCCTCAGTTCCCCTCTCATGGAAAACGGCTTACTCGACCCTTCAGTGCGTGGAGATATTTCTGTCTGAGCGGGAGAAGGTTTCTTTTGCCACAAACTGTTTTTCTCTCGGCCATTTTGGGTTCTCTGGCCAGGACAAAGCAGGAGGAGTTTTAGATGGAAGCGTAGAGGAAACACCTGTCAAAACATCACCATAAATCTGTTTTTTTTTTTTTTTTTTTTTTCAGGTTTTCTAAAATGGGCAAGTTCAATAAAAACACTGAACTGTTTCTGCTCCTCTCTGTTTAATGTGGGTATTATCTGCGTTTATCGCAGCAGAAGTTTAAAATTCAATTTTAATGTTCAGAGGTTTTTCTTTAACTACATTCTGCTCCAAAACAGGGAGTTTAGGTTCATTTCACCTGCAGATAATCCCAACCTAGAAGGAATGCAATTAAAAAAAGTTTTAATTTTTAAAAACAATTAAAAATTTTTTTAGGGGTGCACCAATTTATTGGTCAGCTGATTTATCCGTGCTAATTTTCTCAAATTTGGGAAATTGATCGTCTGATTTTTACATGTGAAGCCGATCTTATCTATGCTGGAGAGGGTCTAAAAATCTGCCCCACCAGGTCATGTCTGCATGTTTGCAGTTAACAATAATCATCAAGCTTTTGCCAATTCAGCAACTTTGCTTTTAAAAGAGACTGGCCAGAAAACTGCAATCGGTGCATGCCTAGTTTTTTAACTAAATGGGCTCACAACAAAATGTGAAAAAGCGTTTTGTTTGTTTCATTGAAATGGCCGATTGGTGCGTAATGTTAAGATAAAATCATCCATTAAAAGACAAAGTTTGTCTGCATTTGATTAGAAACTCTTCAAGTGTAATATAAAAAATTAACGCCTTTTCACGTTGATGTAATTTTGGCTTATTCAAAGAAAATCTGATTTGATTTAACTGACAAAATAACATTTAAGCACATGACTGTTAGCTAACAGTCAATTTGTGTGTCCCTCAAGACATTAAAGGGCTACATAAATAGTTTTGATGGTTCGGATCTGGCCCGCAGACCTTCTGTTTGACACTTCTGTTTTATACTATTAGTGTTGTGGAAATTTGCCTATGCAGACATAGACTGAAAACAGATCAGATACTATTAAATGTGACTAAAGAACCAGATGCTGTTTTGGAGCCTTTGGCCCGGACAGAGATGTAAAAAGTTAAAACCAGCATAAATATGTTCTGCAAGTAAAGATTGTAAAATTTACCAACACTCAATACTTCAATACTTTCACCTACTATTATCTGCGGTGGGATTACAGGGGAATCCCATATTATAAACCATAGCTGCAAAATACATTTTCTGTTTTCATCTTTTTTTTTCTTTTTGCAATTTTCTGATTTTTTTTTTCCACTGATTTTGGTTTTGATGAGAGAAAAAGTTCTTCATATTTTCACTTTTTGACACACATTTAAATTCCAGACAAAGAAAGAATATACATTTAAAGTTTGTTTTGATTCCAGGCAATTTTGTTTACGTTTGTCATTTTATATTACTAAATTAGAACATTTAATATATTTTTCTATTCCAAATTGATGTTTAGGTCAAATGCAGCAGCCCAGGGAATCTCAAGACTTTAAAAAAAAATTTTAATTAAAAAAAAAATTCACTTTTTTTTTTATTTGTATATAAAATGTATATTAAAAATTCTTCCAATTTTTAAAAAAGATTTTAGAAGATTTTTGTCATTGCTTGCAAAAACTGAACTTAAGCAAAGGTTAATAGAAACATTTATTTGATCCGCTGTTGGCTTTTTCTGACAGTTTTTCTCCAGAAGTTTAATTGTGACGCTTGCTTTACCATTTTCCCTCAGCTTTGTTCTTTTCGCCTCCATTTCTATAGATCCTGTGAAATCTGCTGCATGATTGTTTTCCATCTGTCTGTGAACCTCAGTTTGTCATCGCTCTCACTTCACACACCCACTGGTGACTGAACGCTGTCTATGTGCGCGTTTTTGTGTGTTTGTCAGGGTGAACTGGAACGCCAGCTTCTTCAGGCCAACCCCATCCTGGAGTCGTTTGGCAACGCAAAGACTGTGAAAAACGACAACTCGTCACGTTTTGTGAGTTGAACCAGGCAGAAACCATCAAGTCTAATATAATTGTCTTACGATCTTCTGGTACATTAAAGAAAATCGCGTTTGAAGAGTTTTATATTCATGCAAAGAACGCATGTCAGTAAGATGGCCTACTTCGTCATACCACAAAGTGTCCATCAAGTGAAATAATATAATACACCGAGACAGAGAGGTGGGAATGAATTGGACGTCCATAATGACTGAATGACTTTGATGGGATAAAATTATGACCTTTGGCCTTCCTAAAAGAAAGTGGCATCACCTCAGATGTTGATATCAGCAGCAGTGTTGTTAATTACAATCTAAGCTTTGGACATTGAACATGGCAGAAGTGTTTTTGTGTCTGGTGAACTTCACGTGAAGCTTTGACTCTTTGTTAGGCTACGTTCACACTTAATTGGTCGTTAATACTAATAAAATGCGACCGCTTCCCTGTGAACGGTTTAGCGCATATCGATTTTAAAATTATACAACAGTGGAAGCCGACAGCATTGACCCAAGTTCATAAAAAGAAGAGGGAAGCTGAAAAACAAAAAGTGATGGTCTTTTGGGGAGCTTTGACTAGGCCGGCCCTAACAGATCAGCTAAAACTCAGTAATTTCCATTTGTGTGATTTATTGTTTTTCCTTTTTCTCTCTTTCTACCAAAAACTGAATGATAAAGTCTTCTGTCTGGCTCATTTGTCTCTTCTTACCCTGTTTTTGAAGTACAATTTTGTTTACAAGGACCTTATATGTTGTTTCTGTTGATTTTATTTCTTTAAAATGTCTTCCAGTTACATTTTAAATATTTGTTAGAATTTAAAGTTTATTTATCCTTGAAAATGTGTTCTTGTATTATCCCAATACCACAATATTAACTGAAAATATTTCCAGAATAAAACAATTCCTTTGAGCCTGTTAGTATGTGGAATAATACATCTTTTACTATTTATCATGCTTCCACTGCGTTATCGGGGATTATGTTTGTAATTTTACGTCCGTTGCACAAGAAACATTTTTTATATTGTAGATGTCCCTGATTGATTGATTTGTTTTTGTTTTAACATGGATCTTGTGTTAATCTCTGCAGGGGAAATTCATTCGCATCAACTTTGATGTTGCCGGGTACATCGTGGGTGCAAACATCGAAACCTGTATCCAGATTTCTGGAAATAAGCATCTATCGGTTCATTTAACAATCTTTGTTTTTGTTGCTCTGAGGATTTCATACTTTTATACCTTTCTAAGCTTCAGCTCTGACCTCATTCTAAGTCGGTCATAGAACGTTTTGGTTGTTCAGTTCAAATTGAAATGAAAAAGATTTACTTTTCCTGACTGTCCTGCGTCAGACTTGCTGGAGAAATCCAGAGCGATTCGTCAAGCCAAAGATGAACGCACCTTCCACATTTTTTACCAGCTGCTGGCAGGAGCTGGAGAGCATCTCAAATGTGAGTAAGAAGAGAGTGGAGAGACTAGTAAGGAGTGAAAATACTTCTTATTGTTATAACTCAAAGACCTTGACTCCTGGAATGCCTGGACTTTAATATAATTTACCAAAATTAAGTTCCAGAATACACAGAGGCTGTTGCATCGCACTTTTTATTTCTTTTATTGAACGAAATGTATGTTCTCAATTCTGTTTAATAAAGGGGCAGACAAACTTATTTCAACTCCTTACTTACCTTAATTATAGAAATGTAGAAATGTTTTCTTGGACAGAGTAATAAGTTTTTTTTACTGGATTTGACAAAATGTAATAAAAACTTATTTCATAGTTGTTTATTGTATTGATTTATCATACTTTGAGCTCCCTTGTTGCTTAAATGTGATATACAAATAAACTTGACTCTTAAAGAAAATAAAAAAATATTCTAAAGCCAAAACCAGTTTTGGTTTTTCTACCAATAAATATGTAAGTAATATAGTAGATACTGTAGTTTTATTTCCAGTACTTAAAATAGGAAACAAGAGACAACAAAACAAATAATTTAACAAAACAGTAATACAGCTTAGTCAATAGCTTTACATAAGGCTGGCTGTTATTCCTTGTTTTGAAGGAGAAAAACAGGAGAATTTGTAGACTTGTTAGTTTAAATTTTGGTCCTTGTCAGTGTTTTCTGTGATTTGCTTTGTTATATTATTTTCTCACAAATATTCGACAGGGTACTCATTTCTAAACTTAGACGTTTGCAGTGTGATTATAAGCCTATTTAATAAACATCTTTACATTTGTACTCAGTTGGTGAAAACTAGTGAAGTCTGAAATCTAATGGGGATTAGGTTTTGAACGTTTACTTTCTCTCCACAGCCGATCTGCTTTTGGAAGGGTTCAATAACTACAGATTCCTGTCGAATGGCAACATCCCGATTCCAGGCCAACAGGACAAAGACAACTTCCATGAAACCATGGATGCCATGCACATCATGAGCTTCGCACATGAAGAGATTCTGGGTAAAGCAGGAGTTCACTCTGACCTAACTTTGTATTATTATTTTTTTATGTTCTGCTTCTTGTTCAGCGCTAAAGATGAATGATAGAACAAGAGGTGCATTTCTTCATTGAAATGTCATCAAATGATTCAAAAGGGAAGAGGAATTAAACGCCAATTAAAATAAATATTTTTTTCGGGTGGATTTTTTTGTAAGTTAAAAATAAAGTATTTTCTGCAGAGCTTTATATCCGTGTTAGATTAAAAGGTAAATACCAATGATTGTATTGGTGTCCAGGATCAGTTAAAAGACTTGAAATGCCGTCAACATTCCTGATGTTTTGTCTGGATTTGTATATTTGCAGCGATGTTGAGGGTGGTGTCTTCGGTGCTGCAGTTTGGTAACATCATCTTCAAGAAGGAGAGGAACACTGACCAAGCCTCCATGCCTGATAATACTGGTAACTATTCTAGAAAGTTCATCTGCTTTATATCTATTTGGTAAAGCACAGACACCCCTCTCTCATTTCCATTCTATTTATTTATGCAGCATCAATTTAAAACAAATGTAAACTTGACAAACAAGTTCCACTACTTCGATCCACTTCATTCCAGTCCAAAATTGCATACATAACTCAAAATTGGTTGATAATAAAATATCAGCTGAGATTATCTTTATCAGGAGCCAAACTGGTGACTCCTAAGCCAGCATGGGAGAAAGGTGAAGAGGAGTTATTTCCTTTCAACCAGAAGTAAAATCCAGTTAAATTAATCATGAACTCCTTCACTGTTTTCCATTGTTGAGCTGTCAGGATTTATAAGTGGCTGGAAAAGTCAGATATTAAAAAAAAAATTAAATTAAGTATTTTCCAAAATGTAATGTGTTCAAAAAGTAAGGGGATGAAAAACAAACATTTGCCTTTCTAGAGTATATTCCCTTTCATATTTTCTAGAAGCAAGCAAGGAACCAACCAACCAGTCAATTAACAACCAAATAACCTATCAACCAACCAAACAGCTGATAATCAACCAAATAACTAATCAACCAACCAACGAGTCAAATAACCAACCAAACAGCTGATGATCAACCAACAAATGGCGCAACTAACTGACCAAACAGCCCACCAATCGACCGACCAACCAACCAACCAACCAACTAACTGACTTACCAACCAATCAGTCAATCAATCAACCAACCTGCCCACCAACTGACCAACCAGCCAAACACCACCCTGCACCTTCTGGTTTTATAAGTTCCATACTTAAACCCTGGTTACTGTGGAGATATCTGCTATAGATATATAGTGAACTTTGTAACTATATAAATATATACAAGTGGTTCAAAAAGACAGAGAACCCACAAAAATCAGAGTTTAATGTAAAAAATGTGTAGAAATCATAAACTGTTCACCTTCCAAGTCTTCTGAAAAGCCCTAAAACAGAAATGACTTGCTTTGTACAGTCTTCCAGTTTCTCTATGTGCTGCTGTCAGACAAAAGGTACTAGAACAGAGTGAAACAAATAGATAAAAGTCTGTTTCTAATCATGCAGCACAACCAACGATCTCTAAATGCAGAAACGGAAGGCAGAACTAAAACAGCTGTGTTTTATTTTCAGTAGTGAAACATTTTTGGTTTAAATCAGGCTCTGTTTTTGTATAATAGGTCCAGCCAAGTAAAATAATTTTATCTGTCATTTTCCATATTTGAGAAAGATTATTATTAATCAGGTAATGTCAAAGTATATAGTCAATCATTTATTTTTGACAAGAAAATTTGAGTTCTGCATTATGACAAAATATTAGCTGCTATTTCTGTTTCTGCTCTCGTTGCCAAACTCATCTGAGCTACTTTTTGTAGATGTTTCAGTCTTGCGACCCTTTTCATGTCATGTAGTTAGAAACTGCTTCATTTATGTGTTTATTTTTTTAAATATTTGTTTTCCAGCTGCTCAGAAGCTGTGTCATCTGCTTGGTATGAATGTGATGGAGTTTACCAGAGCCATCCTGACGCCCAGAATCAAAGTGGGAAGAGACTACGTCCAGAAAGCCCAGACCAAGGAGCAGGTCACCAAAGTCTTGACTGGCTCTCCTTGAATTTATTCTCTCTTCCTTCGTCTTCATGCTGTTGTGTTTTTTTCCTCTCTTCAGGCTGACTTTGCTGTGGAGGCGCTCGCAAAAGCAACATATGAGCGCCTGTTCCGCTGGCTGGTTCATCGTATTAACAAAGCTCTGGACAGAACCAAGCGACAGGGCGCCTCCTTCATTGGTATTCTGGACATTGCTGGGTTTGAAATTTTCCAGGTGTGAATTTTTCTTTGTTACATTTTTTAAAAGTAATATTGTTCCTGCTTTTGAGGGACTTGCAGTGACTTGCAAAAGTATTTATAGCTCTTGAACCTTTACATATTTTGTCACGTTACAACCACAAACAAATGTATTTCCTTGGATTTTAATGTGAAAAACCAACACAAAGTGGTGTATTAAGCATGAAATAGAAAGGAAATTATACATGATTGGGCCTCTCACTATTACAAACTTTGCTGGACAATAAATTGTACTGTAATAATCAATAATCTTGTTTTGAGACCATTTTGACGTAATGTAATGGTGAGGCATAGTAATGCAAGAACACATTCTCAATGATCAATAAACTTTAAATTCTAATGAACATTTAACGCTGTAAGTGGAAGACATTTTATATATCCAAGACAAATAAACAAATACAATCAAAAACAACAAATGAAATTATTCATGAAGTCTCTGTAAACAAAATTGTCCTCCAGAAAAGGGCTAGTTGAGACAAAAGCACCAGACTGAAGACGTTTATCATCCAGTTTTTGTTAAAAAAAGTGAAAAGATAAAAACAACATATGATCCAAATGGAAACTATGATTCATAACATTTTTTACAAATTAAAAAAACTGGAAACTAATGTGCAATAATATTCAATACCGTTTTCTCTGAGTGCAACCGGTTGCCTTCAGAAGTTGTCCGTTGATTGCTAATGACTGAACAGAGTCTGCCTTTGTGTAATCTAATCTCAGTACAAATCCAGCTGCTCTGTGGCGCCTCAGAGGTCAGTTAAGAGAATATTGGGAAGCAAACGACATCATGAAGTCCAAGAAACTTAGTAGATAATTGTGGAGAAGCTTAAAGCAGGTTTAGACTTTGAACATCTCACTCTTCAATCCATCATCTGGAAATGAAAAGAGTATGGTACAACTGTAAATCTACTAGCACATCTAAACTTAGGAGAACACTGATCAGAGATGCAGACAAGATCCACAGCTCAGGTGGAATTCAGCAGTATGAATACTTTTGAAAGCCTCTGTACATGCTCACAAAGGGGTTTTGGGGCTTTCTTTAGTTGATAGTCTTTCTCCTGCTTGTATTTGCAGCTGAACTCCTTCGAGCAGCTCTGCATCAACTACACCAACGAGAAGCTGCAGCAGCTCTTCAACCACACCATGTTCATCCTGGAGCAGGAGGAGTACCAGAGGGAGGGCATCGAGTGGAGCTTCATCGACTTCGGCCTGGACCTGCAGCCCTGCATCGACCTCATCGAGAGACCGGTTAGTGACAATAAAGCCTTGTATGAATGACATTATCAGAAGCTTTAAAAACATGCCAAACTCTTCATACTTTCAAACTGTATTCCATTTTATTTTGATGTTATGTGATGAACCAGGAGTTTGCAAACTGTGACTCTTTTCACCTCTTACAGTGTCTCTTAATATTACTTTGTGTCAAAAATTAAAACCAAAAAGGAACTGAAGTTGGTGGTTATCATCAGAATCTTCTGCCCCTATTCATTAAATAAAATATATAAAATAACCACAAATGGCAGAGCAATATCTCCAAATGAGAAGTTAATAGTATTTAGCAGCAGCTAACATTTGTAAAATTAAACATAGCTAAAATGCACAACACAGTAACAGTTAAATTATTCAAGACATAACAAAATCACTCATGAGACACTTGATATGATTAAGTTTGTCTAAAATACATGTTGAAATGCAATACTTGTATAGAAAACACAGAGCTGATTCCAATACATACCACAGTTGACGATGGCAACAGGAAAAAAGGGGGAGGAGCTGTTGGTTACCGATTTTCATCCACGAGGAAATCTGTTCGAAATCAATAATATACTCCGCCATCGACATGTTAACTTCTTTTATAATCCGGTCAAAATCCGAATATGCTTCATAGATCCTGTCCTTTTCCTCTTTTAAGAACAAGTCATCTAGTTTAGCGAACAATGTGGTCAGTCCAGTGTCTTTATTTAGCTCGTCTACCGGAATTTCCATCATCGTGTCCCGCGCTCTTCCAGACAGAGCCAGGGCGGCAGCCAGCGCTTGCTTTTTCTTCTCCAAATCTGTAACTCTCGTCCAAATGTTGACTTCATTCTTCCAGCTTTCGTAAGGCTTTCCTTCCTCAAACGTTGGCGGAACTCTGTAGTTACTAACCATCCTCTGCTACCAATGTTAGTCAGTAAAAATAACTAGTTCCTTTGCTCAACTTTATTCTGCCATGTACATCCCCCGAACAGACAACCGGAGAACCCCGAAGAAGAGCTCAAAACGAAAACATATGCTCCTGGCATAACAGGCCCCTAGTGGGTGGACATGTAATACAAACAAAACAAAGGAGTAACAACCGATTGCTATGGTGACCACCAACTACCAATAGCAGCGTAATACACAAGTAAATATCTGGAAAACAACTTGTTGACTAAATAAAATAAATTCAGAGAATAAATAAATACATTTTGACAAGCTTCACACCTATAATATTGTTAAAATAAACAACTTTGATGTGAACCATTTGGTTTGGGTGTATGTTTAGAACTGTTGTTACACTGGAAGGGAAACTTTCTCCCTGCCTTTGCTGTTGTATCCTTTGATTTTTATGATTCAGTTTCTTCACTAATGTTTTCTAACAAACCTCTGAGCCATGTGTCAAGTTCTCCGTTGGGTCAGTCTGACATGTAAAGGTGAAAAAGGTGTCACCATCCTTTTTGCCTAAATCATCTTTTAGAAAGAAGTGACTCAGGCCATTATTTTAGGAAGGTTACGATATGAAAGAGACAGCGGGTGAAGAGTAAATCGCTGTGTCAGTGAGTCTGCACTAATGAGCTCTACTGTGGGAATGAAATGTTTTCGTTTTTCCTCCAGGCGAACCCTCCAGGAGTGTTGGCTCTGTTGGATGAGGAGTGCTGGTTCCCCAAGGCCACGGACAAGACCTTTGTAGACAAACTGATCCAGGAGCAGGGAACTCACACCAAGTTTCAGAGACCCAGGCAGCTCAAAGACAAGGCTGATTTCTGCATCATCCACTATGCTGGCAGGGTAGGCGTCGTTACTGTTTGGCTTTCTAAATGCCACACTTAGTAGATAATTGATTTTATCTTTTGGAAGCAGATTTGTTAGAAAATTAAGCTTCCATTAAGCCAATCTTTGAAAAGCTGTTTGAAGATGCATTATCTTCTCTTGTGGGATTTCCAGTGAATACCAAGGCCTGTTTGGTCAGAAATGTTTGGCAATAAAAAACTCGATTGGCCAATCAGACAGGCCTGCTGAGGTTCACATCTGTTCATGTTTATGTGGCTTTTGGATTTACAACAGAATGTTTCAGAACAAATGTTCACTGATGATGTAGAAGTTATCAATGAAGCTGAACCCCCAAAAAAGGCCTCAGCAAAGTGAAATTTTTACTTCAGATGCATATGAAGCAGCAGTTGTGATTCCATTGAACATAAAATTGAGAAAATTGGAACTAGAAAAATTAATTTGCTAAATAAAAACCCATCCATTTCAGGAAAAACTTTGAGCTAGTTTTTCTGCCATATTGTAATACAGTTAACCTGATCTCTATGAAACCATGTCCTTCGAAGATATTTTGGGCATTTTGTAGTATCGTTACTCTATTGCATGTACTGTATATCATAAATAATTGCATAATAACTTTATTTCTCTGTATTTTACTAAACTGAAGCCTGTTTCTTGTTCAGGTTGACTACAAGGCAGACGAGTGGCTGATGAAGAACATGGACCCTCTTAACGACAACGTGGCTACGCTTCTTCATCAGTCAACAGACAAATTTGTGGCTGAACTGTGGAAAGACGGTAATTTGCTTCCTTAAATCTCAACGTAAACTAGAAACAATCCGTTTAAAAGCAACGACCAGTTAGTTTGTTGCTTTCTGCTTACTTTCAGAGCTGTGAACAGAGGTTTCATCCCCTTACATCTGCATCTGTTGTTACTTTTTTGTAATGTTTTAGAGGTTTGAGCTCAAGTTTTAATATAACCTGAAGGGAAAAATAGTTTTTTTAAATGATAATAAAATTTAATAAGAACAAAAAAAGCTTGGGCAGGGATTTCCACAGCATCCATTTTCAGTCAAAACTTTGACTAGGCCATTCCACAACCTTTATACTGCCTTTTGGAGCCAGTCAAAGTCAGACTTGCTGGTTTGCATAACTCAAGTTTGCTCAGATAATAATCAGTAATATTTGAAGAATTCCTAAGGAAAAATGTGCAAAACTTTGAGGAATAATTCTAAAATATTAGATCTGTTCTCTTAGATTAAGACTAACTTGTGATTTGAGGATCTGAAGCTTGAAGTTTAACATTTCAGTCTATTAGGAAGGAGCTTGACTCTGCAGGCTGCTGAAAGTTATAGTCAGCAGTTTAACATGAACTCTGTTATGAAGTGATAAAGCATTGAAAATACATTAACACAGGAACGGTGTGAACTCTGCTGCTGGTTCCAGTTCAAAGTCTGGCTGCAGACATCTGGACCAGCTGCAGACATCTGACAAAAGTCTAGACATGAGGAACTAAAATCATGAATAATCATCTCATTCCTGTTTTGACACTTAACTTTTTCAGTTTGGAAGTCCATGTCAAATGATCAAAATAGTTTTTTTGTTTTGTTTGGCCTTTACAAGGCATTGATTTGTCGTCTTCACGTCTGTCAGGAACAAGTTTCGCTCCAGGGTTTTGATCAGTGTCAGCTCAGCTGAAAGGAGGTTTATTTCCTAGAAGTAATTCAGACAGTGTAAAGGTGCCAAACTGCGTCATATTCATAAAACTGATGAAAGATGCTCTGAGATGTATTAATAATCTGTCATATGTTAATTTTTTAGGAGATGGTTCATACTTATGTTATTAGACAGGTTCTGTTTAAATGTTTTGATCTTGCATTTCATTGTACAGATCCGGTTTGTGGTTAATTGTTGCTAATTCCTAAATTAACTAGGGAGATGGGGGTAGGAGGGTAGTTACTTTTTTACTTACTAGGGTCAAACTGGCTTAATAAGTTGCACTTTTCTGACATCTGAAAAACCACCTCACCCTCAACACCTCCTCCTCCTCCTCTTCTTCTCTGTGTTGTAGAGATTCAGACCATTCAAAGGGCCTCATTCTATGACAGTGTCACATGTCTGGATGAGCCAGAAGGTGAATGACTAGGTGGCACCGCAGCAGAACTGGGCCAAAATATGAATTACTGCATCATAAACCAGAGGGTGGATATACTCTCTTGTTAAACCAGATGATTTGGAACATGTTGGTGTATTTTTGCCCAGATCTGCCTGTAGCTGGTGCTGTGTATCATATCATATCTGAAGTGGCTCCCATTTGCTTCCAGGCTGCATGGCTCCTCTGACCCGGCCAAAAACAGCAGCACCTAGTTGGGAATTAGAATGATGTGCTTCCCTTAGTTCAATTAGTGTGTTTTAATGTATTTTTGTGAGCTTAAGCTAAAGTAGTCCTGGTGTTTTGTAATGAGAGAGACGTTCGAAAGAATATTCAGTGACATTATCTCTCGCTGCAGCTGCAGAAATGAAAACCAGATGCTGATTTTGGTGTTTCGCTTTAGCTCTGAGATCATAATTAAATCTCCAGCCTGCAGCCATGGATCATGTTTGCTCAGGTGCAGAACTTCTACCAGACTGCGACTTTTAATTTGAAGGAACCTGCTAAGGCATAAATATGTGACATCATTTATATTCAGCAAGCGGTAAAAGCGATACTCACAGAGGGAATACATCCAGTTTAACTGTGTTTGTAGATTATTTTATTTTATTTTTTCCCTTTTATGCAAACAAATAACAAAAAGACCAGAAAATATGCGGAAATTAAATTAAATACATGATTAGATTTAGTTCTTATGTATGCTAAAACAGTTTAATCTACCGCAGGCACTGACATTTCAAAAGTCAATTTATCCCATTTTTCTTTAAACTCAATGACAATGTTCCAGTGACTGTAATTAGACTTTTGGGAAACACTCAAATTACTTATCCTGCTTTGGGAACAACAACAAAAAAAGCTACTGCCAAATGCAAACACTCATCAGTCATCCTGAAAAAAATCAAAATGTTGAGAATCTCAGCAGTTAGCGGAAATGTGATGCCAAGGTCTGAGCGCTTCCCTCTAAACCCAAAGGAGACCCAGTAGATGCAGCCAAACGCTTTTCACCTCCATGTCCAGAAGCTCTAGCTCTAGTCCTAGACTGCTGTTGTTTTTATTTATCTTTCCGCTCCTGGTCATTTGGAGACCTTATGTCAGCAGCTGCGTTTCCATTACAAATATGCACAAAACTGTTTATGTATTTACTGTGGTGTAAATACATAAACAAGCCTTTATGCAACATTTCAAATAAAACAGTCATGTTTATTAATACAAAATAAATAATAAGGATGCAAACAGTGACACGTTTAAAATATTGTGTAATTATGCTCAAATTTGCATAAAACCTTAGTTCATGTGTTGCAGACATTTAAGAAGCTAATCTCTGAAATCTGTGTCTTTAAATGCAAAACCGATCTATACGTAGCAGTTGGTGACTCAATAATCACACTAGTGTTGTTAGCATCCACACTTTAATGGTTGCAATTAACATATTTAACAACATGTGCTCCAGCGCTCCCCTCACAACAGAATGGAAAATCTACAGCTCTCGCCCCACATCCAACAGCTTTACTCGACTCACTCTGTTAGCTTAGGGGAAAAAACTGGGAAAATTTCTTTGCCTTTTGCTGGTTTGTGATACTAACCCACACCTGTGCCGCTCTGCACAGCAGCAGCAGCAGTTGTGCTTTGCTGCCGTGCAAAGGTGTAAAACCGACATGAGCTCTTCGGTGCTCATGTTGCGTTTAAAGGCGGCTCGGAAAAACTGAAAAACAGAGTAACAGCTGAAAAAGGGGCATAGATATGGAAAGTGCAGGAGTCCTACTATATCAAATCAATATAGGAATAACAGAAAGTTGTCCACTCTGATATAAAAATAAAAAACCCAGCTTGACTGTGTGGGTGGGCGATGCCCTCCTATACCTGCCTCCTTCCACTTCCTGTCCTCTTCTTCGTCTTTTCCACCTGTAACAACATCCGGTTCGTGATCACATGATTACGCAAGCACAAAAACATACAACACATTTCTAATGGGCAGATTTATTTCATAATTCAAATTTGCGTAAGATAAATGTTAATGAAAACGCAGCTGCTGTAATGCTGCCTCCTGTAAGCCTCTGCTGTCCTAACAGACTGTCTACGTCTCTCTCTGTGTCCCCACCAGTGGACCGAATCGTGGGTCTGGACCAAGTGGCTGGGATGAACGAAACGGCGTTTGGCGCCACCTATAAAACCAAAAAGGGAATGTTTCGTACGGTGGGGCAGCTCTACAAAGAGTCGCTCACCAAACTCATGGCCACCCTGAGGAACACCAACCCAAACTTTGTTCGCTGCATCATCCCCAACCATGAAAAAAGAGTAAACAGATCATAACTTATACCTGTCTGTATACTCGTGTATTTTTGTGTCTGGGATGCTAAATGTGTTTGGGTCTGCAGGCCGGTAAGTTAGAACCTCACCTGGTTCTGGATCAGCTGAGGTGTAACGGAGTCTTGGAGGGAATTCGGATCTGCAGACAGGGCTTCCCCAACCGGATTGTTTTCCAGGAGTTCAGACAGAGGTGAAGAACTGCAGAGTTTTCTCAATTGTTTCTGGTTCCCTCATAGAATATATTGGTGTGAATAAATATTTACACACTATTTGTGTGTTTTTTTTATTTATTTGCAGATATGAGATTCTCACCCCCAACGCCATTCCAAAGGGATTCATGGATGGGAAACAGGCCTGTGAGAGAATGGTATCGTCATTTTTTAGCTTGTTTTGTAGTTTTCTCACTAAGAAAACCGCTGAGTTAGCTCAAATGGTTTAAAAATTAAATCTCAGATTTAAATTTTTTATTTAAAATGACAGGAAAATGTTATAAAACAATGGCTTTTTATTTCAATCATTCTTTTTTTGAGTTGACATAAATTCAAAGTTGAAATAAATACAAGTTGTAAAACTTGCTTTTGAAGTTAACATCAAACTGAATTGGATCAATGGTGAAAACCGATTTATCACTCAGCCCTGCTCTGTGCTTTTTTTGTTTTCTCAGATTCAGGCCCTAGAGCTGGACCCAAACCTGTTCCGCATCGGTCAGAGTAAGATCTTCTTCAGAACCGGAGTTCTGGCTCATCTGGAGGAGGAGCGAGACCTGAAGATCACCGACATCATCATCTACTTCCAGTCCGTGTGCCGCGGATATTTAGCTCGCAAGTAAGAGCTAGATCTTTACTTAAAAACCGGAAATTTTTCATTTTCAAGAAACTATATTTGAGATTTCCCTTGCAGATATTTCCTGCACACTTTTATATCTATTCTTATTAAATTTTTCACTGTTTTATAAAGTATTCAGAAACCTAACATTACAAAACCTTATAGAGTACTTTTGGTCGAGTTTCTGTCACACATATCGTATTTCGCATGAAATAAAACACAAGTGTTACAGTAAGATATAGAAGATTGTTTTAAATAAATAATTCATGAACATCTTTTAAAAGTTCTAGTTACAGATGACATAATCTGCCAGTGGAACGGGTTTTTTTAATGTCTTATTCCACTGGCAGATTATTTCAGTTAAAAACTTTTTTTTGAGATTTTTTTACTTTCTTAATATATTATGTTTAAATATTTAATTTGAGCAGGAAGGTAATTTACCTTAGCATGATTTGTTTGTCGTTTCAGTGTGATGAATATTTATTATTCCTAACTGCTCAGTTACTTGTTAATCTGTGTAAATGAAATGTATCATATCTATACTGTATCTCACATTTTATACATTACATTAGTGTTTTGTTCTTAGGCCACTCTGCATGCAGGGTGAAACATTCAGTTTGTTATATTTTAGTTCTTCTTATGTAGAAGACATTATTAATAATATTAATAAGTAATTTTCTATTATGGTGAAATGAAACTGTCTTTTTTTTAGTCCAAAGTGCTTGAAATGTCTGAAAAGTGCTCGAATTTTACTGAGGGAATAAATGTACGAACCCTGAACTTCTGAACTTCTTTCTTTTCTTTTTCTTTTTCTTAGAGCTTTTGCTAAGAAGCAGCAGCAGCTCAGCGCTCTGAAGGTCCTCCAGAGGAACTGCGCTGCTTACCTGAAGCTGCGGCACTGGCAGTGGTGGAGGCTCTTCACCAAGGTGAGGCCTCAAACTGCAACAGCGCAGAGTTAAACTGAAGGAGCCTAATGAGGGAGACGTGGGTTTGGTTCTGGTTCTATTCTAGGTGAAGCCGCTGCTTCAGGTCACCAGGCAGGAGGAGGAGCTACAAGCCAAAGACGAGGAGCTGGTGAAGGTGAAGGAGAGACAGCTGAAGGTGGAGAACGAGCTGGTGGAGATGGAGAGGAAACACCAGCAGGTAAGAGCATCTGCTCACTGCAGGTTTATGATCAAGGTAATGTCAGAGACTGTAAATAATTAATCGAATTTTAATCAAAAATTACACAAAAATAAACATTTTTAATTCAAAAACCCTTTCAAATAGCCACATGTGCTCAACAGCAAATCTATTTATTGTGTTTAATCTGTTATTTAGCCTATAATTTCAACCATCAGATTGATGCAAAGTTCTGTTTTACCCATTCAGCTTTCCAACGTTTTAGAAACTTCTACAGAAATGTGGACTGTAGACGCTGACATTAGCATCTACGCTGCTGCTACATGTTTAGCCTTGAGATGAGATATCTCAGGCTTGAATAGCTTCACTGATAAGCTAACTCGTTTTTTTTTTTTTTTTTGTTTTTTTTTAGACTTTATTTTTATTTATTTTTAAACAAGTAGGTATACAATTACAGAACACAACAAAACACGAGGGCTAGGACAGGTGACAGTCAACCATACTGAAAAAAATATATATATATCTTGCATTTCCATAAGTATTACAAAGTATTAAGTCCTGTATCAGGAGAAAAAAAAATAAAATAAAAAAAAAGTGTGAACAGGTAAAGAACCCCATTTGCCCGCTCAGGTGGGGCAGATTCCCACAAATCACTGTTAGTCCCCTCTGGCAATGAAACATTCCCACCGTTTCCAGAGTTCCACTCCTTTCTCCTTCTTAAGTCGTATTGCAAATGTCAGCATCTCCATGTCGTGGATCATATTTATAATATTCACCAGGAGTTTCAATGAGGGAGGGCCTGGCTGGAGCCAACACTTAGTGATCGCCTTCTTGCTGGCGACCAAAACTATCTTCAACAGGTATGTATCTCCTTTGCTAAGTCCTTCAGGAAGTATTCCAAGATACAGAACAGTGAATGACAAGTCCAAATTTATACCCATAACTTTATATATTAGACGATGTACATCCTTCCAAAAAGATGTACATCCTTCCAAAAAGTCTGTAACTCCGGACAATCCCAGAAAACATGATAGTGGCCTATTATGTCAAGAAAAGAGAACTCTCCCCGGGGCACTCCGCACCCCCTCCAGCACGGAAGCTGTGACCCATCCATCTGAGATCTCTGCTTTGGTGTGATAAAAAATCGAGCTAGATTCTTCCAGGTGAAGTCGCGCCATATCAAAGAATTTGTGGTCGACAGGGAGCCCCTCCAAATTTGCATCCATGCCTCTGACGTAATTATCACATCCGCTTCTTTTTCCCATCGCTCTTTTATATAGTCAGTTGAGTTTTTATTCATGGATCTTAAATTTCTATAACATTTGCCGATAATTCCTCTTATAGGTTTACCAGCATATGAATCAATAAAAAGTTGTATTATTCCTGGAATTGTCTCCAAGTCAGAAATTCTCATTTCCTTTCTTAGGAAACTACGGACCTGTAAGTAGCGGTAAAAGTCCTCCTTACCCACCTCATAGGTCCGGCATAACTCCTCAAATTTCAGTAATACCCCGTCTTTAACTATAGTGCAGAATGCGGTGACTCCCTGTCTTACCCACCTTCTATATTTATGATCTATCGATGCCGGGAGAAAATGCGGGTGGTACGCAGGCCAGCCCAACACCCCTATCTGTCTGTAAAAATTAAACTTTCTGACCAACCCTGCCCATATCTTCAGGGAGAAGCTCAGGCACAGATTTTGCAACTGATATACCTGGGGCAATCCGTCTAGACAGCCCAATACTGACTGTATAGAAAAGTTCAGCAAGGAGAGTTCAATGTCTTTCCATTTAACCTCATAGGCCGGGCTACACCATCGTACCAAAGGTCCACACTGGGCCGCCATGTAATAATCCGCCAGGTGAGGCAAACCCATACCCCCTCTATCCCTAGGCAGCTGCAGGGTCAGGTATCTCACTCTTGGCCTTTTATTGTTCCAAATAAACCTTGAGAGATGTTTATCCCATTCCCTAAATTGTTTTACTGGGACCTCCACCGGGAGTGCTTGAAATATATACAGTAGTCTCGGAAGGACATTTATCTTTATTGCTCGGATTCTGTTACCAATGTCAAGGGGAAGCAGGCTCCACCTGGCCAGATCCTCATATATTTTCTTATTTATGCATTTATAATTAACATCATATAATTGAGCTAAATCTTTTGTTAATATGATCCCCAAGTATTCCACTTGTAATTGATTCCAATTAAATTGGTAACTATTCATTAACTGTTTCGATGGCCTAAAATTGAAGGTCAAAATTTTTGTTTTTTGTATATTGAGTTTATAGCCGGAAAGTTTGCCGTATGATTCCAGAATATCCATGAGCACTGGAGTACCAGATTCAGGGTTTTTAATTATTACTAGGAGATCATCTGCATATAGGCATACTTTGCTCTCCACACTCCCTATCGTCACCCCCTCCAAACCAGACTCCTCCCTAACAACCTGAGCCAGTGGTTCAATAAAAAGATTAAAAAGTAATGGGCTTAAGGGGCAACCCTGTCTACATCCTCGTTGTAGTATTATTTGATTCGAGAGGCTTCCGTTAATTTTGATTCTTGCTTTTGGCGAAGAATATATAGTTTTTATGCAGTGAATGAATCTCTCACCAAATCCGAATCTCTTCATTACCTCAAACGAAAATTCCCACCCCACAGTATCATACGCCTTCTCGGCATCTAAACTAAAAAGGACTGCACTTGATTTTTCTTTGATTATGTGGTCAATAACATGAATGGCCCTCCTTATACAATCATGTGTTTGTCTATTACCGATAAAACCTGTCTGATCCTCGTCTATTAGAGAAGGCATCAGAATACTTAATCTCTTAGCTAATATTGCAGCATATAGTTTATAGTCTATATTTAACACGCTAATTGGTCTATATCCTTTCGGGTCTGTTCTGTCCTTCCCCACCTTTGGTATAACTGATATAAAAGCCTCTTGCCATGATGAGCTAACTCGTTTTTGAATCATTTTCACACAACAATCTTTCCCAGCGTCTCATCAGGTTGTTTTTTGAAGCAGAAATTAAGCCAACAAAAGCGGCTTTGTCGTCCATCAATGTTGTTTGTGTATGTCGCTTTTTAGTCAGATTCACAGGCGAAGCAAAAATACATGAATAGAAGGATTCTTGCTGGAACGTTTGTATTTAAAAGTAGATTAAATTAAATGAGTTAAATGTTTTTGAAGTTAAAATCTATGCAATTAATTAGTAAATTTTATTTAAAAATCGCTTTCCAGAGATATGAATCACAAAAAATAATAAAAATCAACTTTACTTTTCAAAGCATAAAACAAACATATAAAACTCAGTGAAATCATAACATAAAAGCCTGAAAAAATCAAAAAGTAGCTGTTCAACAACCTCATCAAAGTCAGCAAAACGGATCTGCAAGGCCAAACTGTTCCACAGTTCTTAGATAATCCAAACTAAACCGTCCCAGCCCTACCTCTTACTGACTATAAATATTTACACTTGAAATAAACCTCATTTTAATTTGACTTAGAGAAAGTAACAATCCTGAAGCTAAGGAACGATCACACATTTCCCAAAGTGTTGATTCGTCTTCTTTTAGCTCCTCGAGGAGAAGAATATTCTCGCGGAGCAGCTCCATGCAGAGACTGAACTGTTTGCTGAGGCAGAAGAGATGAGAGTTCGCCTCCTTTCTCGGAAGCAAGAGCTGGAGGAAATCCTGCATGACCTGGAGTCCCGGGTGGAAGAGGAGGAGGAGAGGAACCAGAGCCTGCAGAATGAGAAGAAGAAGATGCAGTCTCACATCCAGGTCTGTGCTGGCCTTATTTTTATTTTCTAATATTCATAAACTTCTGTGTTGTCTTTTCAAAAAGTCAAAACTTTTGATTTTTCCCTTCACAGGACCTGGAGGAGCAGCTGGATGAAGAGGAAGCCGCGAGGCAGAAGCTGCAGTTGGACAAAGTGACGGCCGAGGCAAAGATCAAGAAGATGGAAGAGGACATTCTGCTGCTGGAAGACCAAAACTCAAAGTTTCTCAAGGTGAGGAGCGTTTCCTGTTCAAACAGGAAGTTAATTAAAGTTTTCAGCACTTATGTGTTTGGATCCCTTCTTGGTCAACAGGAGAAAAAACTGGTGGAGGACAGGATCGCTGAGATGACGTCCCAGCTGGCAGAGGAAGAGGAGAAGGCTAAGAATCTGGGCAAAGTGAAGAACAAACAGGAGATGGTGATGGTTGATCTGGAGGGTGAGTTTCTTATTACCAAACGATAACAAGAAGGTTCTGAGTTGTTTCTTCTTCCTGAGAAAGCTCAGGTCCTTTCATATCTGTCAGAAGAAGCTGCAGATGTTATGAGAGTTAGAACAAAGTTAAACTTTTCACAGTTAAAATCTCCGTTTTTTTGTTATGGTTCTATATCTGCCATCTTTTATTAAGCAAATACAGCTGGAAAAAATTAAGACCATTGAAAACGTCCTGGCTATTCTACCAAATATTGATTTCTGTACACTTCCTCAGTTAAAACATTAGTTTAGTTGTTTCTATATGAATATGAACTTGTTTTTCTTGCATTATTTAATGTCTGAAAGCACAGAATAACGGAATCTTTTCGTTATTCCGACCATTTATCATTTTCTGTAAATAAGTCCTAAATATTTACTTGAAGACATGTTGTCAGTAGTTCATAGAATAAAAGAACAATGTTTATTTTACTCAAACACGTGCCTATAAAAAGTAAAATCAGAGAAACTGATCATTTCAAGTGGTCTTAATGTTTTCCAGAGCTGTATAGGGCTTATAAGTAAAAATAAAATGTTAGATGTTTTATACCAGATCCGATTTCCAATCATAAACTATTTTTTCTCATTTTCTTTTCTGAAAAGAAATTACAAATATTTTCAAAATATTGGGCGAGCGGACATCTTTCTGAATTATGAAAACCAAAGCAGTGCACTAATGGAAAAAACAAATCCAGATTTTCCTAGAATTATATCTTCAAAACTCAAAAAACTCAATTAATCAATAAAATCCTTGTTGAGAATTTTTTCCATTGGAATTAATAACGTATGTTTATAATCTAATTAATTAGAAAAGTATCTTTACTAATTAAACACCCTAATTCTTCTAATTGAGGTAATTTCTGCCTGCATCTAATGAAAACATCTCAGATTAGATTGATGCATGTTATTGTCCTCAGAGCGCTTAAAGAAGGAGGAGAAAACGCGACAGGAGCTGGAAAAGGCCAAACGTAAACTGGATGCTGAGACCACCGACCTGCAGGATCAGATCGCAGAGCTTCAGGCGCAGATCGAGGAGCTGAAGATGCAGCTCACCAAGAAGGAGGAGGAGCTGCAGGCTCTGCTAGCCAGGTCAGTCAACAAGAAAACCAGACAAAACTGCAATGGCTGTTCCACTTCTATTGAAAAATAGTTTTTTTAATATGCTGAATGTATAAAACAGTGTTTATGTTGATAGTGGAGCCTCTTGTTAGTCTCAAAATTCACATTCAGAAAAGTAAGATGACATTCATCTGTTTTACTTAACATCTTTGAATCCCCTAAATTATATCATGGCAGCTAAACTGCAATGATGATGGACTTTATGGCTTCAGTTTGCACATCAGAGTTGTAATTTGTGGTCACATTCTGCATAGCTGGGAACCTTGAGTTTCGCTAAAAAAGTTGACACGGTTTCTGTCTGAGGATGTTTCCACGTCAGGATAGTTTGGGAGACTTGACGAGCAAAATAAAAGTACAAATATAAACAGACGACTACTTGAAGAAATCCTAACACTTGATAACCAAAGCTTCATCCCAGATGTCAAACCTTATTGATCTAAATGTTTTCAAAACAGAAAGTAAATTATCTCTTTAGAATTTATCAAGAAAATTTAATTTAGGGGAAGCTAATTGAGCTAAACACTTTCAAAGTTAGTTAAAGCACTAAATGAACAATTATTACTGCTATTAGCGCATTAGCTCGCTAGGCACATGGCTTGCTTTACCACTGTAAGCACTTGCAATTGATCTAAAACCTCAGTTTTTAGTTTGCTGTGTCAGTTTAGTTTGGATAAGCTGCCACATTCGCCTGGACAGGGGTTGGTTGTAATCAGTGGAGAAAAATTGTCTATAATTAGCAGCTGAACAGATTCAAGAAGATAGTTTTCCACCTCAAACAAAAGACAACTGAGGCTCTCCTTCGCCAACAAAATGCAGTCCTCTGACCTGAAGCCGCATTGCACAGTGTTAGTCTCAGCGTTGCTCATTTCAGCCTCACACACAGTCTATCTTCAGAGAACAGCCCTCCATGCCGTATCCATGGCAACAGCGCCGTAAAGATGCAACGGAGTCCTTACCAGAAATAGATGTTTGAATAACAAAACACACGAGTGAGTCTGTAAGCGGTTAACGCTCTCCCTCTGGGTTTCTCCGCAGTAATTTCCTCCAATCAGAGACGCTGACAGCTTTTTCATTTGATTACAGATAATAAACATTGATTGATGCTCATGTTTTTGTTTTTATTTTCCTTCACATGAAGAAATGTATTCTTTTGTTGTATATTCTTATCTCCAGAAAAAAAAAATCACATTTGCAGTCATTTCATTTTAACCGACCGACCGACGACCCAGACACGAGGTCTGACCGTCTAATTTTACACACAGGAATCCTGGGGTTTAGTCCCAGCCTTCATTAAAGCTCCATGGGCCTCATCTTGAACTCTTCAGGAAACAATCGGGCCGGTCTTCGCCTGGAAAGTGGGGCGCCATGTTTATATGAAAGTCATTAGTGGCTGTAATCAAGCCATTCATGTGATCACATAAGTGGATCTTTATAACATCCAGAGAGGAGATATTTATAATCGAGGAATCTCACAGGGAGGCTCAGAGTCTCAGTACGGCTCTCTGCACTGCCATCATGTGGCAACTTGAGGATGAAAAGAGGGATAACATATTTATCCTCCTTAATTTACTCCCCATTCCAACAAACTTCAGCATATTTGGACTATCTTATAGCAACACGACATAAACATGAAGTGGCAGAAAAACAATCCTTCTGGCAGGTTTAAGTTTGTAGTAATCGTCTAATTTTACCAACATGTTTCTTCTGACTGGACGTGTTTTTGGAATGCCATCTTGAATCTGCTATCGAAAGATTATCCCTAAACTCCTAAATCATCAAAATGCCTGTGGAGACATGCAAAAATCTGGTCATGAATTATAATAATTGTTTAGTGGTTATAAAACCAATAAAGATGGAGAATTATAATTTCAACAAGCCAGCTCAAGACGTATTGAATTACATTTGTTTGGACAATTTGGGACAGAACTGGATCAGCCCATTTCTTCTTTTTGAATCGTTTGTTTGTTTGTTTGTTTTACAGAGTTTTTTTTTGTCAGAAAATAATTTTTTTCATGCTTTGTATCCTCCATTTCTTCTGTTGGAATCCTGATTAGAAAAGAAAGAAAGGAGGGAAACCATCTCTGTTTTTCTTTATTTTTTCTTGTAATTTTTTCTTTTGTCTTCTTACTATTTTCATTCTGTTTCTTTTCTTCTGTTCTTTTTTCTCTTCTTTTGAATGCAAATATTTAAAACCTAAATCCGCCAGGGTTTTAAATAATTTTGCTCTGACTGCATAGATGTTTGCAAAGTTTCTTAAAATCAAAAAATCTTCAACAGACATTTAAATTCAGTCCCTGGATCAATTCTACTTACAGTCAATTTTACCAGCTGCTCACATTAGATGCTGACATTTTTGTCCAATCTTTGTAAAATAATTCAGGTTTAGTCCGATTGGGTCAAGAATAGAAATTACATCTAGAGTTCTCATCTCATATATTTGCCGTTGCCTCAACAGAAGGATGGGTTATGGTTTTCCCTCAAATATATTAATTATCTTCTTTTTCTATGATAAACAGAGATGTGTAGAGAGTTCAAAGATTTTATTAAATTAAGAATAAAAAAGTATTTGGTGAAAAGTTTACTTAACTGACCAAATTATCCATCATTTAATATTTAAAATTACATAATCATACGAACCACAATATAAAATGGAAATTTTGGTATTTTAAGGACGAAAATGACAATTGTTTGTAGAAGCAAAAAAAAAAAAAATACAATAAAATTAGTCAAAATAATTTTTTTAATTAGTTTCTTTCAATAAAAAACTTTAACAAAAACTGCAGGAGTGTGTCTTGTTAAGTGTTGTTTTTTTTATTCAGTGGGTAGAAAAATCCAAAAATTTTACTAAGAGTACAAATACGTCATAATAAAATGATAAGAAATTTTTTCACAAATGTTTTTTGATTAAATGTAACAAGTTACTACCCATCTCTGTGATAATCCTCTCCTTGCTTTGCGTTTTGAATCTTCTTCCTTCAGCAGCATCTCTTAAGTATTTCTTAGGGAAATTAAGGGAAAATGATCAGATTTTTTAGTTTCTCACCAGTAAAGCTGAACCTCTGTTCTCAGCCATCTCCTCATTCTAACACATATTTAAAAAGTATCAATGAAATCCTGCATTGAAATCTTGTATGCCTGCGTTTCTCCAACCAGGAGTGACGAAGAAGCGGCTCAGAAGAACAACGCCTTGAAGCAGGTCCGTGAGCTGCAGGCGCAGCTGGCCGAGCTCCAGGAGGATCTGGAGTCGGAGAGGATCTGTCGGAGCAAAGCGGAGAAACTGAAGCGGGATCTGAGCGAGGAGCTGGAGGCTCTGAAGACGGAGCTGGAGGACACGCTGGACACCACCGCCGCCCAGCAGGAGCTCAGGTGGATGAGCAGGACAAACCTCTGGGCCAGAACCTTTTGACTCAGAAGGACGTCAGAGCCAAAATAAATATTTTCCTACCTACTCAGCAATAAATTAAGCATGCAAGATTTTGGTAGTGAGATTGTTTATTTTTAAAAAAAATGTTTACAGGTTTGAAATGTTAAAAGAAATTTTGCAGGGATCAATTGGAAAAGAAATCTAAGAATATTTGTCATTTCGGAGCAATAAAATGAGGATTTAGGTCACTCATTCTATGAGAACGCTTACTTTAGCTAAATTTAGTAGATTAATTAAAATGCAGTAAAGTTAAGTTTAATAATTTATTTATTTAATGAAATTATCTATAATTAAATACATTTCCCATTTATTTCATTATTTTCCAAATAATAAAGTTTATTAGCTTAATTATTTTGTTTATTTCTTTTTTTTAATTTAAATTCCCTTTAGAATAAATAAATTGAATTTTAATTTTGGACACTCCTTATTTGAACAGAAATACATATGAGAAAATAACTGCACATGCTTTGTTGCCTCACATTCATTCCCAACTTTTAGCATCCAGTGATGTTTACATCTCATGTGGAATCACACAAAACTCACTCCATTTTCTGAAGATGCGCTTCATAATCATCTTCTCTTGGTTTGATGTCCAGGTCAAAGCGAGAGCAGGAAGTGGCAGAGCTGAAGAAAGCCATAGAAGAAGAATCCAAGAACCACGAGGCTCAGATCCAGGACATGAGACAGAGGCACGCCCAGGTTCTGGAGGAACTGTCTGATCAGCTGGAACAGGCCCGCAGGGTGAGTCCGCTGCTGCAGGCGGCTCTGGGCGGAGCGGGACCAAATACCCAGAAATTATGCTCCACTTAGAGCAGCTCTACTTCAACATATCTTTACTCAATAATCAATCATTTAATATTTAAAAATTACATTACTATATGGACCAAAATATAAAGTTAAGAGGAAAATTTCTGATTTTATAAATCAAAATGGCAATAAATCATGTAAGTAACAACAAATAACTAAATCAGGCAAAATAAAATTTTTCCAAATCAATTTCTTTTAATATAAAAAAATTTAATAAAAAACTGCATGTGTGTCTTCATTTGGTGAATCTTTGGTTAAAATATGTCTTGTTTTTCATTCAGACATTTTATTCAAGAGTAGAAATACTTCATAATACAATTACTCAAGTAAAAGTAAAAAATACAGCACAATAAAAATACTCCTAAAAGTACATTTTTCAAAAAAAGTTACTTACGTTGTAGACAAATCAGAAGAAAATTTTTAATTTATATAGCACTTTATCAGCAACAAGGCAGTTCAAAGTAAATGGAATTGAGTAGATGTAACTCTGCTGATGGGAGACACGGCGGCGTCTGACCGGTTTTATTCTGTACAGTTCAAGGCCAACCTGGAGAAGAACAAGCAGTGCTTGGAGAGCGACAACAAAGAGCTGGCCTGCGAAGTGAAGAGCCTGCAGCAGACCAGGACGGAGTCGGAGTACAAGAGGAAGAAGGTGGAAGGCCAGCTGCAGGAGTTCATGGCTCGAGCCACCGAGATGGAACGGGCCAAAGGAGAGCTGAGCGAGCGCTCCCTCAGGCTGCAGGTAGAAACACGCCGCTGCCGCTCTCTGGCTCCCACGCCGAATCCCGGCTTACATCATGTCTCCTTGTCTGGCAGACGGAGTTGGACAACGTGTCCGCCTTACTGGAGGAGGCCGAGAAGAAGGGCGTCAAGCTGGCGAAGGAAGTGGACAACCTGAACAGCAAACTGCAGGACTCTGAGGTTCAATCAGTTTGGACAAAATAACTCCAGCATAATTTAGTTTGAAATGTGGCTCACAGGTGGAAATATTTTCTATGGACACAAAAAGCTACAAATGGCTGTAAAAAGTGAGAATTCATCTAGTAAATTGGCTGAAGATGAATATTGAAACTAAATACTGGATTATACACTGCAAAAGCACAAAATGTTACCAAGTATTTTTCGCCTAGTTTGTAGTGTAAATATCTCAGTTCGCTTGAAATAAGACAAAACCAACTTACAAGTAGCTTTTTAGCAAGATATAGGAGCTGATTAAACCCCAATAATTCCTTAATATTGATGATAAAGTACTATTATTTCATTATGGAAATATAATCTGCCAATGGTAACATAGACCTTTTTTTTATAAATGGTCAACAAGTTCTTAAATCTGAAGCACTACTTGTAAGTTGTCTTATTTCTAATCTATTAATATATTTGCACTAGAAACAAAACCAAAAATAACAAAAATTTTGTTTTTGGCAGTGAATACACATTTTTATTTTCTTTTTTAAGAAGGTTGCTAGTTTACTTTTTAAATTAAATTCAGAATAGTCTCAGACTTCTGTGTGATTTTTGTCCAGGTTGATTTAAGAAGTGAGCTTTTATTGCTACAGGTAAATGTTCTAAGCTACCAAAAAGTAAATGATGTTGATATCTGATAATACTGCTGTGATGGTAGTATTTAACATAATTTTTTGATTAAACATCAGAATAATCAGTAGATTACTGGATTACTAAAATAATAGTTTACAAGTTGCAAGTTACGTTTTCCGGACCCACATCTTGCAGAATCTCCCGCCACTTGAGCTAAGATGCTAAAAAAGCAACTAATACGTCTAAATATGGATAAATTCAACATGCAGGTTTTGCATATTCTAAAACATAGGTTGTAAACTGTGTTTTATACAATTTATACAAATATCTACGTCCTGTAAGACTTTTCCATGAGTCTTATGTTAGTTTTTATTTTCAAAAATTAAGAATAGAAATAAAGATGTCGTCTCTTTCAGGAGTTGCTCCAGGAGGAAACTCGTCAGAAACTGAATCTGAGCGGCCAAATCCGCCAGCTGGAGGCAGAAAAGAGCAACTTGCAGGAGCAACAAGAGGAGGAGGAGGAAGCGCGCCACGGCCTGGAGAAGCAGCTGCAGACAATTCAGGCTCAGGTAGGACGAAGCCACAGCTGCTCCTTTCAGGTGTCCAAACTCAGACACCTGCAGCAATTCAGACACAGACTGCAGAGAAAATGTGGGTCAGATTTGGATGAGCGTCAGCAACCATTAGTCAAACAGAACTGGAGCTGTCAGCTGTAAAGCAACACTTGGTGCAGGCGTCTCAAAGTAACACGACTGTTTTTCAGACTTCAGGTCACAAACAAGCGATAAAAGCAGAAGAAAAGGAAAAAAATTCTGAGCAATTTATTAGAAAACTCTGTTAAAAAGTTGTCATCTGCTCTGCTTGTCTCTTGGTTTGTTTTGTTTTTATTTTCTACACTATTCAAGCAGAATAGTGAACACCACATTTACTTTTGGAAAACCAGTTTGTGAAGAATTCTTACATTTTTATTAATTAGTTTCATTTGTTTACCATTGTTTATTTTTTCTTAAATTTCTGAGTTATAGAAGTAGTTTTTAATTCGTTATACTTTGGTTAATTTTACGTTGCAGAATTCAAAAATCATGCTTACTGAATTGGAGATGACATTTTCAAAATATTTATTGAATTACTGTTGAAAACCCAACTGACTGGTGTTTTCTACCAACCTTTCGCCATTTTGCGCCGCAAGGAGGAAAATGGCGACACAAAAATGTAAGATAACTGATGAAGTCGGCATCTGTGGAATAAAGATGTCAGTTTGAAAAGCTAATAAATAGATTAATAAACATGACAAAGAAGGATATCTAAATTATGAGGATGTTTTAGTTGTATAAATGTACCATATAGTCACAGCTAGTTGTAGTTTTTCTCCATTAATTACAGTTTTTATTTATTTCAATTAATGAAAATGTTTTCTCGGTTTCAGTTTTTGTTATTTTTACTCCTGATCTTTTAGAAACGTCACTATAAGGACCTTAATCTCAATCTTAGAATCAGGACATATTTAGTTGTGTATTGATTCATGTTGAATGTTTTTTCTGCAGCTGTTTGAGACGAAGAAGAAGCTGGACGAGGATGTGGGCGTGATCGAAGGGCTGGAGGAAGCGAAGAGGAAACTCCAGAAAGACGTGGAGCTCACCAACCAGCGGCTGGAGGAGAAAACCATGGCGCTGGATAAGATGGAGAAGACCAAGAACCGGCTGCAGCAGGAGCTGGACGACCAGATGGTGGACCTGGACCACCAGAGGCAGATCGTCTCCAACCTGGAGAAGAAGCAGAAGAAGTTTGACCAGGTAGACCCGAAACCCAGAGATGGAGGGTTCCCATCTCTTGGCTCTGAGTTTAATGTTTTATTTTGTGACGTCGCTGTCAGATGCTGGCCGAGGAGAAGACGATCTCGGCTCGGTACGCTGAGGAGCGCGACCGGGCCGAGGCGGAGGCCCGGGAGAAGGAGACCAAGGCTCTGTCTCTGGCCAAAGCTCTGGAGGAGGCGCTGGAGGCCAAGGAGGAGCTGGAGCGGTTCAACAAGCAGCTTCGTGCTGAGATGGAGGATCTAATGAGCTCCAAGGACGACGTGGGAAAAAACGTGAGCAGCTTTCACCTGATTATATGTTAGACCGCTTTATTTACCGCCAGGGTGCAGGTCAGATGTCACGCAAAATAAAATCTTTATATTTAACCTACAGCTTAGAAATAACATCTCACATTGTTTGTCATACCAGATCTTTTATTCTAATACAGAAATTACAATCGACAGAAAATTTGTGCTGTCAGCAATTAAAATTTCTAATCCGATTAATCCCAGAGTTGCTGCTGTTTTCAGTGATTACTTTTGTAAGAAACAGGAAAAGAGTCCCGTAGAGAAACAACTGAAACGAAAAAGGACATTATTCAAACGTCAGCACAATGACGTCCTAAAAGTACAGAAGCCTGTGAGTTGACAGCACTTTTAAAAAATGAATGGTGTTAAAACGATGTGAAATAATACAGAATAAACATGTTAATTTTCACAACCTGAGAAAATATTTTCTATTTTATTTCCTTCCGTGATCTGTACGACAGAAGGAATAAAAAAAAGTCTTGAATCTTAATTATTAAAATTTAGTCATACTATTGATACTGATGTGTTAAAAGATTAATTTCTTCATTTGTAAAACTGATACCAAAGTATAACTTCACAAGATGCTCAACATTTCATTAAAATCTTTTCATTTTCATTCTAGGAAACTATTTCGTTCTCCTAATATTAAAACTTTATTTTATATTTTTTTATTTTATTTTTGCATAACTGTACAGCTGTAATATTGTGACTTTATTCTTGCAATTAATTAAAATAAAAAAAAGTTAGCCTCCGCCTAAGACTCTTTAAACTAAATAATAAGTAGAAGCTGTGAAACAAACTTCGTCAAACAAGATGGCCACCCTCTGACATCACTATGGAAACACAAAGAGCGTGTTAGTGGGAAAAAAATCCAGATTTTTTAAAAATTAAATCTTCATAAAGCAAACATCAACAATATTAATCAATAAAATCTGTTTATTCCCCAGCCCTAAGTGTTATGTTTTTTCAATCCAAAAAATCTAATCTAAATGAGTCTTTTTTTATTTCTTCATGCTGACTTTCTCACTCAGGTGCATGAACTGGAGAAGTCCAAGCGAACCCTGGAGCAGCAAGTGGCAGAAATGAGGACGCAGCTGGAGGAGCTGGAGGACGAGCTGCAGGCCACAGAGGACGCCAAGCTGCGACTGGAGGTCAACATGCAGGCCATGAAGGCCCAGTTCGACCGAGACCTGCAGGCCAAGGACGAGCAGGGAGAGGAGATGAAGAGAGCGCTGGTCAAACAGGTCGGAAACACAAAACCCTACCAAGTTTCTGGTCCAAATATCTTAGTACGCTTGAAATAAGATAAAACAAGTAACTTCTCAGAAAGAAATGTGAGCGTTTTTAAGCCAATAAGTCCTTAATATTTGTTCATATTGAATATAACATGGAAAGAAATGTATTGATATAAGTTACATGTGTCAAACTCAAGGCTTGAGGCCTTGAGTTTGGGCAGAGCATCTAAACATTGTACTCAAGTTAGAGCAGCATTACTTCACCATATTTTTACTCTAGTTAAAGTAAAAAGTAGCCATGGAAAAATTACCTTAGTAAGAATTTATTAGTATTATTAAATTATCGACCAAGAAATATTTTAAAACGACTCAAAATATGTAGGTAAGTGGAAATGTTTTGGTATTTTAAGGACATAAATGGCAACAATTCATATAAGGAACAACAAATAACAAAATCAGGCAATTTCTCCAAATCATTTCAGTATAAAACTAAGAAAAACTGCAGGTGTGTGTCTGCTGAGTTTTTGGTTAAAACATGTTTGTTTCTCAATGGGTAGACAATCCAGTAAGAGTAAAACTACTTGAGTAAAAATATAAAATTACTCCAGGAAAAATAAAAAGTACAGCCTTTTAAAAAATACTCCTAAACGTACTATTTTTTTATGTTATTAAAGTAAATGTAATTGTAAATGTAACCTCAAAGACAACAACTGTCTTTAAATATTGTTTTTATGAATCAATCAAATCAGTTTCCATCTGTTTACTAGAAAATGATGTACAGTTAGGGCCAGAAATATTTGGACAGTAACACAATTTTTGTGAGTTGGGCTCTGCATGCCACCACATTGGATTTGAAATGAAACCTCTACAACAGAATTCAAGTGCAGATTGTAACGTTTAATTTAAAGGGTTGAACAAAAATATCTGATAGAAAATGTAGGAATTGTACACATTTGTTTACAAACACTCCACATTTTAGGAGCTCAAAAGTAATTGGACATATAAACATAACCCAAACAAAAAAGTTTTTTCTCAATATTTTGTTACGAATCCTTTGGAGGCAATCACTGCCTTAAGTCTGGAACCCATGGACATCACCAAACGCTGGGTTTCCTCCTTCTTAATGCTTTCCCAGGCCTTTACAGCCGCAGCCTTCAGGTCTTGCTTGTTAGTGGGTCTTTCCGTCTGAAGTCTGGATTTGAGCAAGTGAAATGCATGCTCAATTGGGTTAAGATCTGGTGATTGACTTGGCCATTGCAGAATATTCCACCTTTTTGCTCTCATGAACTCCTGGGTAGCTTTGGCTGTATGCTTGGGGTCATTATCCATCTGTACTGTGAAGCGCCGTCCGATCAACTTTGCAGCATTTGGCTGAATCTGGGCTGACAGTATATCCCGGTACACTTCAGAATTCATCCGGCTACTCTTGTCTGCTGTTATGTCATCAATAAACACAAGTGACCCAGTGCCATTGAAAGCCATGCATGCCCATGCATCACGTTGCCTCCACCATGTTTTACAGAGGATGTGGTGTGCCTTGGATCATGTGCCGTTCCCTTTCTTCTCCAAACTTTTTTCTTCCCATTATTCTGGTACAGGTTGATCTTTGTCTCATCTGTCCATAGAATACTTTTCCAGAACTGGGCTGGCTTCTTGAGGTGATTTTGGGCAAATTTAACTCTGGCCTGTCTATTTTTGGAATTGATGAATGGTTTGCATCTACATGTGAACCCTTTGTATTTGCTGTCATGGAGTCTTCTCTTTACTGTTGACTTAGAGACAGATACACCTACTTCCCTGAGAGTGTTCTGGACCTCAGTTGATGTTGTGAACGGGTTCTTCTTCACCAAAGAAAGTATGCGGCGATCATCCACCACCGTTGTCTTCCGTGGACGCCCAGGCCTTTTTGAGTTCCCAAGCTCACCAGTCAATTCCTTTTTCCTCAGAATGTACCAGACTGTTGATTTTGCTACTCCAAGCATGTCTGCTATCTCTCTGATGGATTTTTTCCTTTTTTTTCAGCCTCAGGATGTTCTGCTTCATCTCAATTGAGAGCTCCTTTGACCGCATGTTGTCTGGTCACAGCAACAGCTTCCAAATGCAAAACCACACACCTGGAATCAACCCCAGACCTTTTAACTACTTACTTGATTACAGGTTAACGAGGGAGATGCCTTCTGAGTTACTTGCAGCCTTTAGAGTCCATTGTCCAATTACTTTTGGTCCCTTGAAAAAGAGGAGGCTCTGCATTACAGAGCTATGATTCCTAAACCCTTTCTCCGATTTGGATGTGGAATCTCTCATATTGCAACCCTTTTTTTTTTTTTTTTTTTTAATGTTTGCAATTTGTTCTTTTTTTATAGTTCCTTCACACCAAGCTTCATTTGACCAAAATCTGTTTTGTGGTCAAATGAAGCTGTTTTGTGGTCAAATGAAGTGCCCATATATATAATATGGGCACTTTCAGCCCATATTATATATCATTGTGTTTCTGAACATATTTTTGTCAACAGCTAAAATAACAAAACCTGTGTCACTGTCCAAATATTTCTGGCCCTAACTGTAACTGTGAAAAGATTTTCAATATTATCCAACTTTAAGAAGTGCTTAACAAACGCAGAGTTAGCTTTTTATCAATGTGTTTTATTAGTACAATCTGCAACAGTCGGCCCTTTTGGAACTACAGCTTGGTTGCTAGGCGACGGGCTGGGGTTGCTAGGTAACGCGGCAGCAACATAATAAAACTTTCACTTTTCATTAATATAAAGGAATTATTGACTTAAAATAAACTGATGCTTCTTGCTGAAAAGTTAGTTTTCGTTTAATTTCAAGTGTACAAAGATGTTTGCACTGGAATCTAGAGCATAAATACTTGGTGTTATTGTCTTTTTGCAATGCGGTTTCCAGGGTAAACCAGGGTTTGAATTTAGAGATGGGTTGCGTGGTTTTGTCCTCCAGGTGCGCGAGATGGAGGCCGAGCTGGAGGACGAGAGGAAGCAGAGATCTCTGGCTGTCGCCGCCAGGAAGAAGCTGGAGGTGGACCTGAACGAGCTGGAGGGTCAGATCGAAGCTGCCAACAAAGGCCGGGATGAAGCCATCAAACAGCTCAAAAAGCTGCAGGTACAAAAAACACACCTGCTTTCCATCTGATAGGGACTCTGAAGTCCATACTAATCAGTAAAACTGTTGGACTTATAGAACATTTTAAGTCCTGACACTCTACTGTGATAGCGATGAACATTTAAACTTTGTGTAAATAAGGCTGTTGCTGAAGTAATTAAGCAAACTGTCGGGCCTGCAGGCTCAGATGAAAGACTACCAGAGAGAGCTGGAGGAGGCCCGCGCCGCCAGAGACGAGATCTTCACCCAGTCCAAGGAGAACGAGAAGAAATTCAAGAACTTAGAGGCTGAAATCCTGCAGCTACACGAGGTTAGGGATGTTCTCCTGTTTGGTAAGTTTCTGGTGTTCAGTGAGACCTGAGCGCCTCTCTGTGTGATTGTGCAGGACTTCGCTGCATCGGAGCGAGCCCGGCGCCACGCAGAGCAGGAGCGGGACGAGCTCGCCGATGAGATCTCCAACAGCGCCGCTGGGAAGTCAGTACTTCAGCCGCCCTGCGGTTTCATCTGCACACCTAGGGAAAGAATAGACATTATCATCAGGGCCGGGCAAGTTACTTAGAAATACTGACTAGTTACTGATTAGTTCCCGCAAAAGGTAATCCATTTGCTTTTCTAGATATTTATATTCAAAAGTAATTACAGTATTTTCCAGACTATAGAACGCACCTCATTATAAGCCGCATCTACAAAGTTTTTTTAAAAACTGGAGATGTACATATATAAATATGTTGAAATCTCCGCCGCACAATCGAAAGCGATAATTTATTAAGGATGCAGGATGCTTAATAAATCTGCTATTGAGGACGCAGTCCTGCATCTCCAACACCAAACCATGGGTTCGTTCTCTGGCTTTCACTGCCAGATCGATAGCTGTAAAAGTTGCATCATATGAACTTCTTCGTGTGGTTTGCATGATGAGTTTGAAGAAATTTCTCCGTGCTGCTACCATGTGCTGGTTCTAAATGAAAATCAGCGCTTTCTTCTTTGATTTCCACTGATTCACTTCCTGCTAATTCAAACTTCCTTCCCTGTTCAAAACGTGGAGAAAAAGTAGCGGCTTATAGTCCGAAAAATACGGTAGAGACTAAACTACTAAAGCTAAACAGGCAATGAACAACCTGAATATGCTTTAAAGCTATATTAATATCAGCCTAGCTGTATTTTTTTCCAGCATTTTCTATGATATAAAATGTAATCAGTGAAACTGTATTTCTTCTTATTCCATCATATAAAATACAATTATCTTGTTCGGACCACAGTTTTAAGACAAGTTTAGAAAATCATGTGATTGTCATGAGATGTTTACAAACAAAATGACCTACAAATCTGTAATAGTAACAGTAATCTGATTACTTCATCTGGAAACATAATCCCTTACTTTACTCATTACTTGAAAAAAAGTAACTTACACTGAGTTTTTGTAAAACTACTTCATATATCAAGCAAGATCTAAAATAATCATAATTTTGAAGTACTGAATTGCAGCCCTTCACTGATCGTCATCGGTGTAATCAGACGAACTGTGTGTGTGTGTGCGTGCGTGTGTGCGCGCGTGTGTGTGTGGGTGTGTGCGTGTGTGTGTGTGTGCGTGGGTGTGCGTGGGTGTGCGTGTGTGTGTGTGGGTGTGCGTGTGTGGGTGTGTGTGTGTGTGTGTGTGGTTGTGCGCGCGTGTGTGTGTGGGTGTGTGTGTGTGTGGGTGTGTGTGTGTGTGTGTGTGTCAGGTCGTCGCTGCTGGAGGAGAAGAGGCGGCTGGAAGCTCGCATCTCCCAGCTGGAGGAGGAGATCGAGGAGGAGCAGGGCAACATGGAGCTCCTCAACGACCGCTTCAGAAAGAGCAGCACGCAGGTGAAGCGTCGCATTCACTGCCACATATCAGATATTCCAGTTGTGACAGTTTATTTGTGAAATTCGAGGCGACCGAACTCACAGCACTGCTGAGAAATCCTGAAAGGTGAAGCGTCTCCTGCTCTGCCCTGGTTTCCTGCCTGCAGGTGGACACGCTGAACGCTGAGCTGACTGCAGAGCGCAGCGCTGCGCAGAAGAGCGAGAACGCTCGGCAGCAGATGGAGCGACAGAACAAGGTCCGGATTTTATTCATCTCTGCTTAAAAATATTCAGACATGATAAAAATCTGAAAATACCCCCAATGAAATTATAAATGTATCAATTTTTTACCAAAACTAAAAGCAACAAGACACTAAGCTAGTGAGATGCAGACAGAAATATTGATAAAAGGAAAGACATCCCCAGTAGATGAAAGAAACAGTTAAACTAGATACAATTGAAGCCATAAATTTGCATACATAAATAAAATCTCTTAAAGGGGCAGTACTATGTAGAATTACTTGACTTTTTGAGCTTTACATCATGTTATGATATTATTCCCTCATCAAAAACAAACCTGGAGTGTTACTTTGATTTTCTTTATGCATGTTTGAGAAATCTTTCAGTCTCTATGGCAACCATTCATCTGTGCAAAACGCCTGAGTGGATCTTGCACCGCCTCTTAGCTGCAGCTCCTCTCCCACTCAGTTCCTCCAGACTAGCGGCAGCAGCAGTTAGTAAACACCTGGTGGAACTACGAGTCTGCAGTTACTTCTCAGAGCTAAGCTCCTGAGAAACGGCATCATGGAGGAGGATGGTTGTGATGAAGGCAGAGTGTCAGAAAGAGCAAGAGCTTCTTAAAGGGACAGAGGTCCAGTTTCAAAGCGTTAAATTGCAAAGTTGAATTCCTGTTGAGTCTTTTTTGATGTATATAGAGGAGCTTTATACAAACTGAAGGTAACATAGTTACTTGGTTGTGCTATAAAATGATACCATGTGCCTGGAAAATGCATAATACTTTAAGGTGGTCCAGTCAAAGTCTGCAGCTTTGACAAAGACAAAGAATCTTTTCGTCCTCCACATTGATTATTTCCATGCTGTTCATCTAAAGTTCTGTTGATGTTTTTTTTTTTGTCCCTTTTTCATCATCTGCACTGATAAATGTTTTAAAAATCCTTCTGTCCTAAAATATCTGTAATAACTGCAGGAACTTAAAGGTAAGCTCGCAGAACTAGAAGGAGCTGTGAAGTCGAAGTTTAAGGCGTCCATCACTGCGCTGGAGGCCAAGATCCTGCAGCTGGAGGAGCAGCTGGAGCAGGAAGCCAAGTAAGGTCGCGCCCCAAGAGGTCACAGCTCGAAGCCGCCAAGGTCGTCTCCGTCTCACTGCTGCCTGTCTCAAACATCCAGGGAGAGAGCAGCGGCCAATAAGATCGTCAGACGTACCGAGAAGAAGCTGAAGGAGGTGATGATGCAGGTGGAGGATGAGCGTCGCCATGCCGACCAGTTCAAGGAACAGGTAAGGAGACGTAGAAGAAGCGGAGCGACGTTGGTCTGTTAGTTCGCTGTCCTCACGTCGCCGTCGCCCGCTCAGATGGAGAAGGCCAACTCCCGCATGAAGCAGCTGAAGCGTCAGCTGGAGGAGGCCGAAGAGGAGGCGACCAGAGCCAACGCGTCGCGCAGGAAGCTGCAGAGGGAGCTGGACGACGCCACCGAGGCCAGCGAGGGCCTCACCAGAGAGGTCAACTCCTTGAAGAACCGCCTGAGGTACGACGACGCTTAAAACCGCTGACTACGACCGTTTATCCGTTTATGATCAGCACCACTAATCGGTACACGGAGAGCGGTGGGTCTAATCAGCCAACCAGACTGGCTGAAGTCTGATTGGTGCATTTGAAAGTGGGCGGGATCAGAGACAAGACATCAAAGAAGAAACCTTACAGTTAATTGATGACGAGGAACAAAAAAAAAGCCTGGAGCTTAGCCACAAATTATCTAGAAATTAGAGATTAAGTAATAGTAAACCAGACTTCGTTTTACATTTTAGAAATTTACATTTTAACAAATGTTTCAGATAATTTCCCAATTTAAGAACTTGGCCTAGTTTGGCAAGTGTCCAACACTAGAGGGCGTGAGTGTTGATTTTTTATTTTTTTTTTTCTAATTAAAAAACAAAAAAAGAAGAAGTAGATCAGCTCAAAAACTTGGACATAGATTCAGGATGATTCCTTAAATAACTATTTATAATATAATGTGTTAAAGCTAAATGAAGATCCTGAACGTCTTTCACAACTTTTTATTATTTCAGAATCATTTCTGCATGTTTGCAGAAACGAGTTTAATTTGCGTTGTGTGTTTGTTTCTTTGCAGGCGAGGCGGCCCAGTCAGCAGCTTCTCCTCCAACCGCTCCGGCCGACGCAACCTCAACCTGGACGGCGCCTCCGGCGACATGTCGGACGACGACGCCGACAGCCGATCCAACGACTTCAACGACACGCAGACCTCCAACGCCGAGTGACCGACACGTTTTACCCCCCTCCCGCAGTGGCCACCGGAGCGGTTCTGTTGTTTGAATCTAACGCTGCAGGGAAAATCCAACGCCCTCTTTGAGAAAACGGACACTTCTGCCTTACTCTGTCCTCCGCTGGTTTGGCTCCATCATATTATCACTTCCTCCCACTAAATTATCCGCTCAGAACATACGCATAAAGGTCCAAAGTACTTCTTTTTGTTTTTGACATGTTCAAATGAGTGAGTGCGTGAAACCAGAACTGAATGGAAAAACATTTTCATTTCTGGTGCCGGACACGTCCTCTCCAACAGGGAACTTCCCGGGACATGCAATAGGAAAACCTGGAATCTGAACTAACATGCTACTGTGAAAATGATATAGTGTTTTATTTACCTGCTTCATCTCAACATTAGTGAAGGAACGTGCAGTTTGGTGTCTTGAAGCTGGAAAAAGATGCTGGAAAAATGCGCAGAACTGCACAGAACATGTGAAACCTGGAAAGAAACGCTTCGCTAAATGGTTTTCCGGTGATGAACCTCTGGTGCACCTCAGTGTTTGCGCTCAGCTTCACTTTGTTTTATCATCAAACTCAAATCAAACATGGTCTTATGTTACTGCTGTTCTACAGAAAGTCAGAAAAATCACCAGTTGAACTTTTCCTCTAACGTTTCTTCTTTTTTTTGGGGTCCAGTTTGGATAGAAATTGACTTATAGTCTCATTAGAGGCCTATTCAGAACACTGAATTTTCATTCTAATTAAGATTGATTTTTATTTTTTTTTACTTGTAATTCAGCTAAAAATGTGGCCAAAACAAATCAATCGACACCAGATCGATTGGAGCTCTTTCAGCCAATCAGATTACGCTCATTTGATCACATGACCAACAGTTAGGGTCAGGTTTCGACTCGGCCACATTTGTTTTGCTAATCTTTACTAATTATTCATAAACGAGTATGACAAGAAACGCATCAGTAAAAAAATAAAGTTAATCTTTAACCTAAAGTGAGGGTGTTCAAAGTGAGGGCCGAGGGCCATTTACGGCCACTGGGTGGATCTTGTGCGGCCCCAGCAACTGATATTCAGGAATAAATTAGGGCAAAAACTATTACTTTTAAATTGAAATATACTTGCAAAAGTAATTAGCTGCAACATAAAGTGATCATCTTTTCAAGCTCCTTTGTCACAGTAACTAGGACCACATCTTCACATGGACTTATTATACCTTTGATCCTGTTTTTATTGCTGAGTTTAGATCAAAAAGCCCAAAATAATAAGCAAACCGGGGGGGAAAACATTTGAAGTTTCCTTTCATCCAAAGAAATCTCATTATTTTATTAGTTTAATTCATGTTTAGTTTATTGAGGCACAAAAACTTTTGGTGAATTTAGTTTTTTTTTTTTGATGACTGTGTTGTTTGGACACCCCCAGCTCTTGGTGCTGATTTGAGAGGCGCCCTGAGAACAGCAGTAAGCCTTGAACTCAACATCCACTTGAGTAAATCTCTGTGACTCGAATGTACTCTGTGCCATCATCGTGAGATAAATGAATCCCGACTCTTCGGACCTCATCGAGCGATTCGTGGGGGTAGATGCTCCTCGATGCTTCTGTTTCAGCTCAGCTTTAAATGCAGCAGCTGGACCGATCCGCACCGCTTCCTCTCATTGAACAGCACTGAAAAACACAACGTCTTACCAAGTAGTTTGTTTTCCAATGAAATATGTTGGTATTAAACAAATGACTTCAGGAAGATATGGGAGCTTTAAGTCATTGATTCCTTAGTATTGATCAAAAAAATTCTGTTTTCACTGGCAGATCATCACTTCATCTTCCTAAATATCAGCAAATGTTGGCCATTGTAGAGAAATTTTTAGAAAAGAAAAAAAAAAACAGAAATTTTATCCAAAAAAAACAAGAACATTTCTGAGCTCCACAAGTTAACAATAAAGAAAAGAATAAATAAATAAAATACTTTCTAGAAAAAAAATTAATGCCTTCTTTTTTTTTAATCACATTTCTGAGTTTCAAAATTCAAAAATGTCCAACTTTTTAAATTTGGAAAAGAAAGAAAATCATGAAAATGTATTTTTTCTGGCAAATGTTTCTCTTTTCAATCTCAGAAATGTTTTGGGGTTTTTTTCTAGAAAAATGTTGAGATCTAAAACTCTCAGACGTTTTTCTGTCAGTTTTGGAGCAAAATATTTTGCAGGCAGGTTTTCTGCGAAGGAGTTGAAAATTATTTAAATCTACGTGAAGAATTGTGATTTTTTTTTATTATTATTGCTTAAATGCCCGCTAATACTTGGCAGAAGTTTTAATGTTTTCTACATGATTATATTTTATAAATGGATGAAGGAATGTGTTGCTGGGATTTTTCTGCACTTATTTTATTTCTTAATCTGCTTTTTAACTGTAAAATACACTAAGCCAATTTTTCCTCCAAATTAAGTAATCTGACAGTGGAACTAGTATTTTATTGTCAATATTAAGGAATTGTTTAAGCTCCTGTATCTTGCAGAAAAGTTACTTAAAAGTTCTGTCTTATTTTAAGTGTACTAGAATATTTGCACTGAAAATTGGACTGAGATACTTGGTAAGACTTTGTGTTTTTGCAGCAAAATAATCGTATGTTTCTTTAAAAGTGCCTTAGACACTAAATAGGAACATAAACAATGAAAGCATTAATTAATAAAACGCTAAGCTCTCATTTTCCTGTTTTTGTTGCTGTGTTTTGAGTCATATCACAGTATTACCCGACACG
>SZYC01000126.1:1052523-1063900 GCA_010883035.1 Poeciliopsis occidentalis
ATCAGAGGCAGGGGGAGGGGCTTAGCGCTGTCAATCAACCTCATGAACACGCTGCGAATGATGGAGAAACAACTGTTTATCTGCTTGAAATAAAACAAAACTAACTTACAAGTAATAAGCACTTGTTCTAAGCTAGAACAAGCTTACTGGTGGATTATTTTGCTTTTAAAAGCGGAAAAATGTCTCATTATAATTACCAGTGGAACCAGTACAGTACGAGGTTTGTAATGTGTTTTTCCCACAGTAAAAATCAAACATATTTCAGGCATTTTCAAGGTAAGTTTCAAAATTTTCCAGCACCTCATTTGGAGATAAAACAATACAAATTAACTAAAAGGACAGTTTCAACTCACTATTATAATTTATTGATAATGTGATTGTATTCCACACCAGGTAAACTAAGATCAATTAAAATATTATTACGCTGTGTGTTTCTCTTACCCTGACTGGTCTAATTTAACAACACAAGAAATCCCACAATTTCAATAACTTTAACATATAAAATGAAACAATCCAAACAAATTATGTTGAGGTAAATAACTTTCCTGTTCAAATGAAAAGCTTCAACATTACTCAAAGAAAGTTACAAAAAATATATTATATATAGAATATTCTAACCAAGCGAAAACAAAAAGAGTTTAGTCTAATTTAACGTTGGGGAGTGAGAAAAAATATATGTTTTTATTAAGTGATTAAAAATATCTGGTTTCAACTGTTAAACATTTTCTAAATTTAGGTTTTTAATTTTAATTTCCAAACTAAATGAAATTCAAGAATTTTTCAAGGATTTCAAGCACCTGCATGAGCCGCGATAAAAACTTCTGCAACGTTTAACATGCTGAGAGTCAAAACAGCAGCAGGCGGACTCGACACCTACAGACCAGAGGACTGGAAACAGAGGAGGCGTGCAGTTACCTGAAAAAGCAAGCTGCAAGTGTGGAGGTAGGGCAGCCTGCGACCCTGACTGGAGGCTCTTGTACAGATCTGAGGAGGGAAGGGCGGACAAATGAGAGGAAAGACCGCAGCAGGAACCACAACGTGTGAAAGATGAAAACACATTCAGCAACATAAAGCTGTGGCTCAAAGCCAGATGGGAGTTTAGGGTTGATAAATGGGTGGAAAGTTATTTTCTGCACTTCTGCAGAAAATAAAGACCGAGATTATTGTCAAGTTATCAAATAGGAAAGTTAGAACCATTTCTGACCCAATTCTCGATTAATTTGAGGTAAATTCAGGTTAATTTTCTAGGAATAATGCCTCACAGACGACTAATCAGACTAAACATCCTGTTTGCTGCTTCACCTCAATGCTCAACTTGACACATGTGGGAGTTTTGCGCATGCAAGGCCCTGTTTACATGACAATGATCCAACAAAAATGTAACTTTTGTTCTGTTCCTGTTATTACATTTACATGATGAACACGTTCTCAGTGCAATCTTTGTTCACACAGTAAAGCTACACATCGAAAAGGTGTAATGCTCTCGCCACGCCACTAGTTGGTGCTAGTAACTAAGTGTCCGTGTGTTTTAAAGAAAGGGTCTACTTGAAAGCACGTGGATTCGCGTTCCCCCGTCAGGTACCGTTCATTAAACTTTAGCTTTATGAACATAAAGCTGCAGAATTTTAAAGTTTAATCAGTAATACCCTTATAACAAAATTATGTCAGATCATGATTTCTTGCTTAATGTCAAGTTATCATAACAAAGACATTTTGAATTATGTCAACTTTTTATTAAAAGTGTCATGATTTACCGAATGACACTTTATGACAACAGTCATAAATATTCATGAAGATTTATTCATGTTTATTACAGGTGCTATGTTTCTACCACATGTCTGCTCTGCCCCATGCTGGGCTTGTGGAGAACTGCAGATGGTTTTATTTCTGCAGGATCTTTCTTTCTGTTCAGTGGACAGATTCGCCTATAGGAGGATCCTTCATTATGATAATGTCTCAATGCGTTTTCTTTCATTCATATTTCCAGTAATATTTATTATTTAATTTTTATTGCGTTTTACCAGCGGAGCATTCACTCACCCATTAGGTCGCTCTGTGCTAGAGGGTATCCTGAGTTGGAGCTGGGGGTTGAGCTCATGCCAGCCGCACTTGCAGCTCCAGGAGCGCTGAAGTTTAGTAACGGGGGAAACTGGAAGGGCAGAGAGACGGGAACCAGACCTCCCAGCATGCCGAAGCCCAGAGGGAGAGCAGAGTGGTTGGTGAGGAGAGGAGAGCCTGCAGCCGATACCTGGCAGATGAAGAAAAATGTTGTGTTTTTTATGTAATTTTAACGGTAGCTAATTGTGATTTCTTGTATAGGTCTGTGAGCTAAAAAAAACATGTTTTTTTTTACACAAAATCATTCTTAAATAAAGAGATTTTAGTCTGATCAGTTCAGCCTATTGAGCTGTTTTATGGCCTCCTGTCACTTTAAATCCAAGTAAGCTCCTGCCACACAATTCAGATATGCACCTTTGAAAAGCATTAGTAGAGCCTCCTGCATAACCAGTAAGAATGCAGTCAGTGGTTTCTGAATTTTAAGTCAACAAGAAAACGTGTCTTTTCCAGCAGCCATTGTACAGCATCTCCAGTGGTAAAACAAGCTGAAAATTGCAGCCATTTTTACGTGTAAGCATCAATGTTGGGGGCCAGCAGCAGGTTATCTGAAGTGAACGGAGGCCCTAAAACAGATCAATATAGGCAGAACCTAGCAGAATAAAAAATCTTTATCCAAGAATGTTTTTTGTAAAAAATGAAATGGTCTTGTTTTGTTTAAGCCCAAAGATCTATCCTAACCTGTTCAAGGAAGTGAAACAGGTCACCTTTAACTTATTGCCAAAAAATGACTGGTTTATTCTTTCTTTGCTTTAGCTGTTTTTAGAAATAGCTTATTCCCAAAAACATGCAAAAATGATCATTAACTTTAAAATGAATAAAATAAATGAACAAACTTTTAATTTTTGTCATATTATGGATTGATTGGTTTCAGAACTGACCTGTGAGAGATGTGATGTTGTAGCAGACGTAACCAGAGTCCCTGAAGGTGCCCAGCCATTTCCCGCCTTAGAGCTCTGGATGGCCCCGCCCACAGAGACCCTCTGCCTCTGATTGGCCGAAGCTGTGGAAGAGGGCGGAGTTTTATCTCCCTTATTGTTGCTGCTGCTGCTGGCAGGTGGTTGAGGCTTCTGGACGAAGCTGCAGCCAGCAGGCGGCGCCGGCTTCACCGGCCCGCTGCCCGACACGCTGAAGGGGGTCCGGAAAGTTTTGAGGGTTTTGGAAGCGTACTGGTGCTGCTGATGAGAGAGCTGGTGTGACGGCGAGGACGAAGGGGACGGGGAGGAAGACGGGGGCGGCGTGGGCGCGGGGGGCCGAGGGGTGAGCTTGATGATGGGGGACGGGTTGCTGCTGTGGGACGACTTGGTGAGGGTGGCTTGCATGGGCGTGATGAAGTTGGCCTGGTGGTGATGGTGCGACTGGGGTTTACTCTGGGAGGTGGGGGACGGCGAGGAGGAGGGGGTGGGGGACGGCGGGTGGAACGACTGCGGGACGTGGTGGGACGTCGGGTTGGAGCGGGGCTGCGACGAAGGCGAGGAGGAGGAAGGCGGCTGGACGGGGCCGATCAGGGCGGCGCCACCGTTACTGCTGCCGCCGCCGCCGGGTTTGACGGCGCTCTTGGAAACGCCTCCCAGTGTTCCCAGTATCCCTGGTGGACAGGTGAAGCCTTTCTGGTGGGGGGGCAGCAGAGGGGAAGCAGTGGGCGGAGGCCGCTGCTTCGGAGGCGAAGGAGAAGGGTGCGGGTGCATCTTCCCCATCGCCGCAGCCGGCCTGTGACTGGGCGTCACCATGGTAACGTGTCTCTGAGTCTGAGCCAGGCAGGCCTTGACCTGCCCGTAGTGACAATCTGCAGTCCTGGAGGCCAGCGAGAGGCCGGGGCTGTGCAGGCGGGCCATGGAGGAGACAACAGGAGAAGTAGAAGAAGAGGAGGAGGAAGAGGAGGAGGAAGATGTTCCTGATGCGTTCGCAGCAGAGGCAGCAGGAGGAGGAAGAGGAGCGGCCTCCGCCTTCACCAGGGAATGCTGCTGCAACGCGGAGGCAGCCGAGGCGGCCAGCTGGGAGGCGGCGGGGTAGTGGGGGGCGACGGGCGGCGGCGAGGAGGTGGGCATCTGGAGGGGGGGCGGCGACACGGGGCTGTCGGCCAGGCCCAGGCCCTTGGAGGCGCTGCTGAGCAACGCCAGAGCGTGGGAGATTGAGTCCAGAGTCGGAGCGGTCAGGTCCTCGTCCAGAGAGTCCGACAGACAGATAGGCTCCGGGGGCGACGCCATGAGGGGGGGCTGTCGGGCGGAGGTCACAGCAGGGTTAGAGGTCATGGTGAGAGGCAGCTTGTTGATCCACACACCGTCCTGCAGGAGAAGAAGAAGAAACTCAAAACCCGAAACAGCCATTCAGTCTGAACTGGTCCTTTAAAGTGACGGTGTTAAATGTTTTTCAGCCAAATATAATAATGTTCAGCACAAAAAGATAATTATATCACCTGCAGTTATAAAAATGCCACTTATGTCAAACATGGCTTCATAATTTAACGCCTCTGTCTTTTTATTGCTGCAGTTTGTATTTTTGACATGTTTGTTGAACCTGTAACCATGTCATGACGGTACAAAATGAGACAACCAATCAGAGCCAGGGGGCGGGACTTAGCGCTGTCAATCATGCCTGTGGGACAACGTTCTTCTCACCACCCTATTTCCCATCATTACGCTCTGCTAGTTAGCATAGCCATTGATGGTGACGGATGAACGGTTTTTCTGCAACAAGTTGTTTCTCTGCCATTTACACATTGAGCAGCGAGTACATGAGGATGATTGACAGTGCTAAGACCCTCTTCCCGGCTCTGATTGGGAGAGATGCATTTCTTCAGGGAGGAGTCGGAGGTGATCGATTTGTCCACAGATCATCTGTCTCAAACCATCACGACGTGGTGAGAGTTTTAACAAATATGTAAAAAGTTTTACTGCTTTGAAAATTCCTGCTCTCTCTGAACCTTCAGTAACCTGGCTCTTTTATCGACCCTTTAAAACTTTGTTAAAGGGTCGATAGAGGAGCCGTGTTGGCTCCTCTATCGACCCTTTAACAAAGTTTTTACCAGCGTTGCACTGAGAAGGAGCTTCACTAACGAGCTGATGTGCAGTCCCTCCGGGTGTTTGCTAATTGCTGCTAGCTAGTCTGAAGGAGCTGATCGTTGACGTTTCCACTCTCAAAGGCGGTGCTCAGTTCACGCAGGCGATTTACACAGCTGAATTGATGAGGAATAACATCATTATAACATGAGGTAAAGATAAAACAAAGCTTATTTTACACAGCACTGCCCCTTTAAGGGGCCAACACAGCCAAAGGTAAACTGTTGCTTTCACACCAACATTTCACGTTTCACAAGAAAACAACATAAAGAGCAGAATGGCCACTCACCTTGGCTTTGGCCTTGGGTCCTGGCACCACTCGCCTTCTGACTCTACATAAAGAAATAAAAATAAAAACATCTAAGAAGCCCTCACTTCTTCACTCCCACTGTCAGAGGCGACACCGTGAATACTTACAGGTTTCCAGTGAGGTGACCATGAACTGCAAGGCTTTCCTTGAACAAAATTCTGAAAAAACACAAACAACAAAGAAACATAAAGCTCAAAAAGAGAAAAAAACGTCAAGTTTCACAAAACTTTTCTATAATAGCACCAAACTTTCAAACAAATTCCTTTGAATGTTCGGCATCCTGGCTTCCTGGTTTTAAGTTTTGAAGGCGTGTTTAAAAATTAAAACCTTTTCTCTGTTTCTCTTTTTGTTTTATTTTAACTCATAAATGTTGGATGTTTGTGTTTTATTCAAAAGTTGTTGTTTTTAAATATGCTTTATGGATAAACTGGATTTGTAAGATAAAATTTTATACATTTTTTGCCATTTTTGTGTGATAATTTCCTCCATTTACAGTTAGAGTGTTTTACACTGGAGCATGTCTTTATTTGCATCAAAATGAGAAAACTAAATGTTTGAAAGCTCATTTCTTTCTACAACACATTCTCTGAACTGGCGGCTAAGTGGCTTTTAGCACCAGTTGTTGCCATTTTCATGCTTTATCTTAGCATACTGCTAACTTGGAAACTCGAGTCATCCAAAATCTGCACTGATTGTGCTTTGAATTAAAAACAACAACAAAGCAACTATAGGAATAAACAATGACACTTTAACATGGAGAGAAGATTGAACATACAGTCTCAACGAGTCTCAACGTTCAAACGGAGATTGGTGGGTTTTTATGTAAAAATAAAAAGCAAGCAGCGAGAACACGGCTTAAGCAGCTGCATGTTTGTCCATTTATCAAATAACTTAAATTTGTTGCAAGTGAAATTATCTACAAAGTAGATAAACCAATAAAACAGAGGAAATGCTAACATTAGCCTAGCATTTCCATGTTTGAGCAGCATATTAAGCCTGACCAGCCAATGAACCGAGCTTTCATAGGAAAAAGAAAAACTACTGGAGAAAGTTAAGTGGAAGAAGAATCACACCACTGATGCCGTAAAACCCAATAAGATGCATTGTGTTAATTTTCCTGCACGTTTAAAGTAATTTTATGACTTCAATGGCAACGACTTTAATGTCGTATCAATCTATTTATTGATTCAAATTGTTATTAGGGACAAAAACTGATCAAGACAGACTTACTACAGCTCAGATTGAGTTAAAATACATTAAAATATGTATTTGAATATTTACCAGAGCTGTAATTTATTTGATTTTAAAGAAAGTGCAAAAAAGTGTCAGTAAATTGGTTAAATATCAACCGGATGAAAGGATTTGCAGAGCGACAGATTATGTTGGTATTCGTTTACACACAGACTTCCAGACCTGGTCTGCATCCAGCCTTTGGGCCACAGGGGTTTGACCTCGTTTTCCAAGAAGGCCTTGAGGTAGTCCTCCACTGACAGAGTGCACTGGTTCTCCATCTCATAGCAGCTCAGCTTCACACGGACCAGGTTGCACAGCAGCGTCCTGCACAAACAAGGCCGTCGCATTCGGATCAGGTTTTTAGTTTTATCACATGATGACAGAGACTTTTAATGAAGGCCAGGGTCACAAAATGAAATATTACCATCGAGGTATGGAAACAGGGCACTTTTTTGGGGTTTTTCTACTTTATCCACATTCAAATGTTTTGGATTTATAATCACAAAGTCAGCAAATGCTTAAAAACGAGCTTACATTAAAAATCTATCGGCTAAATATCAAGATTTCTTAAAAAGAAACACCAAACGGGTGTAAAGGTAAAAATAGAAGCGTTCGCTGCAAAAACACAAAATCTTATCAAGTAGTTTTGGGTGATTTCTAGTGAAAATATCTTGTTACACTTAAAATAAAACATAACAAAATCTATAAATACACTGCAAAAACACAAAATATTTAAAAGTACTTTTGTCTGGTTTCTGGTGCAAACATCTTAGCAAACTTGCAAAAAAATATGTAGCATACAAGGAACGTTTAGCAAAATGTAGATGCTTGTTTTGAGTAAATAATCCCTTAATATTGGTGAGAAAATACCAGTTTCACCAGCAGATTATTTAACTTATAAAATGGAAAAAATATCTTGTTATAAGTGAAATAATCTGGACTTTGTCTTCAATATTAAAGAATTATTTACTTGAAACAAGCTCCTAAATGTTGTTGAAGTTAATTATAAGTTAGATTTGTCCTATTGAAAGTGTGCTAAGATATTCTCACCAGAAACTAGACAAAATACTTGGAAATAGTTTGTTTTTGCAGTGCATTCATAGATTTTTAACTGTAAAATATCAGTTCATAATTTCTGCTTTTCTTTCTTTCCCCACACAGCAGATCTGAACCACATTCATAACGAGCGCAGACAAGGCAGACCAGGAAATAGAGGCTGAATAACAAAATGTGGAACAAATAAAGCATAACGATAAACATGGATCAGGACACAGCGGATGTGAGACGGTGTCCGATCATTACCTGAGCTTGTCGTCCCAGATAAACTTCTTTCTTGGTCCCATCACTCGTTTTCCAGGTTTCTCATCATCCTCCTCTTCCGAACCGTTCCTATCCCCCTCCTCCGACTGCTGCCTGTAAAACACAGACAGGACGAACTTTTAGTAAGCTGGATCCAAACAGGTTTGTTAGAAAAGGTAGTGCTGATGTTTTGTTTCAAACAGAAACATAAAATTAAAAGACGCATCACCACTAAGAGGCATCTGTTAATCTGGTAGCCTCCAGTTGTAAAGGATAAATAGTTATTTATGTTTTAAATAATATTTAGATGTAGTTTTATGATTTAATTCATTGGCAGAGAACAGTGAAACCAGACCAACACAGTAACAGTACAAATAATTATAATTCCATCCATCAAGCACAAACTCAGACATTTCAGCTCATCTAAATAAAATGCTGTCGAAGTAGAGTAACTCGAAATTGCCCCAGAAAACTATCATAGTTCCTAAAAAATGGTTTAGTGGCAACAAACCAATGAATGGGATTTACTTCAGCTCAAAATGAATAAAATAAAACTCATGAAGTCAGGGCTGCACATCATCTGAAACCAGAGAAATTTACTTACTTTGCAACTTTGGCCATGCACTCCATATTGTATTTTGCAACCTGTTCAGGCATCACGCTACAAACAGCCAGTTTCAGCTTCAGCAGAGGCGCGCGCAGCCGGTCGTCCTGACATACAGAGAGCGAGAGAAAACAGCAAAAAGGTGACAAAGGAGAAGCAGAAGGTGCATGGAGGAAGAAGGAGGAAAGAGAACGTTACTAATGATGCGTTAAGAACGGCGACATGTTGCAGAGCCACTTCCTGCTCCTTACGCACAAACAAGCAGGAAACATGGTGGAGGAGCAGGAAGCTGCACAAAACGGCAACAGGGATGAGGAGAACCGAGAAGTTTGGAATCAGCAGGATAATAAAATAAAAACAACTGAAGAGCCCATTGCACTGAACCCCATCAAAACACAAAAATCCTCCTGTTACTCCAACAAATATTGATCTCTGAACTCTTGCTGAGTTAAAACATTAGTATTGTTGTTTCTAAAAGGACAATTTGTTTTTCTTGCATTATTTGAGGTCTGAAAACTCTGCATCATTTTCACTATTTCTCATTTTCTGCAAATAAATACGAAATGTTTTTATAAAATCGGCCAAGCTGATTTTATTTTTAAGAATCTGTTAAAACAAAAAATAAAACAACTTCAGCCAGCTTTTTTTTTTTTTTTACAATTTTCAATACAAGTTTCACTAATACATTTTACTGAAATGCTAAAATTTTATTCAATATGCTTTTATAGCAGCTGCAGACTGTTTTTAATCCAGTTTTTAGACGACACCAAGCTTTCACAAAATGAACAACTGACTGTTAATCACATTCTGGATCCGAAAATATCCAGGGATTTTCTACAATCTTCCTTCTGCTCACCTGGATGTTGAGGCTGAGCTTCTTCAGACGCTTGAGGAGCGCCTCTTTGTTGCACGGCACAAATGCCTCCATGTGCGAATAGATGTCAGAGCGAATCTCAGGAGGCTGTTCCTGGACCTGCAGCTCAATACTGACAGAAAGTCGAGGTGGTTAGAAAGAGAACAAAAACAAAGAGATGAAGAGGTGGATGAGGGAAGAACGACTGGAGGTGGCAGAGGAGGATGAACGGAGAGACGTAATAAGTCATTACCACAGACAATAAGAGACAGAGCGAAAACAAAACACTTGAAGACAGCAGGAGAGGCGGCGGGGGAAATCTGCTGGAAATGACAGAGAGAGACTGATAAAAGGGGAAGGAGAGGAAAGCTGCAATTGGACTCGACGGCGATTTGAAAGCTGTCCTACTCACTCCAGGAGGATGTTATTCATGTCCAGGGTGAAAAATTTCTTCCTGCCCTCCTGATCAAACTGCCGCGAGGCCTGTGGTGGAAAAGCCCGAGTCAGCACACAGCACTGCTGTTTACACTTCAAGCACACAGTCGTATCAGGAAACGCGCCTCATGCGACTCTTTTCAAATAATGAACCTCTGATTAGTCACCGCTAAAGTGGACGAAGCCGCAAAGTGTTGTTGTTTACGGAGACACGGGGAAAATGTTTCTTTTTCTCTCAATAAGTTTGTATACAGTCACAAATGTCAATATAAATTTTTTAATTTCATACAAATTTAAAGAATCTCAGTCAATTTTTTCAGCCATATTGTCTGTATCGGGAGGTCAGATTGCGAGAGGGAAAAAAAAAAGCAACACCGTTGTGGAATATCTGCGATCAGAAAAAGAATGAGATCCTTGCAATGATGCTACTAATAGCATTATTGCTGTAAAGAGGAACACATTTCCTCTTTAAGCATAAATGAATTTATAACCAAAACAACGCCGACTGAAAAGCTCTGAATTTTTTAATCTGTCCTCCTCGCACCATTTCCTTTTTACCTCTGTCCCTTTCCTCTGTGAATCCTTCACCTACATCTGAAAAAAGAAGCGAGGATCTAGGAGAGAGCGTAACTCCTCCGAGAGGCGCAGAGAGTCCTCGCTTAGTTAGGGCTTCAGCTTTAAGACCCATTTTTCTGATACTTCACAGGAGATTACTCCCACTGGAATAAACAGTAACAATAAACATTCTGAGCCTCTGAGAGCCGAGTGGCATTTCGGTTCAACTCCACAGAAGAGCCTTCATGGGTAATTGCAGCCGCCCACCAGAAGACTGAAGCTGACTCACCGCCCGCAGGTCCTCGATGCGTTTAATTAGAGGAGCAGGAAGTCCGTCAGGCAGCGGCGGCGGAGAAAACAGCCCACCGGAAGAACCCAGGCTTCGCCCTGGGCCGCTCCCTCCCGCTGCTTTTTGGGAGGGAACTCCAATACCCAGAATGCCGTTCTCCCTGGCTGTCACCACGGTGTGCTGCTGGTCAGAGCCCAACAAGCCAAAGTCTAGATCTCCCAGGAGATCCTGCAGCTCCTTCTCGTTGGCGGAGCCCAGCAGTGACATCACGGCGGGGTCAGAGGTGAGGTCAGTGAGCGAGAGGTTGCCGGTGGACGCGCCGCCCTCAAGGTGGGTGGAGTTGGAGGCCAGCGGGAGGAGGGTGGCGTTTCCGGGGTTTTGGGGTTTGCTGGCAGTATCGGCTGCCAAACGGAGATGATCTATGCTGGGATTTCGCTTCTTCATCTCTTCTTTTTCCCGGGTGAAACGGCGAAGCATGGCCGCCAGGTACAGCGAGTCTTTCATCAGTTTCTTTCTCTTCTTCTTCTCTGGTCGGTGGAGGTTGAGAGCCGTCACTCTGTCAAATTTTAAAAAATGTAAAAAAAAATGTTTTTAGCAGTAGGATAAAAAACTTATTTGAGAAAAA
>SZYC01000126.1:1068900-1104389 GCA_010883035.1 Poeciliopsis occidentalis
TATATATATATATATATATATATATATATATATATATATATATATATATATATATATATATATATAAAATATATATATATATATATATATATATATATATATATATATATATATATATATATATATATATATATAAATTTAAAACATTTAACTCAAGAGGTAAAACTGCCTCCAGAGAAACTAAACTGTTTCCTGGAAAATGTTCCTTTAATGGAAACGCCTGATCTCTCCACCGCGCTTCATGACCTTTTAGCATCTCAGCTACTAAAAATATGCTAGTTGTGATGCTATCAGGTGTGAGCATTAAAGGCAGTCCTTCCAACTCACTAAATATACGTGCAGCATGAATGCTTGGCACTTGAAACACAATATCTCTCCAAATACCGAGTTCAACCTGCCTTCTTTTGCTTTTGAGATTTTAACAGGACAATTGCAAACATTCAGCAGCTCTTCAGTCTACTAGCAAAGTCTTGACAGCAACAGATGTGTTATGGCAGCATACAGACCAGAAGCTGCATGTTTTGGGAAGTTAAAGGCTGTAAACAATGATAAGATGAAGCAATGCTAAGTATAGATGAGGTCACACAGACTCTGCAGAAGATGGTGCTGAAACGTGTTGAGTGTTTAAGTTTGAATTAATTTGAGTTAGTATTTAAAAAGAAGCTTACATATGGCTGAAACTAACTGTTTAGTTATCGATTAATCATTTATTCTGATGATTAATCGGATAAAACACTTTTTTTCTTTTAACTACTTAAGATAATGTTATACAATATTAGAAATGCGTAAAAATGCAAAATAAATTATTCTTTTTTAAGGAAGAAAACAAACATTTTACTTTCTAAAATGTGGTATTATTGCATGTAATGTAGGCTTAATTATTTGTAGCATAAAAATACTTCTAAGATCAACATATGAAAAGATTATCATATGTTGGGCTGATCTTTTTTTTATTATTTTTGGTATTAATACTATAAATATTTTTGTGATTAAGACTTAGACCGTTTTAAGTATTAATACTCTAGGTAGAACTTATTTACAGATAAACTTTTTTCTTTCTTAAATTAAATATAAAATGTTTGTGCAGTTTTGGCAGTTATTTCAGAAATTAGTGTTTTTTTTGAGTCTGTATTCTCCAGTTTACATTCAATCGATCACTACATTCGTTGACTGTCATGCTTAATTGTTTCAGCCCTACATTTATGCTATATTTTGTTCCAAATTTATGCCTAACCATAGAGCAGTTGTCTCAATTTCAGCTGATGGGTTCATTTTCAAGTATAAAAGGCAGCAAGCTGTCAAACCGGATCTTAACTCCATTTAAAAAGTTGAGTCTCCTGCTGAAAACACCCACAAGTGAGCAACACCAAGCCCCACTTCAATCCCTGAGCAAACCATGATATCTGAGTGGCTATTGTGAAGTCTGACAACCAAGTTGCTGCAGTTTTCCTTGTGAAATTTTAACAAATACACCAGCTGACCTCAGACGTCCTGATAAGAAACGAGCGTTCGCACCGAGAACTCGACACGCGCTGACAAAAGCAGCCGAGAGGAAAGCAGAGAGCGACCGGGAATGTGGGGGATTAGCGTGCAGCTCGCTTTCAAAGATCCGTCTCTCTGACACACACATATATAATATCGTCTGTTTCATAATGGCACAACCACAATGGCTGCTGCTATTTTTAGAAGATGTTTTCAGAGTGTTGGCGTCTCAGAGTATTCAGCATATTTAAGTGTGGATAATAGAGAATTTTCCTGAAGGTGGCTGGTTGTTACAGCTGCTCAGAGAGAGCCTCAGTCAGAGGACCAAGTCAGAGAGCATCGGGTCAAAAGAACCAACCAAAGGAACCATGTGTGTCTGCACTGGCCCACATAACATTCACAGTTTCAAAAAAAGGGAAAAAATGAATGCTAAAGTGCAGCATCGCTGTATGAGACCAAAAAAAAAAAAAAAACAGTTTTCTAGTTATTTCAACAAGCTAAACAAACATTCTCATTAGGCAAAGGTTTCATAATGTTTCTATTAGGGCTGAAGCAATTAATCGGATGAATTGTGATTTATCAATTATTGAAATGACTGTCAACTAAATTAGTAATTAATTAACTGGAATACAAACACATACAGATCTGGAAAACATTAAGAGACCACTGAAAACTATCAGTTTCTCTGATTTTACTTTTTATAGGTGTATGTCTGAGTAAAATGAACAGTGTTTTTTTTTATTCTATAAACTACTGACAACATGTCTCTGAAATTCCAAGCAAAAATTTATTATTTATTAGCAGAAAGTAAGAAATAGTCAAAATAATGAAAAAGATGCAGTGCTTTCAGACCTCAAATAATGCAAATAAAAGAAGATTATATTCATTCAGAAACAACAATACTGATGTTTAAAGTCAGGAAGAGTTCAGAGATCAATATTTGGTTTAATGACCAGGAGCGGACTCTTCATTTTTTTACAGAGCTGTGTACATTTTGCATTTAAGACTAAAAAAAAATATTTGTAATAATTATGTTCAACCAAGAACTCCTCAGATAGTTTAAGCTTCACCTGGTTCAAATTCTGTAAAATAAAAAACAATGTTCTTGTTTTTTTGGATTAACCAGTAAATCCAAAAAAACAAACAGATTATCTCCAAACTGTATTAATGTAAAATAGAAAAGGGCTGAGATGTTCACATGCTGAAAATCTACAAAAACAGCTAAAATACTGACGTTTTCTTAGCTGCAGATCCATCTTTTGCTACAAATCATCAAGATACTGTTGCCAAGGATGGATGAGACAATTCTCTGCCTGATATCGTGACTTATTTATTTCAAATTTCCAACTGTGAGAAACCAGAAAACAGTGTCTTCCAGCTTTTACCTTAAATGTGTCAATTAACCTATCAGAAGTTTCTAAAGTGATGACATCATCATCATTTTAGATGACGATGTCCCTCGCTGCTTAAAGAGACAGCAGTCATTCTGTATATAAACTTCTGGTTCTGAAGAAAAAAATAAATTATTGTACAAAAAATAAATTATTGTCAATTATTGTCAAGTTTTCCAGCAATTATCAAAAGTAATTTTGACCTAAAACAAGGAAGGTTTGGTTTCATTAAACTTCAGGCAGTGAGAAAATTTTTTGTTTCTCTTTATTCTGGACTAATTTTCCACGCTCTTTTCGACTGTGGCTACATTTGAAGACACAAATCAGCAACAAAAAGAATTAAACAAAGAGATTCGCCAAGTTTCCTTCATTGATTATCCTGTCGTTTCTAGGCATTTGGTTCCTGTGATGTCCTGTTTGAACAACACATTAGATAAATAGTTCTTACCCTTGTTTCGTTTCTTTATTCATCGTCAGATTCTTCTCTTCCACACAGTTCACTTCGTTCTTCTTCCTCTTCTTCATCGCCTGCTCCTTGTCATTGTTCAGCTTCTGGAACAGATAAATGACATATTTATGTTTAGTGAAGACAAGGAAGTGGAGGGTAAAATCTCCACTGTCCTTTTCTTTGACTCGACACAGATGGAAGTGTTTCATCACAATATTGAATAAAAACAGTGCAAATCAAATTGCATAAAATAATACAGGAATAAGGTCATAACATTCCCTTATTGAAATTATAATATGAAGAAAATAAAGATGTAATTGTATAAAACTCTAAAAGTTTAAAAAGTAAGGAACGCTGAGCACCTTGTGAATTTTCATTGTTAGTTTTACATTTATTGTAAAACAGGGCATTTATTGTAGCTATTGTGATACATTTCTTATCCTGATAAAAATGCTGATTTGTTATTGTCTTGATGAACTCCAATTAGTGATATTTTTAAAAAAAACAAATCTATCTATATTGTCAAGACAGTTAATTTTATTATTTTTTCACTGTTAAGGCAATAAGAGCATCAATAAATGTCAATACATTGAAAATATGCAATAACAGTCACAAATCACAGTTTTTATGTGACTGGTGTCCTAAAGAATAATATTACAAATGGGAATGTTTTTCTAGAGCAGCATTTGTGTTTTTACGTGGCCTTTTAGACTCCAAATTACATAAATAAGTTCTTACAGTTTTTGACAAATCTACAAAATTCACATACAAAAAAATAAATCAACAGACGGTCACATTTTTTCTGATTTTACTGACATTTTTCCTTAAAATTGGTCAAAAACTTTGGGTTTAAGTGACTGCTGCCTCAGCCTTACTTCATGTTTGTCACCAATTCAGCGATTAATAAAACGTCACATATTTGCGCAAATGTTATAAAAGTTTCTTACAAATATCTCTAAATTAGCACCACAAAATCTGTGATTTTGATTGCAGGAAAACCACAATAACAATCGCAAAACCCTGGATGGACTGATCAGTTTGAAAAGATGCTCAATATTTTACTTTAAGAAGCCCTTACTGAATCCTGAAGCCGCTATTTATTTATATTTCATCAATTTCATGAGTTTTATCTACACATTCTGACACAAAGGGCCATTTGAGAAGATTCAGATTTTTGATATGGCCCAAAATGAAACTGAGTTTGACCCCCTGATCTGCAGCATCTGAGGCTGAACTTCACCCACACCTGGCTTCCTGCCACTGGGAGGCGTTTTAACGACCTCTGCCACAGTGACGGCATCCCACTGCGTCCAATTCTACGGCGAAACCCTACAGTTAAAACACCATGTACCTTCTTTCACCGTGATTTTACTCTCCTTTCACATGCATATGGAACAAACAAACCGGGTTTCCAGAACAACTGCTTTGAATTCTTCATGTACAGCTAAGCTTGTGTTCGACTTGTCTCACCTTGTCCTCCTCTCCCTCTGAGTCAGAGGCTGCTCTGAACTGCAACGTGCCCGTGTTGATGTAAAATCCCCCGAGCTTTGTGGTCAGAGACGCAGGCACCAGCTCATCATACTGGGAAGAATAACAATGGAAGACAGTTTGTGGTGTTAAGTTCACAGGACTGCAGAAAACAAAAACCCCACTTACACAACAAACACTGGAACGCCGTTTGCAGATTTAAAAACATTGGAGTAACTGATAATGTGTTTTGTTAACATCTCACAAAAGCGCCCACTGCTCCTCTGCTGGTCAGCGAAAATGAATGGAGCAGCAGAGTAAATAAAGATCTGTCATGGATTATAACATCCCCAGGCTACATGCAGAAACATTTCCCCCCCATCATGAATCAGAACAAAGAAAATCTGAGTCGAAAAGGTGCTGACAATAAAATACCAAAACAAACCTCATTTAATGGCACAGACTGGATGGATATGGAATAATTTCACCTATTACAGCTGAACACTGAACATAAAACACTGTCAGGGGAAAGAAACACTGTGGATCCATGAAGCATATAAACCTAGAGCGACTGTTTTTAACTTCAGTCTCAGGTTGGTTGTAATAGGGACATCAGGCTATCTTTAGCCTAGCGCTCACTGTCTGTGAACACAATGTTGTTAAACATCAGGGCAGCAGATGCATATTTAATAAGAAGCAGGAGGATGCATACCTCAACACAAGAAACCAGCTGAGCATCCAAAACACAGATTAAGAAGAATTTATGGGCTGTACAATGGCAAAAAGTTGGTTATTATTGTGATGCTGTACGTCCGGTTGTTATTTAAAAATGTCATTATTACTATTATCATTAGATTTTTTTTGTCTTGTTATGAGTTAGTTTGTAACCATTTTGTCTGTCATATAGATTTATTTATATATTGAAGAGGCACGTGAATATTAAAACGTGGTTTTAATCACAAATTTTTGATAATTATTGAGTCGGTAAGTAATATATTTCATTAAATTGAGATAAGGGCTAGGATTAAACATTTCTTTCTACTCCTTTCCAAAGAGAAAATCAGAGCTAAGATAATTATTTTGTTCTTGGTTAAGTAAGCACATGTTTTCTCTGTCCTACTGATTGCTTGTCTTCTTGTTTTTAAAAACCTGTTTGAAATAAATAAATCAAATCAAGGAAACAGCAAATGCACCAACAACTGGGCCAGATTTCCTTAATTTTGCAATATTGGAAGATAATTACATGTGAAATCAGTCTAATCTATTCCTAAAAAGCTCTAAAAATCAGCCGTTGTCTCCTTTTGCTCTACAGCGAGAGAAGCTGACTGAGACTCGCCCACCAGGTCACTTTTTCACTCGTGCGGTTAACTTTAGTCACCCCAATGTTGCCAATTTAGCACCTTTGTCACTATATTTAGCGAGTTTTCAGTTTTCTTTAGCAACTTTTTCTCAAAATAGCAACTAGCAACAAATCTAGCAACTTTTTTTCTGTGTTAATGGATACTGTGGCAACAACACGTGAACTGCTTTTTGCAAATATAAACAACTCGTGAATTAATTAATCTGGCTTGATAATTAAGAGTGCACTTGGCTGCCCCCTGCTGGCCTGGGAACCGTAAGCAGCTGTTTAATTTGCCTATGCCATGAAGTTGAAGGTACTTACAGCTTCAGAGTTGTCTATAAATGGGTCCGTCTCATCATAACCAAACCCAATATCAATCAGATCTTGCATCCGGTCTTTTCTCTTCTTCATACCCGTGTTACCCTGGAAATGTAATATGAAAAAGAAAGATTCGCCAGACAGTACGAGGTTCTGTATTTAAAATTCATGGGTTTCAGACTGACGTAAATATGGGATTTTCCTTTTCCTCCAGGAAACACAAACATTAGTTTATCGCAGCTATTTGACCTTTGTGTTGTGATCGCTTACTTTATTTATTGTATGGATACAGTCAAATTGTGGCATAACATTTTCATTGAAGGTTGTTGCTGGATATTATATTTTTTTATAATGTAAATAAAGATCCTGCCTAAAGTGTGTAGCCCATGTTATATAAATATATATGCAGCTCTGGAAAAAATTAAGAGCCCACTGCACTGACTGAAAATCCCCTGGTTATTCAACCAAATACTGATTTCTGAACTCTTCCTGAGTTAAAACATTAATATTGTTGTTTCCAAATGAATATGAACTTGTTTTATTTGCGCCATTTGAGTTCTGAAAGCGCTGCATCTTTTTTGTTATCTCGATCATTTCTCATTTTCTGCAAATAAACCCTAAGTGTTTGCTTTACATTTCAGAGACATGCTCTCAGTAGTTCATAGAATAAAAAAACAATGTTCATTTTACTCAAACATACACCGAAAAAAAAGTCAGACCAGAGAAACTGATCATTTTAAGTGGTCTTTTATTTTTTTCATAGCTGAATACATAAAAATACTACCATTATTTTCATAAAGTATGCAATATTGAATAATTAGCCAATTGAAGTTCATGTTTTGCATGATGGGAGTATCTCTCTGTTACTGTTGAGTCTGTTGCTAAGCAACGACTAAAGCATTAAAATTATATTCAAAACATTTTCTGTATTTTGTTTCTTTAAAGTTTAGAGTCAAACGAAGCATGTATAACTTTTGTTCATCTATGCCGGTTAAAACCCAACTTTTCTTCCATTTCTCTTCATGTTTTAAAAGTCCAGCCACAACAGAAAGTAAATACATTTCAAGATTATCTTCTTTTATATATCAGGTGTATATTATCCCAGAGTGTTCGGGGTTTAATCAACTCTAAAAGTTCATTAAAGTACATTGCAGTTTTCAGGCTCTGATATACAGAATGATAGAGAAAAAGAATCAGTTTGATCAGGTAAAAGTCAGTCTGACAAATATCTGGCTGATTTCAATCTGTGGCGGATTAATTGGTGCGTCTGTTAATAACGCTAAATAATTACTTACATATTTATTTTCAAACTTTTTTGCCAGGGCTTCCACCTCAAGCCGCTCACGCTCCTCCTCCTCCTCATCATCATTGAGGAGGTTGAGGGAGGAGGTCAGACTTGGAAGATTGCTTTTAATCTGAAATAAACATTGAAAAACACAAATAGGATCAAGAGACTCAATACCTAAAACAACTAAACTGCAGGTAAATAACGCTTTGGGGTCCAAATAAGCAGCTTCTATTTTGCACTCATTCGTGAGTAGCAGACTTTTTATTTATTTATTTAATTCTAATATGAAATAAACTTTTATCATCCAGATCTGCGTGCAGTTAAAACGTGTTTGCGTCCCGGCTCATCCACAATGCTTCTCCATCTCTGTCTCGTCACTGCCAGAGGGCCAAACTGCATGTGGCATTTCTAAGTGCCATAATGGCTGAGTGACTGGGCTGTTGCTGGGCAAGTCTGAGTGAAAAGGACACAGGTAGCAACATGACATGCACTATGCGCGTTAAACAACCAGGAGGAGATAGCGCTGTTATATCCACTCCAATCTGCAGAGCGCTACTAAAGTTGAAAAGCTGCACAGAGTGGACAGCTGCTGCCTTTGTGTTGAGCTTGTACTAATGGTCACTTTCAGCCACGCTATTCCACGGAAGGACAAGGTGCACTTCCCCCCATTTAACTTACTATGACACGTCCATATAGACACTTCCAAGAGGTGCAAAATAACTCCGGCAGTAGTTTCCCAAGGTCCGCCAAGAGTGGAAGCGGAGGAACCTACCTGGAGGTTCTGGATGAGTTCGCCATAATTAAACTCGGCGGAGGTTCGCTCGTCGGGCTCGGACAGGGGCAGGTTGAGCCGCACGGTCGCCCTCCTCTCGGCAGCAGCCTTGTCCCTGTCGCCGGTTTTACCGAGACGACCGTTACTGGCGCTGCCTCCTGCCCCGCCGCCTGCCTCAACCTCCCCGGCTCCGTCGAAGTTGAAGTCGGCCTCCTCATCCAGTCGGCGTTTCCTAGAGTCCGCGGCTGTTCCAGCTGCGAAGGCCGACAGGGTGACAAACTGCACTTTTCTCGGTTCGGCCATTAGGATGAGCTGCCTGCCCGCCTGCCTGAACCTCGCTCCGGACAGACAGCGACGCCGAGAAGAGCTACTTCGCGAAACTACTCCAAATTGGTGGATTGAAGAAGGTTCCGCTGAGCTCCGACGGCTGCTCGGGGCCTAGACGGGCGTTAGAGCCTCCTCCGCAGCATACGGATTGAACTCCAGGGGATGCGACGATCGAGGGAAAGTTGTTTTTTCAGTAGCTACTCTCATCCTCGGTTCGCTATGGGGCTGAGACATTCACAGGAGCCATCTTGGGTTTCGGGAGTAAATAAAATATCAGCGGAGAGGGGTCGCTGCGCATGCGCGTACACACAAAACGGAACCATGTGCCACAGGGGAGTGCATCACGTCCAATCAGCGCTCAGCGGCTCGTAAGCCCGCCCCCCGCCACAACAGGCGATAATAACAACACTCCGAGCGCTAATCTGACCTTTATAAAGTGTCTGCAGGAAGGACAGGCTGTGGGATACGTGGAGTACATGCTTGACTGTTAATGCCGAAATCAACTGCCTTCATTCTTACATACATAACAAAGCTGAATGGGCTTTTTTTTTTACTTTAAACTCAAATTTCAAAATAAAGAACTAATAAAGCAATAGTATTCACAGTAACCTCCTGAGGAATACCCCTTACGATGCAATAAACCACTTTTACGTTTACAAATAAAAGTTGGGTTCTCTTAAGGCAGAAACCAAGTCCAGATAAACCTGTTGCAAAATCCTAGAGTAAAACCTTTAGTTTCTAGGTTAATGTACAAGTAATCCCCAAATATAAAGTAACAAGTCCTCCCAGACTCAATTTTAAATAAAGAAGTTCATTTTCAGATTATACGGAATTGGCTTTGTCAAGAAAACATTTAATAAAGTTGGTTTATGGGGCCACTGCACTACCTTAAACTTTTAACATCCAGTTTCTCTTCTACAGAAATGCAGCAGTGGCCTGTTTCTTTAATTATTTTCGATGGTTTCAAAATTTCTCTAAATGCTCTCCAATGTTTAACACCACTACTGCAAAATCAGATTGTGTTGGAGTCATCCTTTTACTCTGGGCACTGCAAAACCAGGAGATCAGATTTAACATATTTACCCCTAAACTTTAAATTATAGACAGTCATGTGAAAAAATTAGGACATGTTAAATATTCAGTTTTTTATTAACAAATGTACACATATTAAGCTCTAATCCTATTTTTTATTTACATATGGAAAATATAGTAATTTAAGCAACAAAAATAATTTTGTTTTATTCATTAAACAAAAGATATGAACACAAATTAGTATTTACACAATCTATCGCCAGTTTGAGGAAGATCTCCCTCCCTCCTCTGTTTCAGAGATGAGTGTCCATGTTTTCCAGAAAATCAGGTTTGAGCAAGAAAAAAAAACATTCATAAAAAAATATTACAGACCAGAAAGATAATTTCAGCAAGTCATATTTCATAAATTGTACTACATTAAGGGGGAAAATAATCAAAGTATTTAATACAAATCACTGCATTGTAGCAGATAGTGAACCATTTTCCTTCTGTGATGTGTAGATCCATTCATGTGACACACTTAGCATTTCCTCTGTGTCATTAGAGGAGGACTCTGTTGTCTTTGGCCCACTTTCTGAGGATCCTGATAATGTATTCAACCTGAGGGTTTCCTGAATTCTGCAGAAGGACTAAAACCTCCTTGAGCAGTTCCCTGCGCAACAAACAGGATATGTAAGGAAACAAGGTTGGATCAAAAATGCATCATGTGTCATGTTTATTTTAAATGACATCACACTCACTCCAGCAAGAGAATAGATGATAAAATTACTGCAGAAGGAAGAGAAAAACATACTTGGGTTCCTTGTTTGCCAGTATGAGCTGAAAGACGCCAACACATGCCCCTCTTTTGCCATCCCAGTAATTGGAGCTTGGGTCCAGCTTCTCCAGGGCATCAAATGCTTTGGCAGAATAGTAGAACTGGCCCATCTGAAACAACACATGGGCACCATGATCTGATCCGCAAAGTCCGGGTTTGGAAACATTTGTATATGGGAAAGGTGAAACAATTATATAAAACAATTTTTTTTATTACTTCTGTTTTGTTTTTTGCTTTGTCTTATTTCTCTTTGGGATAGGGATTGGTTATATGCCAATGTTGCAAACTGATAGTTAGAACTGGTAAATACCACTTGTATCTGTTGAGCCCGATGTGCTAAACTACATGTCAAAATTAAAAAATAAAATGAAGAAAAGAAGAAACAATTATACATAAACTTAAATTTTGAGTCATCCATCACTTCTTCCTATTTGTCGTCCAAAGAGAAACGCTTTCTTCAGGTCTTTTGAAGTAAACATAAAACTTCTTCAGGGAACTTAATAAGAGAACCTTAATATAAATGCAGAACCATTTATTTTTCAGCAAGTGATTGCAATTCTGCAGATTGCAGTACGAATACAAGGAGGCGGTAGGTGAGTTAGTTATTCTCACAGATTATCTGTCTCATTTTACATAATGACATCTTTTTTATAAAAGTTACATACTGCAGCTTTATATCAGATTGCTGTTATGACCTTAACCATGCTAAAAGCCCACTGATGTGGCTGCAGAAAAACAATTCTGCAAGGACGAATGGGCCAACATGGAAGACTCTTTGCCAAAGTTTGATGGTCGCTGTTGCTGCCAAGACAGGCAGAACCAGTTATTAGGTTTATGGGGCAATTACTTTTGCACACAGGGCCAGGTTGGCATCTACAGCTATTTAAAACCTTAATGAATGAATTCATCAGTTAGAAACAGCATTTTGTATTTCCTAAGGCTATCTGTTCCTAATATTAAAATTGGTTTGATGTTCGGACACATTTAAGTGTGACCAATAAAAATGTGAAACACTGTTCACAACGGGCCAAGGAGATGATGCTGTAATTTAAATTAGCCTTTCCGCGAACAAAAAGCTTTGCAACATATCATCAGTAAAGCAATATATTTTTAAAGGGGCAGTACTATGTGTTTTCCAGGCACATAGTGTCATTTTACAGCACAATTAAGTCCCTGTGTTACCTTAAAATTTTATATACTGAAGAGAAATGGTACTTTGTAATTTAATTCCTTAAAATTGGGCCTCTGCCTCTTTAAAAATTCCAGAAAGTCATTACAACATGGCTCCTCTATTAACCCTTTAACAAGATTTTTACCAGCGTTTCACTGAGAAGGAGCTTGAGTAATGAGCTCAGCAAATGCAGTTCCACCAGGGGTTTGCTAATTACTGCTGGCTAGTCTGAAGGAGCTCAGTGGGGGAGGATTTATCAAATATGCATAAAAGAATCAAGGCAACACTACCAACAACACATTACTAAGCTCAAAAGTCATGTCTTTTTGGAAAAAGAAAAAAATACAGAATAAAATTGCTCAAAGCAAAAAGAAAAAGCTAAAAAAGAAAAACGTCAATTTTACATAAAGCTGCTCCTCAAACAAAACTTTAGCTGACCTTAAAGGAAATTTCAAGAGCATCTCTTATTAAGTTCTCCTTTAGGAATAAGAAAAGGCAAGAAGAAAGAGGAGGGTGTTACCTTGTAGCAGTCATTGGCAATCAGCTGCAGCATACTGAAGGAATCAGAGGAAGTGCCCATTTTCTGATAAAGCTCCCAGGCAAGCTGGCCCTTCTGGTTCATTATGTCTGACAGGAATAAGATCAGTGAGTTCAACAATCCGTCGCTCACAGGCAGCCTCAGCTTATGAAGATTCAAATTTGGGAAATATTGGAGGCCATGAGCAGCTTTTACTGCTGTAAATTAGGCCAAGAGAAGAAGAAAAATGCCCCAGTGAAGATATCCATTCCTTCTGCTGAGTGTAACATCAGCAGAGTGAAAGACAGAGCTTAAATTCGATGCAGGCCTGAGGCTAGAAATCTGGCAGCGATGTTAGATTCAGATCCAAGCCACAGTGAACCAGCACAAAGGAGCCCTTAGATGTGATTCCCCATTCAGTTAAGGTATCTGAGTCAGGCCCGCATGCAAAGGGAAAATTTAAGATGATCTGTAAAAATCTGAGCTCAAGCCAATCTGAAGTGAATTGACACACTTAAGAGGTTTTTAGTAAAGAAATTAACTAGCATTACTTTCCTTTTCACATATTTTCATGCTCATTATTATTTATTAGAGTTTTATGTGACAGACCAACACAAAGTAGTGAACATCAAATTTAACGTCAAACCATAGACTCGCAAATTAATTTAGGTCCAGAATTGATGGGATGCCTTAAACCAAAGAAAACCCACTTTTGCTACAAAATAAAACAATTTTCTAATCATGTTCTACATCATAAGTTTTGTTACAAAAGCTAAAAAAATTAAACTAGAATTTATTTCTATTTTCTGACAAAAGAAAAAAAAAACTATTTTGTTGAATGAGTTGAGCCTTTTCAATAAATAGGTAGCAAAGTTTGAAGTTATTTACTTTTAAAGGCCTGTTGTAGATATTAAGAAATTATGAAAAAACTGATAAAATGTCGATTTCTTTTTGGTTTTGTAAGAGTCACAAAGGAAAAGCCAAAGAGCGGAAAATGGAGCCGCAGGTTGCAGAAAACCTGATCTAAGCCATCATAATGTAGTTCTGGATTTACACATGTTGAGGGTTTCTGTCACTACAGCATGATGCTGCCACCATCATCTATTTTTAATTCCAAAAGTTTGCTGTGTTCCCTACATGGCTTAACGTTAGCTTTTTACAACTGTAACATAAAGGCCACATTTGTGAAGTCTGATGTTCTCTCGAAACCTATGAGGCCTTCAACGAATAGCTGGATTTATACTCAGGCTCAATAGACACATCTGGACATTTCAAATTGAACTGAATTGTATTTAGCAGTATCTGAGAAAAGGGGCCCATTTGCAAAATGGTCAAAACTCCTTATCTTCCTTTTATTTTACAATCTTTCTCAGTTTTCTGTTGGTGTATCACAATCAAACACGCTGACGTTCAATGCTGTAACATGAAAAGAATGTGAGAAAGCTCTATATATTTCTGATTAAGTGTTCCGTCGTAAATTTTACTTTTATACTTACAACATCGAGCCAGCCAGCTGAGGTAAACATAGTCATTCTTGATCTTTTCATTCTGAATGAGCAGAAAAACCTGAAAGGGAACAAAAAAATAATCACAAAAAAAGCACAGCAGCAACATCAATTGACGTCTGCAAAAGGCTCAATCAAAAGTACCTCCTCTGCTTCTTTGTAGTTTCCCAACGCCGCTTTAGCTTGAGCATAGTTGAAGTTGAATGTGTCATCGTTGTAGAAGTAACTCTGGAAAATGAAAAGCTTATACAACTATTGTAAATGAAAAAACCCCGAACCAGAATAGATTTACTTTCAGCACTACTTATCGTTCAAGGTGATGCTTCATAAACAGGTCTCTTTTTCCAACTTATAGCAGAACAAAAGCAACACAGATACTCTACTAACCTTGACAGAGTTGAGATATATGAGAACATCCTCAAACTGTCTTAGGAGAAAAAAGCAGGAGGCCATGCACTGTCTGCCAGGGATAGTATCTGCAAAAAGAAAAAAGAAAGAGAAAAATCTGCTCACACATTCCGGCTTTCAAAAATAATACTGGAGACAATTTTATCTGGCTTACCGCACTCGCTAGCTGAGCCGCCAACCAACTGAAAAAACTGCTGGGCGATTTTTAGGTGATCCCTCTTCAAAATACAGGAGCATAAAACTTACAGTCATTTCACACACAAAGCGGTCAGATGTACTGGCATGCAAGCCTTTTTTAAAAAATGATCAGAAATACTCACTGATCCGATTTCTAGTCCAAGAGCAGCATTCACAACTCCTTTTAAAACATACTCCTGTCACAATTAGATTATTATTAGATCGAGCATATGAAGGAGAATTTGTAAAAATGAGAAACAATAATCTTTTTGGGGTCTTCTTGGGCCATTCATAGTACACTGTAAAACATTTGAAGATGCTTTAATGAAAGTCCACCTGATGCCTTGAAAATGCAATTTAAGTCGACAAGAAAATAGTTTTGGTTTTAACTCAGAAATTAAAGTTCATGAAGTTGATTTAACGACAAGAGACAATTTGTCGAAACATTATTTTTTAAGTTCATTAATCTTGAATTGAGTTTTTATTTAATGCTACAATTTAAACCAAATATTTATTTCACAATATGGAAGAAAAAACCTGCCCTCACCTGGTTAAAGAGCCACATTTCTCTATTATTTTACTCACATTATAAAGTTGAAATAACTACTTATAAATTCCTGTTTCAAATTGCACAAACAAAATTTCTCATCTCATAATTTTATTAAACATCACATAAATGTTTTTGTGAACTAAAATGAATTAATTTTAAAATGATTAAAATGAACCTTAATAAGACACAGTGTACTAAGATATGATGATGTTTGTTAACTAACTGTATTGAACATTGTGCTTATAATTTATTTTGGTTACTTGATGTGTTCTCTCCTATAAGAGCTGAGAAAACAATTGGAAAACAAATAGTGTCATAATTTCCAAGTAACAAGAGACTCAAACATTTAATTGTCACCTGAGGGGTAACGGGATCCAGATCTTGGATGAGGTTGTAAGCCTCCCGGACGTCGTCTAGAAATATAAAAACAGAGAATGTCAGTATCAGACTTCTCTGAGAAAGAGACAGAAAGTCTAAACAAGTTCAAGTCACATAAATAAAATAGTTATAGACAGCATTAATTAAAAATGACTGCCGATAATTGTTTGAATTAACAAAGACTAGCAGAGGATATTCCTGTGTGCACATTCCCTTCGATATAAAATACAAAAAAATTCAGTCTTAATCAAAGGAAAATATTTCAGGAGTAGTTTCACTGAGTTGGTTTGTAGTAAAGACAGAAATATTCCATATATACCAAAATTCAAGAATAGAAATGCAGAATAGAACAATTTATCAATTTATTTTCCCCATATTTGTTCAAGGCATCCAAACAAAGATCTCTGTCTGTGGTGAGTCTTGAAGCACAACAAATTATTTTGATGCAATTTCTTATTTTGTCGAATTCAAATAAAGGTTTGATGCTATAACATTTATCTTTACAATTAAAATCAAAAGAACCTGCAGCAAATTTTTCTCATCCTCTGTGTTACAGTGGTTAGAAAAATAAAATCTGAATCAAAACTCAAAGTGCATTTTTATTGAAAAAAGCTTCTTTATTCCAAACAGAGACACATTCTTGGTTATAATGTGAATGTAGACAGATGCCAGAACATTTAAAAAAAATTTCCCTTGAACTATTCATTTTGCTTCTTTTTTTTTTTTATGGCTCTTTCACATTTTTGTTCTGCAGCCGTATTTTAATATTCCCAAACCATTTATTTTCAACACCATCTTCCCGTCACATCCTCTCGTCTGCGTATTCTTCTAAGATGGCTGCGATGTGTGCGCACACCTTGTCTCAGATAGTAGATGACCAGGTTGAGTCTTGCCTCGGGAATCACATCGATCAAAGGCGGCAGCACCTGCAGCGCGCCCTCCCCTTCCCGGAACACCACCTGCAGCACAAAGCGGTTAAGGGAGACAGGAAGTGCCGGCCCTGCAGTACGCATCCGTACAGTCCTCCGCGCTCACAGCCGGAGTTAATGGGAAGCTTACCAGGTTGTGTCGGATAAGCTCCTTAGCGAACTCAAAGGAGCAGGAGGAGATGTCGATTAGGTTCTTCAGCTCAGCCTGAGAGCAAGAAAGGCAACACACAAAATAAAACGTAAACAATTCCAAAAGAACAGCTACTGATTTGTAGCGATTACTTTGTTATTTTGTGTACAATGATCATTTAATAAAAGATATATAAAGGATGAGGTTTGTGTCCAAACATCCATTTTCTAACACCCTTGTCCCTGGTGGGGTCAGGAGGGGTGTTGGTGCCTATGAAGCAGGTCGTCAGTCTGTCGCAGGGCAACACAGAGACAGACGGGACAGACAACCATGCACACACACTCACACCTAACGAGAATTTATAGAGACCAATTAACCTGACGTCATGTTTTAGGACCATGGGAGGAAGCTGGAGTACCCAGAGAGAATCCAGGCAGGCACAAGGAGAACATGCAAACTCCATGCAGAAAAACCAGAATCGAACCCAAAACCTTCTTGCTGCAAGGCAACAGTGCTACCAACTGTGCCACTGTGCAGCCTGTGTCCAAACATGTCGTAGTTAGTTAGTTAGTTAGTTAGTTAGTTAGTTAGTTAGTTAGTTAGTTAGTTAGTTAGTTAGTTCAATATTAGTCAACCAAGCCTAATATTGTTGGGTACTACTGTGAAGTAAATAATTAAATTGAAAATATGTCTTATTTCTCTAAAGTTAAAGGTATGAGAATAAGATGTTTGGCTTCAGCAGAGAGGATTTGGAAGCAGTAAATGATTTATTACAACAAAGCTTTGCTACGGTAAAGAAATGATCAACCAAAACTAAATTTTCCTCACTTCTTTTGCTAAATTTAGTTGCACCTTTAAGCTTTGTCAACATTTAGTAGATAAAATATTTGTACCTCTGCTGCTTTGCCGTTGTACAACCTGAAATGGTTGCAGGCTTTGAGGTTGAGAGCTATGGTTGAATCCGGGATGTTCTGCAGGTACACGGCCAGAACCTCCTGAGACACATCATAGTAGTCCAGCTTGTAGTAACACAGAGCCACGTAAACTTTCAGAGCCAGGTAATCTCTGTAATCACAGCATGGAGCGAGAGGGGAAAGAAATATGCTGCTTAGGGAGAAGATAAAGTTTAATCCCGATTAAACTTTAAATAATGTTGGATCAAACAGGAATCTAACAGGGTATTTTTTATCAACAGTAAGAAGAAGAAGAAGAAAAAAAAAAGCTGCAGTGCTCTGTAAAAGTATTCACTTTTTTTTCTTTTTGGCACCTTAAAATCACAAACTTCAACATACTTTTATTTGGATTTTACCTGATGGACCAGCACAATGAACGACATAATTATGAGGAGAGAGAAAAAGAATGAGCTCTCCATAGTCTGAGAGGATGGACACGCATGAATGTCATTGCATTTACTGCAATCTGAGCACTGTTTATAGGATAAATTTCCAATATTTTTTGCAGCAGTAATAAAAGTGATAAGTAGCATCAGTAAATGAGAATAAATGTGCCACAGTTTCAGACTTCTACTTGTAAGAAGTTTTGAAAATATCTATAATTTCTCTGCTGTTTCATAATTTTGTGCTACTTTGTGTTGGTCTGCTGTGAAAAATCCCAATGAAGCAGATTGAGGTCTGTCACTGTAACAGCAAAACAGGAAAAAGTTCAAGTGGTGTGAATTTAGTTTTGCTCCATAATGTGTGAAGTCCATGAAGTCAAAGACTGGTGCATTAAAACCTCTCATCTGCCACAGTGGTTTTAGAACAGCGGGACTGTGACAAGACAGGCGAAGTTCAGACCTGTTCTGCAGCAGAAGGCGTTTATAGATGTCTATGGCCTCTTGGTAGTGAGAGCGCATGTAGTGGATGGAGGCCAGGCTCAGCTGATCCTCTGTCACATCCTCCAGGTTCTGGTGGAAGGCCATCAGTCGCTTTTCGTCCTTAAACTGAGACGCAGCGTTACAGGAAGATATCAAAACACAAAATAAAATACAAACACTGGAGTGAACTCAATACATTTTAAGAAGACTGTTTTATGAAGCCAAAAAGAAGCTGTAATTGCTAAACCTTGTGCTCCAGGTGAAACAGCAGTCGGTTTTGGAGAGGGGACATCGGTGCTACAGAGATCAAGAGGGGACAAGATTAGTGAATAAAGACAGGACTCATCAGGAAGCATCACTCTTTTGTTTCCAATAGTGACATGAGAGACTGAGGAGCATTTTAAACTCATCTTATACAGAAATCACAACATCACTGGCACATGTTTACCAGCTGGTTACTTCCATTGCTGAGGAAACAAACTGAGCAACTTAACTGGACATGACATGTAGAAAATAATGTAGAACTAGTTCACAGATAAGAGACTGAAATTGTATTTAGTCAGACTACTTTTTTTATTAACTCACACAAATGAGTTACATTTGTTGCTGACATCTAATGATCAAGTTGTGGATAGCAACTATCTGTTACTTTGCTTTTTTCTCACATATATAAATGTTTCAGATCATCACTTACATTTTAATATCAGGCAAAGGTCACTGGTGTAAGTGCTAGGGATGCACCTATTGCAGTTTTCTGGCCGATCTGCAATTCCGATCTTTAAAAAGTCTGACTTGCTGATTCTGATTTTGGCCGAAACCAATTTGTTTTGTCTAAAATGTCCCTAATTATAGCAAGAAAGTTGCTGAGTTGGTAACAGTGGGTGACTACAAACTTGTAGACATGACCTGATGGGCTGGACCTTTGCTGAGGCAGAGAAGATCGGGGGAAAAGATTGGCTTCACATGCAAGTATCAGCCGATCACTGATCTCCCAAAAGTAAGAAAATTGGCACCAATAAATCAGCTCGTCAATAAATCGGTGCACCCCTAGTCAGTAACTAATATGGTTTCATGCCATTCAAACCACAAAGAGGAGTACAAGGTCATTATAAATAAAAGGTTTCAATTATTACAGGGCAAATTCACAGATGCTGAAGACATTTATATAAGTGTGCCACAGGTTTTTGGATAGATATATTTATCCAAAAGGAAATTAAGAATTAATTTGCTTTGGATATAATGCATCAAAGTATAATTCTCCTAACGTTAGTCTGAATTTTACTAAAATCAAAAAAGTTAATCATAATCCACCCTGTTGGATGGTGTGTTTATAGACTGAGAACAACAGGAGTTTTTAGTTTTGATGCATTTCAAGTAGAAAAACGTTTGAATATTTCATTATTTGACAGTTTATACCCAAAAAATTAGTTGATTCCAAAATATCCTTTTCTAGGAACAATAACTATGGAGTTTCCAAGAAGATTGGAGACAAACAAGTACCGGCAAGGAGTAAGGAATGTCTGGAAGAGATGAATAAACCCCTGAACATTTGTCTATCAGCCCTCATCTGATGCCATAACGTCTAACTCAAAACAGGACATGAACCGATAAAAAGACATGGAGGCTCCTAATATTCTATTTCACCTTAAATCAAGCTCTCTGAAACTTTAGGTAAAGGAGGGAGGCTGAAGAGTCATCCTCATCATCCAGATGAAAACAGCAAAGTGCCTTAAAGGTAACTTATTATGTTTCTTTCAAACCGGTGAGGATAGGTCTATGCTAAAAACACGTTTTGCCCAAAATCATTCTTCGATAATGAGATTTCAGTTCCATCAGTCAGTTCTTCCTATTTTCAGTTCCTTTCAGAATGAGCTGTTTTAGGGTGTCTTGTCTCCTTAAATGTAAATAAACTGCTGCTGGCCATGCTCCCCATTCAATGTTGAAAATGGCTGCAAACAGATGTGCAATTATACAACTGTACATCTTTGAAAAGTAGAAGCAGAGCCTCATGCATAACCAACAAGAAAGCAGCAAGTGGTTTCTGGATTGTAAGTCAACAACAAAATGCTTTTCTTTTCCAGTAGCCATTGTACAATTCATGCAACAGCAAAATTAGTCAACAGAACGTACTGGAGCCCTGCTTAGATTGCTAGATAACAGGTTCATTTTTGAACACCAAAAAACATTACCTTATTGCCAAAAGTAGCTGTATGCATTTTTTAAGCAGTTGGGCTGTTTTTAGAAGCCATTGAGACCCAAATGGAAGTAAACAAAAAATGGAAAATGTGAGTTTTGCATAATAAGTCCCCTTTAAGTTCACTAGGACAAAAGTCCATGGTAGCAAGTTGAAAAGAGAACGTCTCAGACAGCAGAAACCCAAAGAGGAAAAGAGGTTGGTGCATTCTTGTTGGTTGAACATGAGGCTCAACCAACCGTACATCTGCTTTTCAAAGACGTACGGTTGGATAATGGCAAGTAGGAGGTACAATCATGAACAGATAAAACTCTGCAAATTGAAAAATGGCTAAAATGCGATACAAGAGTTCAATAGACATTGGCTAGTTGACGCAGGTCCACAAAAAGACAACAAAAACAACCGTTTACACTCTTCCTTCAACTGAAGCTAATTTTTTATAAATCTGACTTAAATCGGTCCCTCCAGCATTTGGACTGCTGGAGGGAGTCGGAGTACCCAGAGAAAACCCACTAAATCTTTTAAGTCCTGAGTTTGTAGCAACCACAAGATATTCTTGAACATTCCTGGTGTCATGTTCCCATTTCTGAACAGGGAAAACATGCAGCCTCCGCACAGAAACTGACTATATGTTTAACAAATAAGTAATTGCATTGAACATTGTTCTTTATGAGTGTTTACTAAACTAAATGTATGTGTAGCAAGTTCATGTTAAATTATACATATACAATAAAAGATCTTAAAAACGAAGCAAAAGTTAACATTATGCTAACAGCGTTTTGCTGAAGTCGGTACCTTTCGACGCTGCCTCCTCAGCTTCTTTATAAAGCCCCAGGAAAAACAGGGCACAGCCCAGATAGACCCAAACCTCTGCTGGACAATCCGGCTTCTTAGTCAGAGATTTGTACTCCTGTCAGAACATTTAATACAGATGTAGTCAGAGTCACGAGTAAAATTATTTTGTATATACAGAAGTATATATCTACTATATTGTTCACATCTTTTATGCCCTGATAAAAAAAGAAATTCAGGGGGAAAAAGAATTACCTCCATGGCTCTCTTGTAATCACCAAGGTGAAATGCACAGTAGCAAATCCACAGGTCTGCATTTTCATGTTTTTCTCCAATGCTTCTCTGAAACTGAAGATTAAACAGCCTTTTGAATAAGAATGATATTCCATCTCTTCAAAAAAACAAAAGATCTCCAATTTCTTGTAATTGTTAAGCTAAAACTTTGAGCTTGGTTTATTAGGTTATGTCTTCACGGAGGTTTACATTTACCCCTTTAAATCTTACACATTTTGCCTAGTTACTTCCACAAACTTCAGTGTGTTTTATAGATGTATGTGACAGATGAAGTCAAACATAAATGTGAAACAGGGAAACCATATTTTTGACACAAACAATTTTGCCCATTCTTCTTTGCAAAAAAGCTTTGTCTATATAGCTGGATGTTTAACGCCTCAGTCTTGCCACGGGTTTTTCAAAGTATTTAGCTTGGATGTAATTTTAAAAGTTCAGTTTTGGTTTTATGACAAACTACAAATAGTATTTCTTATGCTTTCCTTTCACCAATGTCTTTCTTTTTGACATAGCTCCATGCAGGTCAGATTTAGGGAGAACAAAACTAATCGCTGTCCTGCAAACATTTTCTCACCTAACTTGTCAATTTCAAAGTCACTAAGGGCTTCTGTTTGTTTATCGGATAAAATCTTTAAGAAATATATTAAAATATGTAGCTATTATGTGACAAAGTATCAAGGAGTATGATTATTTCCGCAAAAAGGTTTGCAATTTTCTATCAATTCACTAAAATCTTTTCAAATGGCTTTTTTATTATTATTTTTATTACTGAGAGTTGCATTACCTCCAACAACGTTAAGGCACCCAGGTAGTCTCTTTGCTGAAGGTACTCCTCCAAACTGGGGACCTTGGTTTTGTTTTTCTTCTTTTTATCGCCGATGCCCCCCAGTGTCTCTTCTCCCACAGCTGGCTTCACGCGTGACAGGATCTGTGAGCATACATAATAATTAATAATGAGCGCGTAGTCATCCTCGGATTATTACATGGTGATGTGGCAATGATAAAAAAAATACTAATTTCATGCAAAGAATAAAACCTCATCCGTGATAGTTACACTTGAACATTAACAGCATAAACGAGTTTTCTCACCATTTCGAGGAGTATATCTTGATGACCTCAGTGCTAGCTAAGTTTATCACTAGGGTAACGGAAAACACGCTTACGTTCAACTCCCCTTCGCTTAAATATCTCGCTGTAAATTTGAGTAAGCTATCTTATAAAAGAAAATCAAATAAAGCAGCCAAAAATCAAAATATAATCAGAAACTTATCGCCATCTTCTAAACGCTCCTTTACAGCAGATCTGTTAAATCGTTTCTTAGTAACGTTAGCTCTCTATGAGCTAAGCTGTAACGGCCCCGGCGTCAGCTAGTTTCCGTCGACAGCTTTTCAAACTAAAAGCACGACAAAAATAGCTTGGCATTTAAAAATCTTTTCCAGCTTCACTGTTGCTTGTTGTGTGTTATTCACACTTAGTTAAATAAGAAAAAAAGTCCAGCGCTGGTTATACACACAGCTTAGTGATGAAAATTTTAAAAATCTAATCTCTTAAGGGGGTTATATTTTGTAGGAAACCAATATATCTTGTCTGTATCATGTTGAGCTTCACTTGTCAGCGTTTCAGTCTTAGTTGCTTAGCAACCACGAGCTTCAGTTTTCTTTTCTTTTCTTTTTTTTGTTTCTTTGATTTGATTTCGGTGTAGATGAAGAAAAAACGCAGCCTATAGCTTACGGACGACAATCAAACCATATATATGTAGAAAACAGCAATTTTGCTGTGTTTGTTTGGGGGATTCAATTTAAATCATGCGGCCTCCTGAGGGCGGTGCCCCAGTGGCCTAATGGATAAGGCACTGGCCTCCTAAGCCAGGGATTGTGGGTTCGAGTCCCATCTGGGGTGGTTCACTTCTTTTTCTTTTTCTTTTTGATTTGTAGGATATAGTTCTTGTTTCTTCGCACATTAAAATTTCGAGTTCATCCAAATATTTACTGATGTGCAGATGTTATATATTGAAATCCAATGTGATGTACAAAGTAAGGCCTTAAATCCCAATGAGAGGTTCAAAGTAGTGTATCAGATGGAGATGGAGTGGTACACAATTTTCTGCTTTTTGTGGCAAATAAAGGATTAAAAAGTGTGCTTTTTATGGCTCACTTTCAGAGGAAACCTAATTTTACCTGTCTGTGTAGAAAGTCATGTTTAAGTTTTGCCACACTGATCATGTATGGAAGAGAAAAATCTTGAAGAATCCATTCACATCAATCCTTCAACATCAATGTTGATAGAACAATGACATGACTGATGCAAATCATGCAAAAGAGCTTAGAAATCAACACAACCACTTGCAAAAAAATCCCACTGTTGTCAGAATATCTTGGAGAGCTGATTTGAATAACAAATAAGATTTACCTGGTGAAGAATGAGGATTTATTTTTGTTTTTGATGCTGTCTTGCATTCTAATTTTCTTCAGATCGCTGCAGAAATCGTTAGTCAAATTCAAAGATATTTTATTGATTTTAAAGGAAAATTAAATGTTGTCATTGCAGACAGAGATGACTGTTGGCAGGGAAGATCTCCTGCAAAGGAGTGTGAGAGAATTTGAATAATCCAGTCTAATAAAGTGAAAATCAAGGTTGTCCATGATTTTCTTGACCTTATGAAGAATTCTTCTTTGCTTTTTATAATCTCCCTGATAATTGTAAATTTGATCATTTTGTTTTGTTTGTCACTGATGGTGTTCCATAGATGGTTCACTTTGGTTTCTAGACTCTTGTTTCTTTATTGTAATGTTCATGTTTTGGTTTAAATATGTATTCTAGTATTTGTAGCATTTGTGTTCTGTTCAACCTCTTCTCATGAGCTCCTTTTCTCATTTTTTCACAGTCTTTTTTCAATGGTAATGGTAATGATTTACATTACATTCAATAAATATTAATTTAGAAATGTGTTTATCCAACTAAACCAGGGGACTGCAGCCTTAACAATCCAAAGAGTAATTTGTGCCTTCAGTCCAGCTAAATAAAACTTTAGAGTTTTGAAACTAGACAGCTTTTATTTAATTTCAAGAATATTTAGTAAATATTTAATTTCCATTTTTAGATTCAATGTTGCAGAAAAGAAATAAAGTAATACATTTTTTATTAACTGTAATCTGTGTAATCTAAACAGGAATACCATTTCTTCTTCAATATTTAAACACAAGTGCGTTATTATACTCAGCCATATTTATATTTGCAAGCATTATAAAAGTATAAAATTCTACTATCAAATTGAAAACGTCAGCTCTTTATATTTGTTTTTTTTAATTCCTGTGTATGGCATAAACTCTGTGAGTAAATTAGAGTAATTTCTTGGAGATATGGGAGAGAAACTAAAGACAAAAGTATTGACCTTTTTATATTGATAGTATCAATATTAAAATTGATATGCCCCGCCCTACTCAAGGGGACTGACAAATGTTCTTACGACTTTTCACATTTTTTTTCAATAAAACAATTTTTAAATCTTGCCCTGTTTTCCTTCTGTCACTCTAAATGCTTACAAAGTTTTCAGATCTAGAATGAAAAAATGCAAACGACCAATAAATTGCTTGTAAGAAAAACACAACAAATCTTGTCCAGGTGGTCTTACACCTGAAGTAAATAAAAAAGCACAGTTCATCCCTTCACTTGTTTTCTGCAACGTTCACCTTGAAGAAAAGCACAGGCTAATTTAAAATGCAAAGGATTGCTCATTTCTTTTTGTTCTGCTTGATTTCTCCTCAGAAGGGCAGGAGAAATCACCTTGAATACTTTGAATATCCACCACTGAATATTCAAACACTTTGAATATCCACCACGAAAGCATTTGTTTCAAAGGCGTGTTTTGCTGTTTTGTTTGAGAGCTTGTGGATAGTACTTTTTGTGTATGAAAATGTTCTGAGTTCTTCTACGTCCTCTAAGAACAAGGGTGAAATCAATGAGTCAGTCAGTTGCTCCTGTGCAAAGCCACGGTCAGGATGGAGAGGATCGTCTTCACGCTGCTCATTGCCACAAATGCCTGCTGTTGGTGTGAGAAATATGTTTTGGTCAAGACAGGTAAAAATTGGCCTGATGCTTGGAAACACTGCCTGAACCACTATTCTGGCTTTTTGGATCTCACCAGTGAAGCGGAGGAGCAGGCGCTCAAAAAATTTGTGAATAATGACGGCTCAAAGGAAGGATGGATTGGCCTCTATTGGGATGGTCCTGAAAAGAAGTGGAAATGGTCCGGAGGACAGACTGTCACCTACCACAACGAACTCGACTTACCGGACAATCTGCTAGTCCTGACACGGATTGCTGAAAATGTCTTTTGGAAAAGTTCTGGATGGGAATGGAGACCAGGAGGACACAACCACGACTTCTTCTGCGTGAACATGGAGCCGGTAGCAGAAAAGAAGACCTGGGAGGACGCTCTGGATCACTGCAGAAAGATCAACACCAACCTCACCAGCCTGCTCTCTTTGACAGAGAGTCTTATGGCTCAGAGAGAGACCCAGTCGTCCACCTACACTGAGCAGGTGTGGATCGGCCTGCGATACCTTGGGGACAGCTGGATGTGGGTGAACGGAGACCCGCTGGGGTACGAGGCCTGGCCGGAGGGAGATCAGGACCACATGTGTCCGATGCTGAGACGCTGCGTGGCTTTGACCCAACAGGGGGCGTGGGAGAGCAGGGACTGCCAGGAGAAACTCAGCTTCATCTGCGCCTGAGTGGAGAGAATTAGAAAAGTTTCCAAACACTTCATACATCTAATTGCTCCTTTTCAGGCTGCTTTCATACACAATAACAATAACTGGTTACTCACAATAACAAATTTTGCTGGACGACAAATTGTTCCAGAATTTATTGCGATAAACGATAATGTTGCTGCTTTGAGACTATTTTTCAGTAAAATTTGGTAATGACAAAATAATAATTCAAGAGCACATTCTTAGAGATCAGTAAACTGTAAAATTAACTTTGAAGTCTTTGTAAACAATATTGTCTTTCAAAGTAAAGTTAGACCAAAACACCAAACTTAAGACTTTTATCATCCAGTTTTTGGTAAAAAGAGAGAGAAAAAAAGACAAACGATAAATTATGTCAATGGAAATTATTGAGTTTGTTTTAATTTATCATGCAATTAATTGATTTATTGATTATTGTGACAGGCCTAATCAAACTCTAGTTTGTTTGTCCAGAAAGTCTGGCTTGTTTAGGGAAGTGTGAATGTGCGCTTGTCCAGTTAAAAACGTAGGTCTTTGTTCAATTAAAGTGAACTCTGGTGCCGAACGAATCCTTATATAAACAGCAAGCGAACCTGACCCCACTTAAAGCAGGCAGTGAACTATAGCAAGGCTGGCTGAAAAACCAGTTACAATTGTTCAATTACATTACTTAAGTAACTTTACTGAAAAAAAACAACAAAAAAACTTTTAGGAATATTTTTATTACACTGTACTTTTTACTTTTACCTGAGTAATTTTATTATGAAGTATCGCTACTCTCACTTTACGCTGCTTGTTGTGAGTAACTCAAAACAAACATCTTTTAATCAAAAATTTACCAGACAGACACACGGCAGCAGTTTTGGTTAAAGTTTCATAATGAAAGAAACTGATTAGGAAAAGTCTTATTTTGCCTGATTTTGTTATTTTTTTTAACTTATATGAATTATTGACATTTTTGTGCTTAAAATACCAAAATTTACACTTATCTGAAATAGTGCTACTCTAACTTGAGTACAATTTTTGGGCACTTTATCCACCTCTGACTATAACGCAGGGCATTGTGGGTAAATACAACAAAAACAAACTCAAGTCTAGCACTAGCGGGAGAAATGGCTTCCAATCTTAAACCAATGACAAAAGAGAAATACCAAACTGCTAAAATCTGACACCACTCCTGTTTTTGTTTACATTTTGCCGTTTCTTTCAGTGGTTCTCGGTTTAGTTCCACCACAAATGAGGAAGGAAGGGAACATGTTTTTTAAAGAGTTTTATTTGTTTGACACATTGTAGTGTGAAAACAAACTGCACCAGCTGAAAATGTCAGAAATGTTGTAATTTTTGTCCGCATTCAAACAAAAACACTCTTAGTAGAGTTTATTTGTTGTTCCTCATGTTTGTTCTGTTTTATGATATTAATTAATTAATTAATTTTGTTGTAAAACTGCAGGGAACATGTGGAATATGCACCAAGATCACCGAGAGCTCATGTCAAACTCAAAATAGGCTGTTTGCAGTATGTATCAAAAATAACTTGAATGAAATTTGATGTCACAAGTTGATGCCTTGAATTTAGGTCTCTGTCTCTTTAAGAAGCTTCTACTCTTTCCAATGCTCAGGTTTCAGTAAACACTGGTGTAAAACTTTTAGCTGATACATCATACTTCTGTTTTTTGTGTGTGTGCTTTTTTTAATTTATGAAGTGTAGTTGAGTTTCCATAATAGACTTTTAATGGACATTTAATCAGTGATGTTGCTCTAATCAAATAATTTCATGGACCCTTAAACTTATGCCATTTTTACACTGAAATTATTATGGTGCATCTATTTGTGGCTAATAAAAAAAATGACAATGATTCAAGTAACTTTTTTTTCTTAAGGAAAAAATGTTGCTCAGTCTTTACTTGTACTGTTTTTCTGTGTTTTTCTTTTTGTGCCTAGTAAACTTGTAAGTGAATCAGAAAATGACTGTTTCATGTTTTATTCATACCAGTTTACAACGTATAAAATATGATGTGTGCTCACAAAATCAGATTTCTGAGAACTACAAGTGCATAAAATGTAATATATATTTTTTTAGAACTTACCCTTTTATTATTTTTACAGAATGATACAGCCATACATCAGTGGTACAGAACAGAATCATATCATATCCAAGTTATGAATATTTCATATTTCAATATGTAGGGGCAGATAACTTTTCACACTTTTAGGTCACTTGATTGAACAAATAAAAGCTTCAAGAGGATCAATGTTCTTCTCTCGCAGCTTCTAAAATATGGATTGAGCTTCATTATTACTTGGACTGGCTTCATAGATAAAACTGGTTTTGGAAATTTCAAGTTAAGATTAAATTACAAATAAACAGCAGCTTACAGTAGTGGCTGTGGAGCCAATTCATTTTGTTACTCTTCTCCATCCAGAAGTTTTTTTTTTTTTTTTAAACAGAAATACAACTTCTCCCAAAAACAGTGACTGATTCAGTTCAATTGCTAATATTTTAAACACAACTGCTAATGTCTAATAATTTCTTAAAACGCTGCCGACTTTTAAAATTAATTTGTCCCAGCGTGAAAGAATTTTTACATAGATTTCAGATTCGCAACTAAATGTTAAGAAAATCTTTCTACATAATGTAAGGACTGAATTTGTAACAAACCAGTAAATAGAACCCAGATTTAAAATTTTTCTAAATGACATTCTAAATGTAAATGACAGTGCAGGAAGTCTGAATAAAAAAAAATGAAAGACTCAGGTCAGCTGTCTTCTGAATTTTATTGACAGAAATGTAAAATAACTTTAGGAAGAGTTGAGATTTTGACCTAAAAAAAGAAAAGTGAGGCACTATATATGGAGTGTGAACATGGATGAGGACAATCGGACAGCAATAAAACGGATCCAACTTAAACTTGGCACAATGAGTTACATGTTAAACAGCAAACACTCAGGCCGTCACATTTCACCTTAAAAACAGATTTATCTAGGCTCTACAGAGGTTAGCTTTATTTTATTTCAATTCCCAACGCTGGAAAGGCTTCTAATATATATTCTGTTTTTCATATATTTACATATGAACACAAAAATAAATAAAAGAAAGAAACATGGAAATAAATCCTCTTTAGAAAGATCATAATTTTTGCTTTTGTAAAAATTATTTCTGAGCAGCTGTAATCAGTGTGAAACTAAATCAAATCCACCACTTATATGGACTCTGTGCAAACTTTGTCTGCATAATGAAGAAGCAATGTTTCACTTGAAAAGTTAACATAAAAGGCAACACTTTGATGGGTTGTGAATAAGACTGTCATAAACACGACTTAACACCTGTAATGAATATGAGTAAATCTTCATGAATATTTATGACTGTCGTCACAAAGTGTCATTCGGTGAGTCATGACACTTTTAATACAAAGTTGACGTTATTCAAAATGTCTTTGTTATGACAACTTGACATTAACCAAGAAATCATGATCCGACATAAATTTGTTATAAAAGTATTACAGATTAAACTTTAAAAGTTATGCAGTTTTATGTTATTAAAGCTAAAGTTTAACGGTCATAAATATTCATGAAGACGGTGTCTTATTCACAACCCGTCAAATAAAGTCTTAGCCCATAAAGAAGTAATTAAACTGTTTTTATGGTGCAGTTTAAACAAGCGTTCATAAATAATGTTATCAAAATAAAATGTGAACTGCTGAAAATGTTAATTTAGTTTCCTTTCACTACTGCTGCCACCTGCTGGCCAACAGAAGAGTTAAAACCCTCCAAGCTTGGAAAATAAAATAAAACAGATTTTTTTTTTTAATGCAGATCATTATATTTGCAAATCAATAGTAATTTTAAAATAAACTAAAATTAAAGGCCTTATTTCTTCTTTTCTAAATGCTTACATTTTTGTTTCAAAACTATAATTTTTTTTAAACACCTTACAAAGTTCACAAAGACGACAGTTAAAAAATTAATACACTTGTATTGTGCACACAATTTAATCTGGATCGTTTGTCTGACAATCAGCTCGTTTCATGATTTTATAGATGGATGTGAACGGGATGTGTTTAGCCGTAAACCAGACCCGCCGTCAAGAACGTTAGCACGGAAACGAACGACAACTCACATAATACCACAAAATCCTGCTTTGCTACAACAAAATAAGCCACTTTGAAATACTTTAGATATAAATTCAAATTTTTATTTTTGGTCAAAAAGTGTCTGTAATTGCTGCTTTCAGCCATAAGAAAACAAAGGCTTTGATGTGATTATTGAGTTGGCTTAAATTTCCTTAGATCAATGCATCTGTAGGAGCGCTTGTGATTGTCTAAAACAAGTAAAATAACCACAGTATCTAACAAAGTAAGGAGCATTGCTCAATCATATCCAGGTTTTATAAATATTTCATGAACCAGAGTGCAGCTCTCTGTAGTAGTAAACGCACATTTCAGCTCGCTAAGCACCACGAACCAGTTTGTTTATTCTCAGAGCAGGAACATTAAGAGGGATAAATTCACTTCACAGCAGAGGGAGAGTCGGTCAGGTGCATCGTCACAAACAAACATCGTTAACATTTAAACATTTAAACACAACTCTCTCTCTCTCTCTCTCTCTCTCAACATTTATCCACCTGGTTGCTCTGTTCCTGGCACTGCTTCCTGGTTCCTACTGTCTCTTTCCTTCATCCTTTCCGTTAAAATGTTATTAGCCCGTCAAGTTTCATCTCTCGCGTGTCACTGTGCGTTTCAGGACTTGAGGCCCATGCGAGCCATGAGCTGCTCGTAGACAGTCCAAGCCATGGCGGCCATCAGAGTGCGCCGGAGAGACCTCGGCACTGCTCCGCGGAAAAAACCTGACATGCCCTTCTCCTGAGGGAAAAAGGAAAAATAAGTTATTTTAAAAAGTATTTACAAGAGCCTGATCTATAAGTATTGGAAGGCCAGAACTTAAAAAGATTACAGTCTGTCTGTTTACTGTATTTCAAAGTAGAGAAGTCATTTTAAAGTCCAAGAAGAGTTTTGTGAGGTCAAGCCAAGAAAAAGAGGAAGCGCTTCCATATATGGATGATGACATCATCAGCTAAATACAGAGGTAGATAAAATGGTTTCTTGAGAAGTGTGACTACTACAGAAAATCTTACCAAATATTTTTGATTTAATTTCAAATACAAATATCTCAGTACGCTAGAAATAAGACGAAACTAACTTTCAAGTAATTTTTCAGCAAGTCAATAATTTCTTATAATGTACTAGTTTTACTGACAGATTATTTAACTTTTAACAAAGTTTCCATATCATAAGCGAAATATACACCAGGTTCAAGCTGGATGATAAGGCTAAAAAACCTATCAGAACTTCATATCAGCCAATATAGATGATTATTAATTAGTTTTTTTTGTTTTAAATAGCTGAAATACTTCCTAACTGCTTGCGGGACTTATTCTGCTTTATCCTCAGTTTTCACGTCGGTATGTTGTTTTTTTATGTTATTATTTTTCAGCAGTTTTGAATCACAGTGGTGGGACCTTAAACTGCTGCTGTGGCAGTTACTAAACAGGTTAGTTGATTCTACTAACCTTGCTAACTTCGCCGTGAGAGGCTGAGCAGTTAAAGGCTTCCCTCTGTCTACATTTCCCAGAATGTGAATATTCTATTCCGTCATACGATCTATTATCTATTGGTATTGATCACGTGTTTATCGCGATACATATACTGTTATTGATTTATTGTCCAGTCCTAAGGCAGGTAATAAAGAGTTGAAACAGTTTCCTGTTTCAGACAGAAACACACCGTGTAGATGTAGCGTACAGCGTCTGCTGTCCTCCAGTGGGACGGGCTGACTTGGATGTGAGTCTTCACCACATCCGCAGGCTGCGTGACCACAGAAGCCATGACGCCTGCTACCACTCCACAGCCGAAGTTCACCAGCGGCGCGTACGGCGTTGATGTCACTTCTGACGAAGAAGATACCAAATATAAGAATTCAGACTTTTTTTTTCCCCCTCTCTTTCTGTACTTTGCACATGTTGACTTGCTGCCGTCTTCACCTTGAGGCAGCGCTCGCTTGGCCTGGCTGTAAAACATGACGTAGATGCCGGAGAAAGGAGCGTCTCGCAGCAGCGTGGCGGGCAGCCCCGAGAACAGAGCTCTGACTCCCTCCGTCTCATACATGCTCCTCAGAGCTCCCGGCACGCTCGCGTAGTTGTAATATCCGCTCTGTGACAACAACAACAAATGCAGCATTAATGCATTTCCATTTAATGTACTGCCTCTTTAGATTTAAGAAAAAATACGGTGTGCTCCTTCATGAGCACCTTTCAAAATAAAAGCATAGCCCGGGTTCATAAACTTTTTGTTTATGCATTTGTAAAAGGACATTTATATATGTTAAAATAAATTAATACATTTGTTTTTTTTAGTAAAAACATAAATGACAATATAAAGATTCATGTTTTTGTTGCACGGTATTTTATTCCCAACTTATTTTTTTTAAAGAATGAGGTTTTTTAATCAAAGACTAATAATAAAATTAAAATGTATGTGTATCATAGCCTGATGTTGAAATTCCTAAGAGTGTTTATGATCAGAGTTGCAACATGAATATATAGATTAAAGTATAAATAGTGACTAATGGTGTCAATGCATTTGCATGTATTAACCGTAGTCCAAGAAGCAATAATACAAGAGCTGCAACTAACAATTATTAGTTGCAACTAACAACTAATAATTCCTAGTTGTTAGTTAATCAATTATGAATTCATTAATTAACCAATTGTTAATTGATTAATAATAAATTAATCAACCCATTAATTGATTATTCTGCAATTAATGGATGAAAAAAAATCCACATGCTGCTGATTTTTCATTCAACAACTTAAGCTTATTTCACCCAACAGCAGAAATACATTAAAAATAAAAAAACAAATAATTCAATTCCTTTTTTAAATAAGAAAATAAAATGTATTGTCTAAAATACCCCAGCATACTTCAGTATACTCGTATCATTTGTAGCAAAGCTCAGCTTTTTCTGCTTGATTTATCAATACTGTTTTTTTTAATTATTTATTACTAAAAGGTCATAACAGGAGTTTCTTTTTATAGAATTTGAACTGGGTGAAGTTAAAACTAGGCCACTTGAAGAGTTTTGAGTAGAAAAACCAAACTTTATTTTCACATTCATATAAAGAAAACTTCCCCAGGAGATTTAAAGATAAAACTAAAAAGCAGATCTTTGCTCGGCTCCAGCAGGAGGCAGTTTTACAGAACTACAGCCATTATTTTCAGTGGTGACAGCAGAACGAATAGGTATAAAGGAAGCATTTTTACTCATTTAGGACTGAAAAAGACCATTAGAGATTTGCTGGAGGGCATAGATTAACAGCTGCGCACCTCAAAGCGCGTCTTGATGACAGTGAACGGCAGCATGCAGATCCCCGCCACGGTTCTGGCACTGGCTCCGAGCAGAACAGCCTCGCCAGCATTCGGCGCCCGGTCCTGGAAGAAGTGCTGCTTCAGGGAGTAGAAAGTGCTGAAGTAGATCCCCACCCCGGGAATACAGCGAACAAATGACTGCAAAGTCAGAAATAACAGCAATTAAAATGAATCACGCTGATAAATGTCATTTATAGCTGGAACTTTTAGATGCCTCACTGCTCAAACACATCTTAATTTTAAAGAAATAACTGGCTACCAGGCCTTTTGGTGATCTGGTGAGGAGGTAATTCTATGAGGAAATTTTTCTGCCATGATTTGAGAGCACACATTTTCAGTTTGAAAATGTCTTTCTTCTCAAAACTTGTGCTAAAAACTTTTGCTCTCTTTCAAATATTCACTTTCTCAAACCTTTATCCTCAAAACTTGTCACTGCTCGGATCAAATCTCCGCTTGCAAACCTCTCGGCTCGCTTGCGAATCGTTTTCTGCTTGCGCTTAGAACAGAAAAGTACTGTTGCCTGGCAACCTCTCAGCCAATAGAACGAAAGCGTTGCATTGGGTGCGTTTCTTCCCTTCTAGTGGGTTAAAAATAAGAAAACCAGTTGTGTACCGGTGAAACTCCTTTCCACAGACTGAAGAAATTCTCTGTCCTGATGACCTGAACGAAAACCCGGAACATTCCCACCTTTGGCGTCCTGCAAGAATTGAATTTAAGAATTATTACCAGAGGCATCTTGAAATGGAGAAATACACTTATCTACATGTAAATACACTACAACTACACATTTGAAATGTGTTTTAGGAATTTTTATAAAGCAAACTGATGGATATTGTGTACTTCTGAACATTAGTCACAGAACATGTGCAATGACAAAGGCAGTATTTTTGCTGTAAGGAAAATTTCAGAACAATCCAGGAATAGAACATATTAGAAAGCGGCAAAGACTTTAGACGGGGGCAGAAAAAAACTGATGTTCACAGACACTTTGTATCTGTGCTTGAGATGTCATAGCAAGAGGAACAGGCCAGCATTTCAAACTGTAGCAGAGCAAAGTGAATAGAAAGATAAAATAAAATGCTTAAAGCCGTAACTGCATGAAGAGTGATTTGGATATAAATCTGCTTGCCAGATTTTAAACTGTAAAATGTTAAAAACCAGGAATGTTTTTCCTTCAAAATCACGCTTAGCCCCTACCTTGTGCACATAACATGAAGTGAAGTTGAAACATAATGTCAAAGTTCAAGGGGTGAACTTTACATGAAAGAATTATGACTGAGGTTTTTTTCATGTTTAGAAACAACCACCACAAAATACCAGCAGATTGACGCTGCCGCTTGTAAAACCACTTAAATTCAAACATACCACTTAAAATCAAATACTCCGAGCACCCGGCTGTGACAATTGCAGTTCCAAAGGCTAACACCAGTATGTGTTGCTGGTGTGACTAATTCCTCTATATGGGTCATGAAAACCGACTCAAGCTGCCTTTGACGCCAGAGTTTGTCTTCATCCTTAAAGATTTTAGGTTAAAGACACGCTTCACCAGAAGGATGCCAATCTGTCTGATGGCATCCAGCTGAAAATGTTTCATGTTAGTCACACGTGTGTGTGTGTGTGTGTGTGTGTGTGTGTGTGTGTGTGTGTGTGTGTGTGTGTGTGTGTGTGTGTGTGTGTGTGTGTGTGTGTGTGTGTGTGTGTGTGTGTGTGTGTGTGTGTGTGTGTCTGTGTGTGTGTGTGTCTGTGTGTGTGTGTGTGTCTCTGTGTGTGTGTGTCTCTGTGTGTGTGTGTCTCTG
>SZYC01000126.1:1104489-1136685 GCA_010883035.1 Poeciliopsis occidentalis
GTGTGTGTGTGTGTGTGTGTGTGTGTGTGTGTGTGTGTGTGTGTACCTACCCTGGCTTGGCGTTGTTCTGCAGCGTCTGCAGCCGTGTTTTGACCAGATCCAGGGGCTGGAAGAGCAGCGTGGAGCAGGTACCGCTGAGGGAGCCGCACATGAAGGCTTTCAAAGCGGGGTGAGCCTGAGGAGAAAGACGGAGAGGAAAGGAGCACAGAGGTGGACATGAGAGGGGACGGAAATGGCGGACAGAAAGCACATTGAGTGGACAAGGACAATGACATAGGAAGAACGTACAGAAATAGTAATTACAGAAGATGGAGGGGAAAAACGGGAGAGTGGAAGAAAATACAAAGGATTAGAAAATAAGACACAGTTTAACATTTTAGATTTTGCTTTGAAAACAAGCGAAATCACAATTACATAAGAAATCAGAAAATAATCCTAACAAAGCCATTTCTCAAAAATTTAAGAATGACCACATTTATTTATATTTTACTTTAATCCAAACATGCTGCAGTGACATTTTGTTTGCGTATTTGAAAAAACAAGCCTATGGCACAAAGGCAGAGGCCAGGTTCAAACACAGTGGTGGAGTGATGGAGATGCTCAGAGACAGCTTGCACACACACACACACACGCACCCACACACAGAGCCATGTTTTCAAGCCTCATGAAACCCTAACCCTTACTGAAACCCTAAATGGTGGGGTCTCCATCAGAGGGTAAATATTCTCACCATGAAACTGAATGAACATATTAAGGTTGCTGCAACATGTGAAACACCGGCTACAGATAAAAACACACGCTGCAGCTGAAGAGTCACATTGAAGTTGGATTTTGTCTAATCACACGCACAAGCTGTAATTTCAGCGCCGTCTAAAGGCAAACTGTAACTGGAAAAGCTCCACACTAGACAGCGACGTAAAAAAAATAAAAATAAAATCAAACAGTAAGCCGTCTACAGATCTAAACAAGACGACAAAATCGCTTTTTAAAAAACACAAGTGTCACTTTAAAATGCAAATTGAGCTCCTACCTTCCCCAGACCGCCTGGGGTTCGGTTTTGAGAATCCTGCTTTTCCTGCATTTTGCCCTCTTTCACCTCTCTTTCATCTCCCGGCTATAAATGGGGTGACACCAAATTAACCCGCATCTCTCCTGCAAACCTCCCGTCTCTCCCTTTCCAACGACAAAACGCTCTCCGGCGCTTCTCGTCCTCCCTCCCAGCCCCCCGTTTCGCAACCGAAGACTAATCCAGCCAGCGTTTTTCTGAGAGTCTTTATCTTTCAGACACACGCTTACAATTTGTATGTAGCTCTGCCCCCGCTGAAAAAGCTCCCTGCTAAATTGCATTTTCATCAACGGACATGAGTCATGGGGTGTGAATATAAAATGTGGGTCACAAGAAAAAAATATGAACGTATTGGTTGGATTTGCAGCAGTTAATGAGAAGCCCTAATTTAACTCAATCCATTGGTTTCTGTTTCATTTTTAACTGTTTTAAAGGTTTTTATGGATCTAGTGGCTTTTATTCAACAGTAGCCCCCTAATTTCCTCTATTACAACAAAAACTATTCACACCCCTTGAAGATTTTGATTTCACGTTATTTTCATCAAAACAACAAGTTTGTTTCTGATAGGAAACCTGACAGGCATCTCTGAAGACCATCTAAACAAAGTATCAGTAAAATTAAATCCCTTTATTAAAATTTTAAAACTAAATGGCAAAAAATAACTGAAAGAGAAAGACTTATTGCCAAACAAACCATTCGTATAAGTGCTAACCAGCTTTTTAGATATCACTGATATTTTTGACAATTCAAAATCACCCTAATATTTACACAGATTCACATCTGATTCAAGACTCCAAAAGTCAATTTCACTTCCAGTCAGAAAAAACATGTGGGGAAAATTCAAAGGATTTCTTTCAACCCAAATCTGCCAGGGATATAAATACTTTAACTGTATGTTTAACACAGGAAAAGCTTACATCCATATCTTTACAAGTGTTGCTCTAACAGTCTTGCTAGTTCTAATTCATGCAAATTAATGCAACATCTTTATTATGTCAGCAAACAGCCTAGACGAGAAGACTAACTATGTCTAAGGCGTGTTGATCTCTACATTTATTGGGATTCATCAGTTCATCCTCAATTGTTGCTCATCATCTTGGTTTGAGTTTGATCTCTTGGGTGCTCATTACACAATTATTTTTTTCATTCTCAGAACAAGTCTCAAGTTTGTCCTGCATCACAGCAATGTCGTTTACCAACATTTATGCATAAACAGAATCAAAAAGACGATATTAGATGACCAGATAATGGCAATAATATTCCAATATCTGAGCAAGATGCCTGGTTTTATTAGGCTGCTACAAAATAAAAGTGGACCAAATTTACATGCACTGTTAAAAAAAAGAAGAAATTTTTATTAATGGCTTTAATACTTTGGATTAAAAAAGTAGTAATTTTTTTATGTGATTCATATTGGTAATTTATCTGAACTTACAGCAAATGCTTGGTTGCTAACGAGGTAAAGGAAGTTCACTTTAAAATTATTAAAACATATCCAATAAAATAATTTTTTTTAAATCATAAAAAGGAGAAGGATGAATATTATCTTTTTGAAACAATTTCACATCTTTTCTATTGTATTTATATTAAATATTTCTGAACTGAAATTGAACATTTAACTGTATTGTGACATTACAATTAAACTACAATATAATAACTTTTTTTAATAATGAAAAAGTTTTGATCAAAACTCACTCTTATTTTTATATATTTGATTCTACTCTCTAATAAAAAACCCAATATACCTCAAAGTATGAGATGATAACAGACATTTGAAACTTTTAATCAACCCGCATTACCATTATTATTTTAATGTCTTTTTGTTTGTTTGTACCCCTCTTTTGTCTTTTAATGTGTTTTTATAACTAGTTTTCTTTTTCATTATATTTCACTTGCCATTCTCTTGAATGTACAGCGGCTATTATTGACAAAGATTTGAAAAAAAAAGAAAAAAAGAAAGGTAGCTATGATGAACTTAACACTCACCGTTAGCACCTCCATCCCCGAGTTGGATGTCGTGCTTGATGAGTCCAGTTTCCCCCTTTACTCTGTTGGGTTTTCGCTGGTTCGGTTCAGCCAAGTTTGCTACGAGATCAAACATAGGTCCAAAACACTTGACAGCCCCGGAGTCAGAGCTAGCTGCATGCTATGCTAGGTTAGCCAACTGTCAGACTGACGGTAGCATGGCGTCAACGTCACCGAAAGACCCGAAGCCTCGCAAATCTAATTACTACACACATATTCAATCAAATCAAATCAAATTAACATTAACATTTTTTTAAAGTCAGTTTTAAAAACTTTTTGATTTGCGTTTGGCAGAGTTACTATCTAGCTTCATACAGTTCCAAGAAGAAGCATGTTGACATCGTCTCAATCGGGTGACTACTAGGAGACCGACTCTTACCTTGTAGTAGCGATGTTAGGGATCCATCGGAATGACCCTGGTTAACTCTTGAACCGCCATCTTTTGATATTTACAGAGGTCAGCTGCAGGCGTTTCCTTGGAGACAAACTCGCCGGCAATACAGAAATTTACGGCAAGAAGGGTTAGCTCGTTTTAGCTTACCGGCTTTCCGTTCAACCACAAAATGTGGGAATAAACTAATGCGCTAATTGTTGCGAGAAGTTGAATTCAGACGTTTTAAGAGCAAGATTGAGTACAAACTGACGCAAGTTGCCGCAGCGCTGCTGTAAAGGCTAGCTTGTAGCTCGCCGTTCTCATTCGGAAAAGGACAAAGCTGTTACTTATTCCTATCACACAGATAAGTTCTTTACAATAAAGTTCATCCGTGTCTCTGGTCTCGAAAACAAAACGTGTGCCAGATCTACATGTCTAAAACAGGCACATTTACCCCCGTGTTGAAATACAGACCAGAATGAGAAATATTCTAGTTTGTATTGTATACCATGATGGGTCTGACGACACTGAAACTTCGGCGCATGCGCCGAGCAAACAAGCCGAAGCCCCGTGTCGGTGCGCGTACCTCTTTAAGGAAAACCACGTGACCGATACAGTTCCTGAGTCGTTTGGCTGTGGACGCGCCAAATTGTATTTATAAACAGAAAATGTATCGACACGTTTGTGGGTTTTGTTGGATGGAGATAGTTTGTGTTGATTCCTTTGCATTGGTGTTTGGCTCGTCATCGAAAACTATGGATCAACCAAGGAAGAGCAAGTTTTTTCCCGTGTGGGATCATTTTGATCTCATCACGGATAATAAGGTAAATTATTATTCCGTTCTCGTTTCAACTATTGATTATTCTTCTGTCGGGTTATTCCTATTTCTTTCTGAAGAATACTTTAATTAGTTTACATGGATTAACTTTTATTTCTATTGTAGGTGAAATGTATACAATAACGTAATTATACATCACGTTGTTGTATAAAATTGCACTAAATGTCGTCCTAAAAAAATCATTAATACCAAAATGGTTCAAATTGTCCATTCTTGAACCTCTTACTATATTACACTTTACTGCAACTACTTTTTAAAACCAGTTTGAGGTCAAGAAGGAAAAGCCAATATGGACTAGTAATAACAGTAGCTCTGTGTGTGCAAGAGAAAATTCCCTAAAGCTTTCGGGCAAAATGAAAATGCTTTAAAGTGAATAATCGCATTACATTCAAGTTTCATAAAAAGGAGCAGAAACTATTAATGTGTCGCGTCTCTGATGGGAATGTCTGCATGAGGAATATCGTCTGATTCGAGACCTCCGGATGGTATGATCTAATTGCACTTTCAATTTTTCAAGATAGAAATGCATCAGAAGGAAGAAACTGCAGCATTCATCTCGGCTGATTTGTAAACAGTTTGTGTTTACAAACCAATACCCAAAACTTGGCCAGAAACCAGATGTCCCTAAAAACAAACCTGGTAATTTATGAGAACATCAATCTATGTTCCCATACTGAATGCTGCCAATACATTTTTAAATATAAGACTAATGAACAGAAGAGACCAAGATATGAATGCATTCCTTACTTTATTGCATTAAGGCAGTTCATAAAAACAGATTAGCCTTACAACTACGGATCAGTAACATGCGAATTCAGTGGCAGGGGATTACACAAAAAAACAAAGTTTGAATTAGGAGACAAAAGTACTGGCAGAAACGCAGGCCGTTATTTTGAAAAGAGTACAGTGAAGCAATAAAACAACCCATCACCCATAATAAGTAACAGATGGACATTACAGCATCCAAACAGATGACAGTACAAAATGTGTCAATAATCAATTAACTAATGAAAACTAACATTTTCCAATCATGTGCGTTTGTCATTGTGTCATTTTTATAAACGACTGAGGAGAAACCTTAAGTACAGACAGAAATTTGGACTTGCTGTGACCATGACATATCCAGAAAACAAAAAGTTCAGAAAGAAATTTGAGAAATTGTGGCAGCATCTTCCAAAAACTATGTTTTAACAATATAAACTTTAAGTAGAAAAATAGGCAGGAAAAGTATCTGAAGCTTTTCATTAAAAATATACTGCATATTTTTAGAGATATTTTGGCCAGTTGCATGTAAAAAGGTAAATGTAAGGCTAACATTTCATCACTTTTTTTCCCTTTTGGCCGTCTGGATCCGCTCACTCGGCTGCAGGGTCGGTAACTTCAGCGGACACTTCCACATCGTCGTCTGCGTCGAGAGTGGTGCGAGTCAAACCGACCCGCATGTTGAAAGGCAAATCTCCACGTCTGCAAAGAAAATCAACAGGCTAAACTACCCGCAGAAACAGCACTGTAGCAGACTAACGTGGCGTGATAAATTAAAACAAGATCCGTGATTTTCATTTGCATGATTTATTGTTGCCAAAAACTGGATGATAAAAATATTCAGTCTGGTGCTTTGGTCTCAACTAAGCATTTTTGAAGCACAAAAAATGCTTAGGTTTACAGAGACTTCACAATTTATTTTATTTATGCATTTATTTTGGATATTTAAAATGTCTTCCAGTTCCAGTGTTAAATATTTATTAAAATTTTAAGTTTATTCATCTTTGAGAATGTGTTCTTGCATTATTTTCCCATTACCATAACGTTACTTGAAAATGGTCTCAAAACGATATCGTTTATCGCAATGATTTCTGGGACAATTTATTGTCTAACAAAACTAGTTTTTGTGACAAATCTAGGGATGACAATTAAACAATGCAAAGTTTTATAAAATTCAAATTATGAGTGCTGTGATTTGTCCAAACGCCTTCATAAGCCTCGTGTTTATTCCATCCGAGAGATGCCCTTTGACCCCATGTCTGAGGAACGGCCATACCTGAGCTTGCTCTTCAGTGTGCTGACTTCGCGGTTCATGAGGTCAGCCGACTCCGTGGCGTCGTCCAGGTCCCTCTGCAGCTTCCTGCGGTAAACGTTGGCCCTCGTCAGCTCCTCCTCCGTTTCCTCGAGCTGCCGCTTCAGTTGACGCATCCGGCTGTTCGTCTTGTCCACCTGCAGAAAGAAAGATGTTAGTAAGAAATTGTGTTTGTGTTTTTTTAAGTGTCAAAGAGTAATACTATTTCACTGTATATTTACTCTAGTAAAAGGGAAAAAACCATTTTGTTAAAAGGTTGCTCAAGTAATTAGTAAATAATCAAAATAACCATTTCATATTTATAAAATTTAAATCAGATGGACCAAAATATAATGTGGAATATTTAGTATTTTAAAGACCAAAATGAAATAATTCATATGAACAATCACTAAAAACAAATTTTTCCCAAGTCAATTTATTTTAAAATAAAACATTTGAAACTAAAACTATGTCTAAAACTAAAGGTTTCAGAACATGCTTTAACTTTGGTTAAAGCATGTTCTTCATTCAGTGAAGTTACACCAGGTAGAAATGTTACTTGGTAAGATTTTGTATTTTTAAGTATTTTTTGCCTAGTTTCAAGTGCAAATATCTTAGCAAACTTTAAATAAGACAAAACTAACTCACAAGGAACTTTTTAGCAAGATATAGAAGCTTGTTTTAAGTAAATGTTTCCTTAATATTGTAAAAAAGTTCTAGTTCCATGGGCAGATTTTTTTTAACTTTTAAAGAGTATTCCCACATTATAACTTGCCTTTAAATAGACGTAATTTGTCATGTGTTTTTTGCAGCGTAATGATACTTTACAATAAAATGAATCAAATGGAAGTCAAAGTACAGCATAGTCAAGATTTTCACACAAAATGACTGAGCTTTGAACAAATAATGTTCTGAATCATTGAAGGTATTTCCATTTTCAAATTTCCAAGAAAGGAACTGTGGACATCTGTGAGAAATAATCATTAAAATTAAAAGAAACAAAAGCTTGGAATATATTGCAGGTTCACACAACTTTATTTGTATTTTTTAGAGGTACCAGTAGAAGTGAAAGCCTGCCATTTTTGTAAATTATCTATTTACAGACCTATAATAGTTTTTATTGATGCATTTCTTGATCAGAATTGATGTTTTTTCCAACATTAACTGGTTGAGGGACAATTCACCAGCTCTGAGCGACTTTTACAAATTCAGTCGCAACAATAGATAGAGCTGCAAAAAATGTTTTAAATAAATGCATATTTTATTTTGAAAAGGAAAACTGACAGAACTTGCCTGGTCTTTGTATTGATCCGTGTTGCGTCGTTCATCATCAACCTGCAACATCACCTCCTTGAGTTTCTTCTCCGTCTTCCTGACCAGCCTGGAGGCCTGCTGACGCTCCCTAAAGCACAAGTTACTCACCATGAAGAAGCAAAACGTGTAAAAATAAAAATAATAAAAGTTGTTTAACTGCCACTCACTTTGACTCTACATCCAGCTGCTCCTCCAGCTGAGCGATCCTGGCCTCCAGTGAGGTGATGGAGGACTTGTACTTTGACTTGATGGTGACCTCAAGCTCCTGCAACTTCAGTTTCAGCTCCTTGTTCTGGCGGTCGAGCTGGGAGCGAGCGCCCTCTAGCTGCTGGGAGTTGCTGCGCTCTGCAGACAACTCTGTGGTCAGCTGATCAGTCTGAGGTCAGACATGCAGGACAGATTTAAAGGTTAATTAAGAAATAATAGAATAATTCAAATTAGAAAATAACTGCAACGATTAAAAGTATTACTAATCCACATATGTTTTATAGTTGGGTGCGCTCTATAGTACAGAAAATACAGTAATGGTAATGATTTTCCTCCATCTGGTGATCTTACCTGCATCGTCATTCTCTTCAAACGATCATTAACCATCTCAGTGTTCAGATGTTCTTCATCCAGTTCCTCCTCCAGCTGAGCGATGCGACTTTCCAGCCTCCTCTTCTCATCCGTCAGCAAAGAACTGCCAAGAGGAAAATATTTTCAACCACGTGGGCAGAAAACCCCCAAACTGTACTCAAAGGTAGCGCCACGTCATCATATTTTTACATGAGTAAAAGTAATCCTCCAGAAAATTACTCTAGATGAAAAAAATAGGTAAAAAGGCTTCTGAATAAATTATTTTTTGAAATTATGTTAAATGGATGAAAATAAAAAAATCAAATTGGGTGCAAATTCTGGTATTTTAAATAGCAAAGAGGAAAATTCAATGAACCACTAAATAATTCAAATGACATTTTAAAATGTTATTTTTCCAATATAAAGATGTGAAAGCAGTACTTTCACTGGGTAATGTTTACACAATGGCGTATTAGAGCCATGCCAAAATAAAATTACAAGAATAAAACCAATTTTATGAGAATAAAGTCATGTTACAACAAACAAGTTTATTCTAATAATATCTTTCAAGAGGTTAAAGAACTTTTAATGACAATATCTACAGTTTATTGAATTATCAGTTGACCTCCAAATGGCGCCAAAGGCTCAGTAGATAGAAAAACAAAGCTGGTGTGAAAAATAGAGGTCTCACTCCAACTGTAGGTGTATGTCCGGCACATTTTTGGTTAAAACATGTCTGTTCTTTCATTGAAGTAATTCACAGTGCATCCAGGACCCAGGAATTTTAATCAAAAGTAGCAATAATTCATAATAAACTTACTCAACAGTAAAAAGTGTGGTGTAGTAAAACTACTGCTACAACTATACATTTCCCAAAAAATAAATGTAAATAGTTTTCACAGACCTCTGTTAATGCATTTAATTGATTCATTTCTTGTTGTAAATATGTTGTAAAAAAAAAAAAAAAAAAAAGTAATTTAATAAAACCTGTCTGTGCTCTTACTTCTTTGTGTTGCTGCTGTTGAGCTCATCCTGGAGTTCGTCCCTCTCGGTCTGAAGCTGCCTCTTCAGTCTGTCAGCTGTGGCCAGCTCCTGATGGAAACCAAACACAAAAAGACGTCAGGAGAAAATATTTCATGCTGCACAAGCTGCTAGAGAAAATCAATACCAGCACCATGGTAGTTGATTCTGTCAAAACTCGAGTTTTTTTTATATTCCCACCATAACTGCAAAGCTCTTAATGCATCAAAGCTTGATAAACTTTCATTTGGAGGGAAATTTAATGCATAAGAAAAAGAAACATGCAAAGTATTTTTGGTCTTCAAGACATTAATCCTAATGTCTTACCAAACTTGAAATAAGACAAAAAAAAAACTAACTTACAAATAACTTCAGCCCAATATGTGAACTTGTTTAAAGTAATTAATTCCTTAATGCTGATGATTAAGTGAAATAATCTGCCAGTGGAAGAAAAAACATTTTCCATATTTTAAGCCAAAATGTCTTTGGATTATTAAGGAATAATAATCCTTAATAATCCAAGGTACTGTATTATTAAATAGCTTAAGTCAAGCTACTGTAATTGTTCAAAAAAGTTACTTGAAATAAGATTATTGCACACAAATACTTAATATTTTGTGTTTTTTCAGTGCATCAATTTTACGCTGTCAACTGTCCTATTTATTCAGTTGACAGTAAATAAATAGGATGTCTCCTATTTTACATCTACCAAATAAAAAGGTAGATTTTGTAGATATCATTTTATATGTTGTTCATCTACCATATAAAATTTGTCCACCTCCTTGAAGGTTGTGGTTGTAATATGGCTGAAATGTAAAAAAGGTCATGGGGTGCGAACACTTTGTTAAATTGAGTTTAATGTTCAGGTCAGGATTGTTGTTTATGACCCGTACCTCCTGGAAGCGCAGGGCGTCGGCCTCCATGGACTTCAGCTTCCTCTCCGTCTCTTTGGCCTCGTTGACGGCCTCGTCTCTGGCCAAACGGAGTTCCTCCAACTCCCTCAGCAGATCTTTCATCTGGGCCTAAAGAGAACCATGTCAACATGCAAGCCAATCGCAGATCGTCAATTGATCCATATCCAGCTCAGACTTTTCTACATCGTCTACCTGCAGCTTCTTCAGCTGTTTCAGAGCGTCATCGCGTCCTTTGTTCGCCAGGTCGATCTGAGCTTCCAGGTCCGCCAGGTCCAGCTCCAGTTTCTTCTTGGCAGCGAGAGCATGGGAACGCTGCCTGCGTTCTTCTTCCAGCTCCACCTCCATCTCACGCACCTGGAAGAGCAAAACAGGTTTTAATCAAAACGCAACCACAGAGAATAAAGGAATAATTCAACCATTTGGTCTCAGTTTCAGCTCACAGGGCAGCAGATTATTAAATATTTCATCAAAATCTGTCACAATAGATACGAGATCCAAATCAGGACCTGAAAAATTCAAGATGGCCGCCATGGTCGTCAAGGAAAGTAAATTTTTGCACTAAATTAGCCAATATTCATAACATCCCACATAGACACATAGAAGACATATTTGCTGATAGTCAGCAAACATAAACATGGCAGCCATTTCAGGATGGCTATAAATTATGTTTTCCACTAAAATTTCCAATTAGATGAATACATTTGGTGGTAAATCATAAGCGCATACACTTTCTTTATCTTACGTTTTCCTTTTCTGGTGGACATTTTTCAAAATGGCCACCATGGATATAATTGAGCATATATGTTTGCACTAAAAATGGCAGAAGATGCCACCAGTGGATTGACAGGTGGCAACCCATTGCCCATTTTTTGTTCATGATTCTTAGCTCTGCTAATGCTAAATTGCTAAACAGAAAAAATTGTGGAATCAAGTGCTAAAGCACTAAATGCAAATATTTTGCACTAAACATTAACCGCTTAACTGGCAGAACCAAAATCACCAAAAAGGTATACTCAAATCAGCTGCTGTTCCAAATTTTCTATTTTTGCAGTCAAAAATACTTTAACTGCAAGTAGTTTGTAGCTACTACATTTGTAACCTAAAAGAAATTGAAAAACTTTGCTTCACCCAGATTTTTCATTTTTATTTTTTGTAAAGACACATTGAGTGTTGAATGTATGGACTGGAAAATACAATAAATCTGTAGAATAAAGTATTCTGCTCATGGATTTCAAGACTAATTACAATACCAAAAAGATATTATCGGCTCAGAAAAAGCCATTTTATAACATTATTGGTTAAATGTGGTGTCAATCAAAAGGGAGGCTTTAGGCTGCCCAGTAAAAGCGTCATAATGGACACCAGCAGAGTTTAAAGAGGAGAAAATGGCAGCCATTCAGACAACCTAGATTTGTCCCATGGATGGGATGTTGCCAGTTAACAGGTTGACTGGCAACAAACTGGCATCCTTCCAGTTGATGACTGGTGAGAGTCGCAAACAGAAAAGTCTTCCACTGCTGATTTTGCCATGTGTCATTTACTTTAAAGTTGTACGAATAAGATGACCAAAATTGAAATTAAATGCCAGAAAATTCATCCAAATCATGAAAATGGGCAAAGTTCTACGTCAATAACTGATTTTAAGGCCTCAAAAATGGCAGCCATCTAGAAAAATGACAGGCATCCTGACATTCAAGTGGCTAATGGGAAATATGAAACATAGATATGACTTGAAGGATGACGTTTTATGCTTGTATCCACATTTTAAAGACGTTTACAGCTGATTGTACCTGTTTAACGAGTTGTTTCCTCCTCTCCTCTCCCTGCTCGTCTCTGCCCTGCAGGTCTCGGTCAAACTGGGCCTTCATGGCCTGCATGTTGACCTCCAGTCGCAGCTTAGCGTCCTCTGTGAGCTGCAGCTCGTCCTCCAGCTCCTCCAGCTGAAGCTTCATCTCCTCCATCTGCTGCTCCATGGCGCGTTTCGACTTCTCCAGCTCATGGACCTGCACATTGTTGCTAGTGAGCTCCAACCTCCATGAGAAACGAAGTTGCAGACTTCGTTTGCGGAGCCAGCTGAACTTACGTTCTTGCCGACATCGTCCTTAGAGGAGACCAGGTCTTCCATCTCGGCTTTCAGGAGCTTGTTAGCGCGGTCCAGCTCGTCCTTCAGGCCAGTCATGGTGTCGAGCTCGCGGGCCAGGTTGAGTGCTCGGGTCTCCTTCTCCCTGGCTTCAGCCTCAGCTTTGTCGCGCTCCTCTGCGTACTGAGTGGAGATGGCTTTCTCCTCTGCCAACATCTAAACAGCAAGAAAAGTCGGGAGGATGTTTAAATTGTTTTTTAAAACGTGCATCATCCCTTTTTATTCACCCGCCTTTACTCAAGACACCCAAAATAAAATCTAGGACAACCATTTTCAGAAATATCCTCAAAAGTCGCCATGTATGTGTGATTTAATCATAGTACAAATCCAGCTGTTCTGGAAAAGTGTGGTTTTTGTATTAAATTATGAATGTTGTGTAAAATATGGTTTTTCCACTCTTAAAATGCAACCAAGCTCCAAATAAACTTCTTTTTGTTGTTAAACTGTATAAATATGTTGTTTAGTGTTAGTTTCTGCCTTTATCCATTTTGTATCTTTTGTAAAGTTTACTTGAAGATGTTTTTCTTGCAGTCAAACATAAATTTTGCTCCTAAAGCTTCACTCGACACGTTACCTGGTCAAACTTCTTCTGCTTCTTCTCCAGGTTGGAGACGATCTGCCTCAGATGGTCCTGGTCCACCAGCAGATCGTCCAGCTCCTGCTGCAGACGGGTCTTCGTCTTGTCCAGTTTGTCGTAGGCGGACGTTTTCTCCTCCAGCTGCTGAACGATAACGTCCATCTCCCTCTGGAGCTTCTTGCGATTTTCCTCAGCTCCCTCCAGAGAAACGGCCTCATGTTCCACCTTCTTCTTCATCTCTGCCAGCTAAAGAATAAGAAAAAACTGTGGTAAGTTTTAGGCCTTTTGTACAGAAGAGGATTATAAGGCCACTGAAAAAGAGACTTAAAATTCAGACTTTCGAGCTCAAAATTAAAGTCAGAATTCTGCAACAAAAGTCTGAATAATCTCAAACATTTTCTAGAATATTTTGCTTCTAAAAGAAAAGAATAAAACTTCTGAGCTCCAAAAGTCAAAAATTAAAAATTTAGATTAAATTTTACAATTTCTAAAAAAATAAATTTTCTGAGCATGAAAAGTCAAACATTTTTGACTGAGCTCAGAAATTTTCAAGCTTTTTCTAGTAAACACGTCAAATTAATCTCAATTCCTGCCACTGTAGAAAGAGGATGAGGGCAACTGAAAAAAATAAAAGCAAAAAATTAAAACTTTTTTGCAGAATTGAGTTTTTCTAGAACCTGAACGCCGTCATATCTTCTGTACTTTTGATCAAGATCACAATGGAGCAGCTCTGTGGACAAACCTGGGTCTGCAGAGAGGCGACCTGCCTCTCCACGTTCTTCTTGCTCTCCTCCTCTTCCTCCAGCATCTCCCGCAGGTTATTCTGCTCGTCCTCCATTTGCTTCAGGCGGGAGGTGAGGGAGAGTTTCTGTCGGGTTTCCTCTTGGAGAAGCTCCTGGAGGTCAGAAAATTAAAGATCACAAGTTCAGAAAACTGGAGATGGGGGAAACCTTTGAGTTTCTTTTACGAGGATTGTGCCGACTTTAAATCTTCTAGACAGAAGAGATAAATACATTTTCAAACTCAAACAAGGGTAGCAGAGACAGTATTTTCTATGGCATCTCCTTAAAACAATATTTACATTTTTGTTTTTGGAAATTAAAAACAGGATTTTTCCCCCCACATCTTAACGATGCTTTAAATGAGAAGTGAGACTTTACAAACACATTTCCAGGAACTCGAGCAGCAGCCGCACCTGAGCGTCCTGCAGCTGAGACTCCACCGTAGAAAGGTCCTTGCTGGATTTGATGTTTTTGCCCTCAGCTGTACTCAGAAGCCCGTTGACGCTGTCCAGCTCAGTCTGCAAGGAATTCAAAACATTAAAATCACTTTTTCGGATTGAAAGAAAAAAAAAAATTTCAAAATGCATATTAATTCAACCAAGTGTTTCTCAATTGGAGACCAGAGAGTTGGACAGAACATGAGAAAATATTTTATATCATGACTTTATTTACATCTATAAAAAACTTAATTGTTTTTCAATTAGTACTGTAAAGTACAAGTCAAAATAACTTATTGAAGATGCTAATAAAAGACAAACAGCTTTACTGTCCCACAGAGGGGAAATCTATCAAGCTACTTTGTTCCTGAAGCTAATATAGCTGGAAATGGAAAAGTATGACAAAAAAAAAAGAAGGAAAAGTCACTGCTGCTGCAAAAAACTAAAACTGTTTAGATTAAATAAAAATTGATGGGATTGATATGAAAATATTGCATATTCTCTTACCAAAAGATTGTGGTGGAAAATGTTATTTGTTCATACATTGTCCAATTTCTAGAATAATGGTCCAATTATTTAATGGTCCAATTTAGTTTTTGAAAATAAAAAATATTTTAGAAAATAATTTTTTTTCCCAAAATTTGGTTAGGCAAAAAAATAAAATAGTTTTAGACAAAAAAAAAAAGAAAGAAAATAAATTACTTTTTTTTTTTTTTTTTTCATTTTTTCCCCCTCAGGCCATGACAATAATATATAACATTTTCCACCACAGAACTCATTAGCAAATAAAATCAGAAGGTATGATGCAGATTTATGCTAAATGAACATAATAATTATTGAATAGGGAATAAAATGAGGGAAAAAAGTAAAATTCAATGTTTCTTTACATATTTTGCAGCATTGTTTGCATGGAAAAGTTTGTTAACCTTTGGTTTAACCTACTTCTAGTAAATATTTTGCTCTTTTAATGGATCTCAACTCATACCTGCATCTTGGTCATCTTATCGGCGAGCTCCTGCCTCTGTCGCTCACTTTCTCCAAATTTGATCTGCAGCTCCTGGACCTGCGCCTCGGCCTTCTTGCGTCGGTGTTCAGAGTCGCCTTTGCTTTGGGTCAGATTCTTCAGCTCGATCTGCAGCTCATTCCACTCGCTCTCCAGGGCCTGCTTGGCTTTCTCCATCGATACCTTGTTCTGCAGAGGGGAAGAGGATACTCAGGTCTGTTTTTAAAATGTGGCAGCTTTCCTCCTCGGGCCGCCGTGATTCTTACCCTCTTGGCCTGGTCCAGTTGTTCGTTAAGCTCTTCAAACGCCTGGCTGTGTTTTTGCCTCATGTCGGCCATCTGCTGCTCGTGAGTCTTTGTCTCGTCCTCCAGAATCTTCTTCAGCTGAGCGACTTCACTCTCACGCTTGGCCCTGAAACAGGGGTCAAGCTCATTTTCATTTGTATCAAGAAAAATGTTCTCAAATGGCCGGTTGTGCCTAAATGTGTATTTAAAACTCTAAATGTCTAAACTATCTATAAGTACTTCTCAAAATTCAATATGGAATATAATTTCACATTGATCAGCCCTGCCAAGATTTTATGTCAGTGATATTTTTACAATCAAAATGCTGATTTTGTGATGCCAGTTTTGAAATTTTGTAATATTTGCACTTGTATACGTCTGTACATGTGTATCAAATACTGCCACCTGCAGGTGGGAGTTGGTCACTTAAATGTAATGATTTTGACCAGTTTTGCAGAAAATTGGCAATGAGCTGACAATTATGTATTAGCTTGACAAAAAAAATCATCTTGTGCAGAGAGGTCTTGATTTTATGGGAATTTCCACAATCGCAAAAAAGTTGCAAGTTTTTTCTTTCAATCATCACCTTAAAAGCCATCACTATTTCATGACTGCATGGTATGAGACAAATCTGAAAAATGTTAAGCTCCCCTTCCTTCTCCTGGTGGTTACTACAGAAATTCAAAGATCAGTCTGAAACAACTAATCAGAATCAGGTCTTAGCGACATCAATCACGCTTGTGTAAAGATTACCTGAGCTCCACATGAGCAGCTGTGGTGTCCAGCGTGTCCTCCAGCTCCGTCTTCAGCGCCTCCAGCTCCTCTCCCAGGTCCCGCCGCTGTTTCTCAGCCTTGGATCGAGCCTGCCGCTCCAGCTCCAGGTCCTCCTGCAGCTCGGATATCTGCGCCTCCAGCTCCCTGATCTTCTTCTGGGCCGTGTTCTTCGCCGCAGCTTCCTCCTCGATTCTGGGGTTTCAACAACAAAGTAGGGTTAATTTAAAAAGCTGCAGATTTACAATTTGCAACAGTGAAAGTTTAGGGTCCAACCTGGCTAACGCAGCCAGGAGCTCCTCCTCCTTCTTCGCCAGCTGAGCCCGGAGCTCGGCAATCTGGGCCTGCAGGTCCGCGATCTGGTCATGGAGCTCGCTGGAGTCTCCCTCAAGCTTACGGCGGTTTTTCTCCAGCTCCTGGCGCATTTTCTCCTCTTTCCTCAAACGATCTGAACGTCATTAAAAAACAAAACGCAACTGAAAATATAAAGCAACCAGCAATTTAAAAAAAACTCAAACTAGAAAAATTTGGTTAATTTGAAATTGATTGATCTTAAATTATGATTAATTGACAAGTGGCCAAGAGTTTTAAATCAAAGTCTTTCCATATCATGACCTAATCATATGCCAAATTTAAAAATAAGCTGCAACATAATTTTGAGTCAGTTGTATTAAATACTGGCTTAACAAACTAATTTTGGTATTTACATGATTAAACTGGGTCATAAAAACTAGAACAAAAGAGGCAACGTCTAGGTTGATGAAGAGAAAAAAAACTTAATTGTTCATGAACAGTTCACAGAATACCATCTGTTTTTGTTCTCAAAGGATATTAAAACTTCGCTCCATTAAGTGATTTAACTCAACGATCCTAAAAATCGACCTCAACTTATTGGCATCATTTATTGATTTATATTTAATAAATAAATCGCATAAAGTGCATTTTACACTCTACAACAGTCTCTGGACTGTTTCCCGTTCTGATTTGGCCGCCATTTTTTCTCAGCTAGCTCCACTTAAGGATGAGCAGTGGCGCCGTCTGCTGGATGGCGACTGAACTACAACACTAGAAGAAGGTCTAACGGGACTTTAATAGATAATCTAGTAGATTATCAAACAATTAATCAAATAAATGCATCCCAACACTTGCCTTCTAAATCAGTGATCATGGTTTCGTGTTTATTCTTGAGCTTCTGCAAGCTTTTCGACTTCTCCTCCTCCTCAGCCAGATTGATGGTAAACTCAGAGATCCTCTCCTCAAGCAGTTTCTTTTCCTGAAGTTACAAGTAAAAACAGGTCTCCATCATTCTGTGATTAAGGAAATCATTTTAACTGCCAAGTTGTCATGGAAGGAGACGTTTAGTTGGAAACCTTGTTGAGCTTGCCGTTCTGGTCGTCCAGCAGAATGATGTCTTCCTCCATTTTCTTCAGTTTGGCGTCTGTGGTGACTTTCTCCATCTGAAGCTTCTGCCTGGCTGCCTCCTCCTCATCCAGCTGCTGCTCCAACTCCTGGACCAGCAACACCAGCAGTAAGGTTAATGCTTAAATACACTAATAGTCAATGTGCTTTAATTAAAACAAGAAATATCAGACAAAAGGAAAAATAAAAATGAGAAAGCTTTCAAAATTAGAGAAAAAGTATCCTAAACAATCATTTCATTTGTGACACCACTTTGTTATGTTTTGTCTGTTCAAAATCCAACATAACCTTTATCTCCTTTTTTGTTGTCCGTTCTTATTCATTTGGTTATTTGCTATGTTGTAGATCAATATTTCTGTCAGTTTTATATGCACTAATTGGTGAATTAAAAAAAAAAAAAAAGCTGAAACAATTAATCCTGATGAAATTATAGTAAATCTAGTAAGTGGAGTACTGTACAATGAAATACATTTTACATTCAATAAAAAAATCCTTTGTAAATATGTTCTATTCAGAACATTAAGTGGTTTAGTTTTAGCCAAAATACACAGATAAGATTTTCACAAGTTGACATTAGAAATACTTTTTAGTTGTAGATACATGTTTTTCTACAAATGATCAAGTTTAGACTATAGGCAATAAAAGGAACTCAATTGTTTGCCTTGTTTAATGTACCTCTAAAGACTAGAATTGATTCTCAGAATAACTAAAGTAATTGTTAGTTGCAGCCCTACACATAAAGGGGTAGCATGTGTGCCACAGTCGACTGACCGTGATGTTCTGCTGCATCTTTTTCTTCTCCGTTTGCATCTGCGTGACCCTCTCCTCCTCCTCCTCCAGCCGGGCCTCCATGTCATGCAGGATCACCTCCAGCTCCTGCTTCCTGGCGGCCAGGCGGCTTCTCATCTCTTCAGCCTCGGCGCACAGCTCCGTCTCTGCCTGCAGCTGCTCCTGCAGGGCCTGCTTCTCTGCACTCAGCTGCACAGAGCCAAGTCCGACAGACACAGTTAAAGGCTCTTCTGAATTAAGAATAAACTTCAATCCGTTGCAAAGACTCACCTGTTGCTGCTTCGCCTCGAATTCTTTGAGCTGCTCCTCAACTTGGATTTGTTTCTCCTTCACCTTGAGCAGCTCCTCTTCCTTAGCCAGCATCTCCTCCTCCTGCCGAGACACTTGCAGCAGAGGCTTCACCTGGAGAGGAACATTTAAAACTTTAAAAATAGGTTTTGCAATACAGGATCATAAAAACATTAAAAAAATTAAGTTTCAGTATTGCACAGAGTAAATGTCTAGATTTTTAACACCCTGATTCTAACGCGCTTGTTCAGAGCAAAGTGAACTGTATCCATTTCTCATTTTGCTTTTTGTCGTCTTCCTAAAATAAACATCCAAGTCAAGGGTGTCCAAAATACGGTCCGGGGGCCATTTACAGTCCTCAAACCAATTTTTGGGAGTCCTTTATTATTATTCAAGGATAGTCTAAATTTGAAGTTTTATTTTTACTGATGGCAGGCTTTTAAAAGATGGAATAAAAACTTTTTAAAAAATGCTAAATGTAAGGTGCAACACAAAGTATTCATCTAGGTTTTTGCTTCCAATTTAATGTGATTTATTAATAGCTACCAAAAACATTCAGTGATGTTTGCTAAAATTCAGAAGAAGAAATAAAACTAAATCTGTTATCTCCTTTTAAATTTGGCAAAGCTACAAGACTCGTTTAAACTCGACAATAATTCGCAGAAATCAAATTGCATGATTTTATTAAATATTGAGAGTTTATCGTTTATTTTGCAGGAAGAAAATTTGTTTTTGCAGTTAAAATTATAAAGAAAAATGGTCACAAGTTTCAACTTTATATTTTACAAAATGTTTGGATACCCCTACAAAGTTACAAGTTATTTTTACCAAGTGATTTTACCCAAAAAATGAAAAATAAAATATCTTAGACCTTTAAGAAAGTGACAATGCATTGGGTTTTTCCTGATATGCCTCATTCTGGCTCTAATAAATTTATCTGACACTAATAAAAACTAAACTGCTTCACAATTTCATTTATGGTTTCAGTTGTGTAAAGCTTTTGTTTCCATTTAATTTATTGTTTTTTGGTGGTTGTATTTAATTTTCTAACCAACCATCAACACTGGAAGTGCAAGATATTTCTAACTTTCAAAATAAGAGCTCGTTGATCTTGAGAGAGCAAAACTTGCGTTATTCTATTTGGAAGAAGGTCTCAAAACCAGCATTATCATGTAACGCAATAATTTCTGGGACAAGTCATCGCCCAGCAAAATTTGCTACTTATTTTGAATGTTTGACGCACAATTTGAAAAGAGTTTTAAAAACTGCTGTCCAGATTTCTCTAATACAGATGTTTAGTGATGTCCTGGTTGAATTATATTTGATGGTACTGAACGGTTTCCATTGATCTCACCTTGGTGAAAAGCCTCCACCACTGCCAGTTCCTGAGTTTGAGATAAGCTGCACAGTTTCGCTGGATGACTTTCATGGCAGTCAGCTGCTGCTGTCGCTTAGCAAAGGCTCTGGCATCATAAGCAGAAACATAAAGTTATTGTTCAGAAGAAAGTGGAAGTGTGCAAAAGGTTTAAATATCAATGTTTTCTTACTTTCGGGCTACATATCCTCTGCACCAGGCCTGGAAACTCATGATCACGTCAGTGATCTTCATGTCTCGCTCCTCCTCCAGGTGGGCCAAGACTCCAGCTCGGAAGAACACTTTACTTTGGCCGATCCGGTACAGATTGGGGTCCAGCTCCAAGGCTTTGATCTGTTTGAATCAGGATGGATGGAGCATGAGCTAACTGATGACATTTTAATAAACTGCCGACATCTGAAGCTGAAAACATTACCATGAGCACGCAAGCTTGCTTTCCATCCATGAACCCCTTTGGGATGGCATTTGGAGTGAGGATTTCATACCTGAAGCACAAAAATAACCAGACGAAGCCATTTCAGATGTGCGTTTTGATAAATACTAGCAGATTTGCTCAATTAGTACAGTTTTGGGGGTTTCATTGCACTTGCTGGGTTTCCACAGTTCAGAGTGATTTCAGTGGAACCAGAGCTGCCACACTGAAATCACTAGTGATGAAATTAGTCTGGTCCAAATATGCTATATTGTCCAATATTACACCCAATATGCTTTGCAGAAGGGGTGATTGAAATAACACTTTTTTGAAAATATTCTTTGTTTGTAATTTGTTTTGAGGCAAAGTATGCAAGAAAAAAAAAATTAAAATCAAATATAGTATGAAAAAAAAATATTTTTAAGCTACATCACACAGACTTTCACAACTTAGCCCCGATAATAAACCAAAATAAACACGTCTAATTTAACAGAGTTATAAGTAAGTCAAAATATTAAAGTGAATTTACAAAGCATCACCTCTGTCTGAACTCCTGGAAGACGATCCGGTTGGGGAAGCCCTGCCTGCAGATACGAATTCCCTCCAAGACTCCGTTACAACTCAGCTGATCCAGAACCAGGTGAGAGTCCAGTTTACCAGCCTGGCAAAATATAAAAATAACAGATCACAACTGGACTCGGATTTGTGTGCGATCACTAGTGCAACACCTGGAGAGTTGCAAAAGCAGCAACGTCGTACCTTCTTCTCGTGGTTTGGGATGATGCAGCGCACAAAGTTTGGGTTGGTGTTCCTGAGCGTGGTCATGAGGTTCCCCAGCTGCTCCTTGTACAGCTGGCCGACCGTGCGGAACATGCCTTTACGGGTCTTAAAGGGTCCCGAGTCGGACATTCCTGCAACCTTATCCAAGCCAACAATGCGGTCCACTGGGAAATCACAAGGACATTAAAAAAAATAAATACAAAATAATCAATGCAAAGTTTCACTTTCTCTTCCTTTGACATTAAGGAATAAAACACCCATTTTATTTTATTTTTTTAAAGTGGTTAGTGACAAATTTTGCTTTTTTTCCCCTGAGTTATTGGAGAGATTGGGAACTCATGAAGCTGTGCAACTGTAGTTTCACCCAATCAACCTAATGGGGGCAGCACTGAGACAGGTTTCAGCCCAAGTATTGCAGAATGAAGAAATTTACACAAAAATGTCAATTTGCACAGAAATAAAAGATTTGAGCCTCAGGGACCAATTTATACATTTATCTTCATAAAAATAAAAAGTTGATATAGGGTTTAGTCTTTAGGTTCCACAAGAACAATTTTTTTCATTTAGACATATTTCCAAACAAATTTGTCTTTGCCGACTTGCAATGTGCAGCAAAAGGAGACGAGCTAACTTTTGAAAAATTGACCCGCTAACATTTTAAGGCATTCACCAGAGTCCTTAAACTAAAAGGTCTGAAGTTCACTTACTGTGCAGCTTTTAAGTCAAAACAACGAGGCGTTTCGCTCAGCTTACCGTCTCTCCATAGGTCACCAATAAACTTGTCAGTTGACTGGTTTAGCAGGGTGGCCACACACTCATTCAGGGGGTCCATGTTTTTCATCAACCATTCGTTTGCCTTGTAATCCACCTGCAGAAAAACATTTGGAGTTAAAGAGAAGAATCGTCTTTATCCCTGAAGTCAGTTTCTGACATTAAATCAATAAATCCTCACTGTGGGCAAGAAGTCATGAACCGTTATCAGAATATGCAAAAACAAAGAAACTGAGGATACAGGATAGATTAAGTTTGTCAAACTCTGCAACCAAGAGATCAAATATGTAAGACTTGCTTTTCTGCAAGGAGACTGATTATCCAACTTTGAAAAGAAAGCTGTCGACTACAGTAGTGATTTAGGTCTGTAAGTATTAAATGTGGGTCAAAGGTGACCCATTATGCTTCATCGAATAGGTTAGAATATGTCTATGAGCTAAGCAAAATAGATTGGACAAAATTAGTATTGGATAATTGGATTCCAGTCAGCTCAGTTCTGCCCATTTTGAAATCCTTGCAGAATGAGCCGTTTTAGGGTCTCATGTCACTTTAAATCTAAATAAGCTGCTGCTGGAAATGCCCCCAACTCAATGTTTACATTTGCAATTGAAAACAGATGTGCTATTATACAACTATCCAGGAAAAGTAGAAGTGGAGCCTTCTGCATAACAAACAAGAATGCAGCAAGTTGTTTCTGGATGGCAAGTTGACAACTCAACACTTCTTTTCCAGCAGCCATTGTACAGTTCGTACGGCAGTAACCCCAGCTGACCAAATGTTCTGAAACTCTGCTTGGCTGCTAGGTGACAGACTGTCCTTTACTGAGGTTGCTAAGTAATGTCGCAGTGCTCATCATTTGCGACTAAAACGGAGGCTTTTGAAAGGGCTCATTTTCCAGGCACTAAAAAACTTCTGTTTTCTTTAAACACTGGCTGTTTTTAGAAGCAGCTTAAACCAAAGTGGAATAACAAACATAAAAAAAGTGCATTTTGCACAATAGGCCCCTTTTACGTTAGCCAATTTCATAAATTTATCTAATCTAAAAAGGTTTATTTTTAGGCTTCTGTGTCAAGTTTGCCCATCTTTAGCTAAATATTTGGTGAGACGAGAACAGATGTATGAGCGAACCTTTCCTGCGTAGTGAATAATGCAGAAATCAGCATCGTCCTTGAGCTTCTTGGGTTTAACAAACTTCGAATTAGTTCCCTGCTCCTGAGCCAGTTTCTCCACAAACGTCTTGTCGGTGGCTTTAGGGAACCAGCACTCTTCGTCCAACAGGGCCAGGACACCTGGAGGACCATTCTGGGACAAAAGAGAGGAATCTTTACCACTGCTATACATGCTGTGGTTTCTACTGAAAGCAGCGGTGCTAAAGTCGTACGGGTTTTTCTATGAGGTCGATGCAGGGCTGCAGGTCCAGGCCAAAGTCGATGAAGCTCCACTCGATGCCCTCCCTCTGGTACTCCTCCTGCTCCAGGATGAACATGGTGTGGTTGAAGAGCTGCTGCAGCTTCTCATTGGTGTAGTTGATGCAGAGCTGCTCAAAGGAGTTCAGCTGCAGGAAGGAATTAAGTAGGTTATCTCAATTGGGCTGTGGGCTCATAGGACAATAAGAAAATTACATGTTCCCCATACTTTGTGAAAGTACAGGAAGCATGAGAGTGAACAGGATTCATCCTTTTAAGGTTGGGATGATAAATCAGATTATCAATCAATTGTATAACCCAGTTAATTATTATGGTGTGTTCACACCAAACGCGTTGAGCGCATCAAAAACGCGTCCAATGCTTCAAGTTTATCGGTTAATAAAAACAAACTAGCTCTGTCAAACAGAAGTAGCAGCTTTTCACATGTTTGTGTCCAAGTGTTCACTAAATAAATGCCATTTCGCTCAATTTTAGGCAATGAAATGTTTTAGTTAAAAAAAAGAATTTAATTGTTTGCATCTTTAAAAAACAGCTTTCTGTTCAAGTTAAGACTTTGTGACCAAACCACTAACCATGTTTTTTTGTTTCTAATAGATTCAGATGAAATGAATTAAGTGACAGTTGAATTTGGGTGAAGATGGTTGAGTTTTTGAATCATCCAGGTTAACAGGCTGCAGACTCGTTAACATGAAGCCCTTTTATCCGCCTGAGCTGTGGGAAAACGTCTTTAGATCATAAAGCAAATAGGCTTGGCCCAGGCAGTCAAACAACTCCATGTTTAATCAGCATCCAAGTCAAAAGATCAGAGACTTCAACTGTTCGTTCATTTTGCATGACCTTAATGTTGATTTACTTCAGTTTAAACTGTGAGAAAAAAAAAAGGTGCAGCCAATCTAGAAATCTCAAAGTTTGACAAAGGATTTCCATCTGTAGCAGTTTAAAAAATAGACATGAGTGCTCGGACTCCCTGCAGAGAAATTAACACAAATAATTTCTTTGTTATTGTTGCACAAAAATGAAAGCTGGAGTCTTTTTTTCTTTTCTTCATTACATTAGTAAACAGCTTCAGGGACCGACTCCTGTTTAGGATGTGGGTGTGAGCTACACCATCTTATTTGCAAATGTTTGTTTGTAGTTTGCATGTGAGGCAAGACTTGCATTACAGCTTTGCTGTTACTAAACAAAACATTACATCTGGGAAGAATTAAGACGGAAAGAGATCCAGTTTTTTGCCATGTGGAGCAAAAATTGCCAAGTTGCAGGTCATGAATATTCATCCTCCCAAAATTAAAGCATGTAAAAAGGTCAATGTTTTCCTTCAAGACAAACTAAGAAAACATTTAACGATAAAGTCTGGTTTTCATAGACAGAAATCTGTAAAACGTCTGAATGTAGAACATTAGTTCATTCAACTTAACGCTGTACTTATATAAGGCTGATTAATGTGATGCATTCAAATCTGCTTTTGAGTCACCATTAGCACATATTCATGTTACGTTTTCTGTTCAATTTAACTCCAGCAACATTTTGCATCGTAATATGATTTGTTAGTAAAAATCCCGCTGGAGCTCAAATTATGCAAAAACTAAAAAACAATATTCTGTTAAGTAGCTTTTTAATCCGCTTAATTGATTAAGCTAAAAACAGATCAGCCCTAATAAGTCACGTTTTTATCTCCTTTCCTAAAAATAATCTGGCATACAAAGGAATGTTATGTTGTATGTCACATGTAAAAAGAAATGTGCATCTTTTCTGCATTTACGTTGTTAAATATAGAATAATGATTCTAATCAGATAACAGATTAGTTGCAGTTCACGCTGTCAAAGAAAAATTAAATGCACTTGTCAGGTAATTACTTCAAAGATCTCAAATCCAGCGATGTCGAGGATGCCGATGAAGGAGGCTCCCTGCCTCTTCGTCTTGTCCAGAGCCTTGTTGATCCTCATCACCAGCCAGCGGAACATCCTCTCATACGAAGCTTTGGCCAGAGCCTCAACAGCAAACTCTGCCTGCTCCTGGGTCTGGGCCTTCTGCACAAAATCCCTACCAACCTGAAGACAAAACCATAAACCTACGTCACACAGAGGAACCTCAACGACTCCGTCACGCCAAAGGAAGCTGCGGTGCCGACCTTGATTCTGGGAGACAAGATGGCTCTCGTGAAGTCGGTGACATTGATGCCCAGCAGGTGGCAGACTTTCTGGGCAGCTGGGAGGGAAATAAAGGCAGACATGGCAGCATGAACTTTGCTAAGAATAAAATGGATAAAATCTGGTGAAGGTTGAGGCGTACCGGTGTCGTCAGGCATGGACGCCTGGTCCGAGTGGCGCTCCTTCTTGAACACCATGTTCCCCAGCTGCAGCACGGCGGAAATCACCTTCAGCAGACCTGAGAGCAAAACGACCTGCTTGGTAATCCCAACAAAACATCCATTTATTCATCCACAATTAAGCAGAGGCGGCTAGCAAATAGTTACATCTACTTGAGTAACGTTTTGGAAATTATTTGACCTTTATTGTGCCAGTAATTTGTAATTTTATTATAAACTAATTAACCAATATGTATGAATTTCAGAAATGGCACTTGACAAAATTTAACATCCGTTTTTCAGATTTTCACACCTGTTGACTCCATGATGAGTTTGTTGTGTTTTGATTATGTAAATCACTTTATACAGCACATTTAAATAAACTTTGAGTAACTATTGCTACTCCAGTAAAATTTCTGGATACTCGAATACTTTAATAAAAAGAAAACATTTTAACCCTTTCATGCATTCATTACAATCCTGTATGTCAAAAAAAAAAAAAAAGGGATTATTTCCAGGTGATCAGTTGTAATTTTCTCAGAATACAAAGTTGTTATTTGGAAACTACATTAGTAGTTTAAGTCTTTAAGCGTTATTTGATGTAACTATATTTTTTACCTGCGAGAACAAAAAGGGACCAAATACTTGAGTTCCTTTTTCTGCCATGTTGGATTTAACAAAAAGTTGTTGCACTTGCAGTGGATGGCCAGTAGAGGGCAGTACATTGTATGATACATTAGTGTCCACTTCAGTGGTCTGTGTACATTTATAACATAAAAGTCCACAACACAAGAAAACGGCTGATAGCTGCCCACTGCAGTGACAGTTATGCATGAAAAGGTTAAAATCAAAGACGTAGAAGACAAACTTTTTGTTTTCACACCAGTTTTGTTGTCTTAATGTTAATTTCTATCTGCTGGATCTGTAAGTATTTTATGCAAAGTTCAGAATTGAAAACTTTGAAGAGATTTGAAGAGGTGTTGCTTTTATTTGAAGGTGTCATTTTGTAACTATATTTTTCTTTAAAATGCCAGAATTTGCACATAGCTCAATATTTTACTGATTTTATGACATCTTAAAATATTAAGTCAGATTTTATGATCAGTTTCTCAAACTTGAAAACCTTTCACTCTTAATTTCTTGGCAAGCTACTTTTCACTTTAACTTCAAGAAAAATGTTGAATTAGTGCCACTCATTTCTGGTCGCTCTCCCCTCTGTAATAAAGTCAGACAATCTGTTGGGTTAAAGGTAAAGATCTTCAAAGCTGACAACTTTACAGAAGTGTCAGTGTAAAAAAATAATTATTGAATGTACCATTAATTTCCTCTTCAGGGATGCTCATGATGTTAAAGGCGTTCATGGTTTCGATGAACATTTCCTTGTCCGTCTGCCCCGGGACGGTCACTTTTCCATTGGACAGGAAGCGGTACTTGCTGTAATCCTCCAGACACAAATCAGCTGCAAAGGAAGCAAAGAAAAACATCAGCTCATCTCGTTTTTATTAAGTGAAAAAAGGAATCGAGCGACTATGTTCTTAGTCCAAAAAAAGAGACATGATTCACCTTCTAGAGTTTTAAATCTGAACATTTAGCCTTTTGAAAGTGCAGCACAGCTTGAATAGAAGAGTTGCGTCACAATTTGCTGCCAATTGCAGCATTATTTTAATACAAATACTTAAAGGTGACTTATTATGCAAAATTACACATTTCTATGCCTCTTTTTGCGTCTCAGCTGTTTTTTGGCATCTGGAAAATGTCTCAAAAACCTTCCATTACCTGGCAACCACAGCCCACATCACCTAGAAACCCAGTTGGAGGTCTAGCACATTCGGTCAGCTGGTTTTAAAGCTGTACAATGGCTACTGGAAAAGACAAGCGTTTTGTTGTCGACTCACGATTCAGAAGCAACTTGTTGCATTCTTATTGGTTGTGCAGGAGACTCTACTTCTGCTTTTCAAAGATGCACTGTTTCACAATTTAGCATCTGTTTGCAGCTATTTTCATGAGTGCCTGTAAACGTTGGATTTAAAGTGACAAGAGGAACTAAAACAGCTCAAACTAGGCAGAACTGATCAGACTTAAATCTAATTGTGTGCAAAAAACTAAATTTATTTGCATAGCTCACAGATCCCAACCTGTTCAACGAAGCACCTTCAATTAAAATGCAACCACTCTTAATTCTTCTGCCTGTAAACTATTTCCTCAGAGTCTTGATCTCATAATTAGCACGTTCAGATAACCGTTATTTTGAAACTTCCTCTTCATTTTATTGCACTCCTGCTCTGAAGACCAAGTCCTCACATCGCATTTTGTCTCCGGCTCCCGACAGCATGTAGTAGAAGATGTGGAAGGTCCTCTCCTCTTTAGCTTGTCTGATGGCTCGGGACTTCTCCAGCAAATCTGGAGTTTTAGTTAAGGCACAAACCAGTAAGCACCAGTATGCAAACCATTGCTGCACATTAAGACATAAGAGAAATGGTGAACTTGCGCCAGCTTTCCATCCACATCTTGCTGAAAAGGATACAAGTTTCTATGTTGGCTCCAACGATGTAGCCATTGACGTCAAAGTTGATTCTGATGAATTTTCCCTTTTCACAAAAAACGACAAGAAATGCAAACATTGTGATTCATATTCAGTACTCAAACAATAATACAATGGTATGGAAATATGTTTAAAAAAATTTTTTCACTAGTGGTGAATACTCAAAGTCTGATAAACCAGGTTCCTCACAATAAATACAGACATAACTCAAAATAAAATGTCTAATTAACCAACGCCTGCAGTTTTGTTGATTGGATTGTTTGGTTCAAACGTGGATTTTACTTTTGGGTGTTTTTGACTTTTATAAAGCTTAAACAGAAATCAGGTTTCCTTCTTATTACTATGTTCTCCGTTTGAGTAAATCTGTTTACAAGAGTTTTTAACTAATAATTTTGGACTCATCTGTAGCTTCATTTTGCTGCAAAAGAGTCAAAGTTTCTCCTGAAACCAAAAGCTTAGTAACAGCGTCTTCATACATGCACACATTTGTTTGTGGGACACGAGTAAATTATTTAACAATTGTTTTAAACTTAGAAGCTAAATATTTAATACACCAACCACTAAAACCTTTAAATTATTGCAACATGTTTCAGCGTTTGGGTTTTGTTGATGCTTTGTTGAGCCTGCTGCTGGCAAGGCTGAGACTGAAACCACATCTCTGATGCATTCAGTCATGTTAATCTTGCTCTCTCATCATCATATAGTTAAGTACACATGTTAAGTTTACAAGCAAAGATTAAGAGCAGCCAGAATTAAATGTAGCCTTAATGAAAAATGACAAAAACTGTACAAATATGAAAATGGTTTCAAGAAATTTTTCTGTGAAATTCAACTAAATTGTTTGAAGAAAATTAACTCATTTGGTTTTTGCAGCATGTATTAAGATACTCAAACAAAATGCATCTGAAATTACTCAGTACAATGCTACTTGACATGCTATTGGCTGACCTTTTCAAAGAACCCAATTCAGAAGCACCATTTATTTTCCTTGGTGCCGATTGGCTGAAATAAGACTAGTTATCAGTTTCTGCGGAAATACAAAGATGGTTCATTATGAGGCACATTTGCCGTTTCAAAGAATTGAAGTTGACATTCATAAATGTTTTTAAAAGGTTTTGAGTATTTACATAACTAAACCCTGCGGATAATGTGTCTCCAATGTTTGTTGATTTATCTCCACATTTTAAAAGTTTCAAAAAAAATCTCAAACAAGAATTAGTTCATCCAGGGATTGTGACTTTAGTTGAGTTTGTAGGTGGTGAGCTGTAATCAATTAGTTGATCTCCAGGGTGAATTGGTTCAGCTGAATCACATTTCTCTTCATAACCTGGAGGTAAAAGTAGTTAAAATGGCAGCAAACTGATTTAGCAGCTTTCAAGTCATGCTTACGAATCTAGAGGAGTTGTCGTTCTTGACGGTCTTGGCGTTGCCAAAGGCCTCCAGGATAGGATTGGCCTGCAGCAGCTGCTTCTCCAGCTCCCCCTAATGCAGAAGAGACAGAATGGCACTCACTTTGTCTCAACTTGAGCAGGAGAAGCTCAAACTCCACCAAGCTGCACAAAAATGCATCCAGAGGACTTTTTCTGTAACGAATTCTTGTTCATTTTCAAAAGAAAGACCTCAGGCGATGCTATTGCCCAACCAACCACACGCAGGCACACGCAAAAATACAGATCCTGCACATTCCTGCATGCAGCACATTCCCGCAGAACAGCAAGCCCGCTCAAGCTTCAAGCCCCTGTGAAGCCGGCCCTTTCCATGCAGGCAATACAGCACAGGCAACCAGGTTAGCACAGATGACTTCACATAAAGCAAAACAACAATACAAAATGACAAAAACACAGGCTGAATGAGAAAAGCTGCTGGGTGGAGTGAGAAGCCTGAGCTGCTCTACAGTTCAGCTTGGTGGGTAAGCCAGCTAAATGTAGCGCAAGAAACTGAAGCAACAGGCAGGAATGCTAAAACTGTTAGCACTTTAAATAAAAAGCAAATTCATTCATGCTTTAAAAAAACAAAAAAAAACTTTGAGGGCCTAAAAAAAACAGCTTCTTAATGCAAAAACAAAATCTTACCAAATATTTTTGATCTGGTTTCTAGCTCTACATTTTTGTACACTTGAAATAAACTTTTCCAGTGCAAAAAACAAAAACAAAAATTAGCTAATCTTGAGCCAATAATTCCTTAATATTGATGAAAAAGTTCCAGTTCAACTGGCAGATTAGTTCACTTATGAAATGGTAAAATATCTCATTACAAGTAAAATAATCTGGCAGTAAAACTAGGAGGCCTGTCACAATAAATCAATTAATTGCATGATAAATTAAAAGGAAGCTAAATTATTTATCGTTTCATTTTGCTCTTCATACCAAACACTGGATGACAAAAGGCTTCAGTTTGGTTTCAACGAGCCTTTTAAGAAACCGTTTACATGTTTAATCTTTGAGGACGTATTCTTCTTGTGTCATTATATTACTTGAAAATGGTCTCAAAGACAAGATCATCGTTTATTGTAATAACTTCTGAAACAATTTATCATCCAGTAAAGTTTGTTATGACAGGCCAAAGGTCTAGTATGTTTTTATTCATATACTTAAAACAAGCTCCTATATCTTGCTCAAAAGTTGCATGTAAGCCAGTTTGTATTATTTCAAGTGTAATAAAATATATACACTAAAAAGTAGACCAAACATACTTGTTAATTTTGTGTTTTTGCAGCGTACACAATGAGTAACACTGACAGGTTGTGGTTTTACAAGAACTGAATGCCACATACTTCCCTTTCTGTACTAACATGAGTTATCAGCAGAAAGTTAGATTTTTCACTGATTAGACTTAAAAAAAAAAAAAACAATAAGATGTCTGAATGATAGTCTGATCTGCTTTCATGACAAAGTGAAGGGCAGATGATTTTTTGTTAGTATGGACACAAATAGAGCCAGAGAGATGAACTCACATGGGACAACACAGCACCGCCCTGGAGGGAAGAAAGAAAATTCAACACTTTAGAAACACATTGTAGGTCAGATGTTGCATCACAGGAAACCTGGCAAATGGCAAAATGATTTAAGAAACGTTTCATGTCAAGTCTTGTCAAACATCCTAATGTAGAGCATTCGGATCAGGTCTGCGTGGATCAGGACGAGCGTTCTGCTGCGGTTCAGTCACCGGAGGACAGGCAGGCGTGTCGGGACCTGAGACAGGAATGCACCACCGTCGCCCCACAGCTCGTTAAGACGCATACCTTCACAGATCTGGACTAAAATGGAAATCCACCGAACGCAAGAAAAATCAGGAAGCCGATGAGCTGGAGAAGAACTGGGGCGTTTCCACCATCACTTATCTCCCACTGCAAGAACAGAATAATGATAAAAACACAAAGATGTCTGGGTTTCAAACCAACCTGGTCCTTCTTGAACTTTGAGGATGAAGCCACATGCGCAAGATACTGAATGACCTTCTTCGTGTTCTCCGTTTTCCCAGCTCCCGACTCGCCACTGCAGAAAACAGATGCACAGCAGACGCAATTATTTATAAGTGGTCACACCCCAAATTCATTAAAATAGCAATCGGGAAGGTTAAAACGAAAACATACAAGAGGTCATGGAAATCTAGAAACACAAACTTTTGATATTAATCATCACCAAACATGAGACACTTTTATTGACATTGTTAAACTTGATTCACAAAGTTGTTTTTACTTAGAACTGGACAATAAATCAATAAGTTACAATCAATATCAAACGATAATATGTCTGACGGAATGTTCAATAATTTCACTGAACTCGGATCCAGAACCGCACAGCATTCTGGGAGATGTAGGCACAGAAAAGGCTTTAGCTGCTCAACCTCTCAAGGCCAACAGGGCAAAGTTGGTGGAATCAACTCACTCTTTGGTTACCTAGCAACTCACTCACTCACTCTTTGGTTA
>SZYC01000126.1:1136695-1289172 GCA_010883035.1 Poeciliopsis occidentalis
TTACCTAGCAACTCACTCACTCACTCACTCTTTGGTTACCTAGCAACCTGTTGAGTAACTTGCCCTGCAGCAGTTTCATGTTTTGCGAATGTGCCTCAAAACTGCCTACAAGTAAAAAAAACAGCGTGAAGCAAAAGCCTTTAAAAAAAAAATAGACAAGTTACACATCCAGTTTCAAAAGCAAAAATGTTTCAACAAATGCATAATAGAAATGCATCGTCTCTTTGTAAACTGCAAAAACAAAATGTTTCACAGTGTTTATTAATTTCTAGTGCAAATATCTTGGTACACTTGAAATGAGACAAAACTACCTTATATGTAACGTTTCAGCAAGACATGGCAGTTTGCTTTCAATCAATAATTCCTTTAAAAAAGTACATGTTCCATTGGCAGATTATTTAACTTTTAACTAGACATTTTTCCAGTGTTGAGTGAAATAATCTGCCAACAGAACTGGAACCATTTCTTGCTAAAAAAAAAAAAAAAAGTTACTTGTAACCTAGTTTTGCCTCATGTCAAGTACTGAGTTATTTGCACTAGAAATTAGTAAATAAAATTGGTAAGATTTAGCATTTTTGCAGAAAACTCATCTTATTTATAAGTTTTACAAAATAAAGTAAAATCAGAAGAATCAAAGAAACCTACGTGCAAAGGATGGCCTGATCCTCTCGATCTATTCAGAAAAAGAATAGTTGGTTAAAAAAAAAAAAGATAAAACTTGATGCAAAGCCAAGTTAACAAGTAGCAACAAAGTGCAGGATTGTACAAGTCTGCAATTTCTGCTAAGTGCCAACAAACTCAGAGTAGTTTAATAATTACAGCTCATTTAAACAGGAAATCTTCCAGCTGTGCAGGCGTTCCTTAGTGACGGCGCTAGCGTTAGCTCACCAGTCACAAAACGCTGCGTTTACATTACAAATGTGTGCAAAGCTTTGTCTATTCTTATAATATGTATAAGAAAAGACAAATATACATTTGTCAAATATATATTACTGGACGATATAAATCGTCCCAGTAATTATTGCGATAAACACTCGTATTGTTTATTGATCTCAAAGATCAATAAACTTTAAACTCATCACTGAAACTGGAAGACATTTTAAACATCCAGACTTTTGTCATCCATTTTTGGTAGAGATTAAAGAGAAAAACAATAAATTACTGAGTTTGCTTTAATTCATCATGTGATTCATTGATTTATTGTGAACCTCTGTGTGTGCTGATCAGAAACCAATAATCGTTCATGGCCTCCACAGTAAGGCGCTCACCCTGCATCATGCTCCTGTAGGCCGTGTCGGTGATGGCGTAGATGTGTGGCGGCATCTCGTGCCTCTTCTTGCCCTTGTACATGTTGACGATCTCCTCGCTGTAGATGGGCAGGTTCTTGTACGGGTTGATCACCACGCAGAAGAGACCCGAGTACGTCTGTGGGAGACAGGAAGTGACGTTTAGCGCGAACCCGGAAGCTTGGGAGCAATCGCCGCAGACCGTGTCCCGCTCACGTAGATGAGACCGGAGTAGTATCTCTCCTTGAGGTTGTGCAGGACGGAGGCCTCGTTCAGGCAGGTGAGCTCCGCCATGTCCTCCACCTTGCTGAACTTGGGCGGGTTCATTTTCTGGATGTCATCCTTGTTCACCTTCACCTGAGGTTCACAGAGAGGATTGTTACCGACTGCTGTGACATTAGGAACGGGAATCAGTCGATTACTTGGATCCAAAAAGCCACTTGCTCAATAATTCTGCGAGTGACGCATTTGCATTGCAAGATGGCGTCGTAGAAATGGAGCTCCAAAATTTGTTTATATTTCACAAAAAGACGACATTTCGATGGCCAATTTTAAACACAACAAAAGTGATTAAAAGTGATGCTACAAAGAAGGATTCTTCATAAAAATTTAATTTTTGTCAACCCAGACCATTCTCTTCATCTTTAGTCAGAGGCTTCTTCAGATTCACTCCGATACAGACTGCTACAGGAGCTTTTTCTGTCCAGCAGCATCACTATCTGCATACTCTGAAGAATTTGAACTCATATGAGTTACAACAACATTTAATTTCCCTTTGGGATCAATAAGGCACTTTTGAATTTAAACTATTTTTTGACATATTTTGAGTTTCGAGCTCCTCAGGTAACGTCAACCTGCTCTGCATCCTGGTTATTTTATGACTGTTGGTTCACATTGAATAATCTCCGTCTCACATTAACGATTACAGTCATACTCAATAAATTAGAATATATTTGTCCATAAACCTCCTTTATTATATCAAAAGCACCTGCAGAAAAACTGTTGCTGTGCAGAAAGCTGCACTTCATGTTAAATTTTTATCGTTTGCAACTTTTATAAAGATGATTCTTACATTTTGTTAAAACTGACAGTAAAATATGACAATAAAAAATATTGATCTCCTTCACTTTGTCCCTGAGCTGCTATTGCTGTCTGAAGAAATGCAACAATCCTGACCAAAAACAACCAATCAGAGCGAGGAGGCGGGTCTTAGCGCTGTCAGTCATCCTCATGTATGGGCTGCTAAATGTGCTAACAGGCAGAAATAACTTACAGTTAACTATCTGAGGACATGGGTGGTGATGCCAACTAGACTTAATCCACAGATTGTGATTGACAGCGCTAAGACCCGCCCCCTGGCTCTGATTGGTTGTTTCTAGTTTCATCTGTTTCAAACCAAACTGACAACAGTTTCAACCAACATCTACAGTAGTTACATACTGCAGGTTTGGGAAAGTTTTAATCCAGTTTGACTCGATTAAGATGAATATTTTTAATTGGAGTTCATTTCCCAACTGGATGGACTGTTGGACCTTCACCTTCTTGCCAGAGTCGGACAGCTCCACCACACACTCGTCGCCCTGCTCCTCCTTCAGCGACCCGGCCTCATATCCCTGCTTCTCGCTGGGGACCCAGACCAGCTTCTTGGAGGCCCAGTCGGCCTGGGCCAGCGGGTCGTTGATGCCGCTCCGGTCCCCGTACAGGAACTTGTCTGCGTCCGTCATGGTGGCTGCAAAACAAGAGATTAAACAAACAGTTTAGAGGTTAATTCAAGAAAATTAATATTCAGGTTTAATATTTGGACATTTTGATTTTACTTCTAGATTTTATGGTCCAATAATTCAATATGTACATTAAATTTTTAGATTTAACATCTAGATTATTGAAATTCAACATCTAGATGCTTTATTCACATTCAGATTTAACATTCAGCTTGAATATTCACATTTAGATTTATTCAAATTTAATATTTTAGATTTATTCAAGTTTAGATTTGCTAAAATTGCGTGTAAATTTAAGAAATTTACATTTTGAATGTTATTAAAGTGTGCTAAATGTGAGAAAAGTAATAAAAATATTGAAAAAATGAAACAAAAACACACTAAAATATCACATTTCTCAGCCTCAAAACAAATTTCCCCGTTTCGTGTACGACTGAAAAGCAGCAAAAGTAAAACTTATTAGCGACGCAGCAGAAGGAACGGCGCATGTTGCAACATAAAAATATTGTTAAAAAAAGAAACAAACCAAAAAAAACCTTTCAGTCTAAAAAGAGAAATGGCTGCAACTCAAAACCCTGCAGCTATCAGAAACCGTTACGACGGCTCTGCATCATCCGAGGTGTGAACTCTGAATAACAGGCGTGTTTCTTCCCGGCAGCGCCGGTCCAGACACGCCGCCGCAACAGCAGCTTGACGTTCTTCTACTGTATCATTTAGTCTCCTCTGTCATTTATGCCTCTTTATCCCGAACCCACAAAAAATACAAAATTATGCCGACCTCTATCAGTTTTGAAACATTTGACTCTTGTGATAAATTAAGATGCATTCTCTTTTTAAATCACCCTGTGTCTCTCTGGCTGGTCTGTGTGAATCCCAGACAATATTTGCAGAGGTCAAAGGTCAGCCAGGCAAGCCACATTTTCCCCCAAAACACTAAATATGGTTTCAATCAACTGTACAACAACAGTTTTTGTTTGTGCGGCTCTAATTTTAAAAGATAATGTTTCCATAGGTCAAAGGTCAACCAGGCAAGCCACATTTACAAAAGAAAACTAAATATGGCTTCAGTCAAAATCTTGTTTTGTTTGTGTCGTTACTGGTCGCAACAAACAAATCAATTAATTGTATGTTAATTGAAACAAGATCATAATTTCCATTTGTACCATTTTATGTTTTTTTTTCTCAAAAACTGGATGAAAGGTTTTCTGTCTCTACTTCTGTTTTATTTAATATGTTTATTAGAATTTAAAGTTTATTGCTCTTTGACAATGTGTTCTTTATTATTACTTGGAAAAGGTCTGAGCGGAGGCCGACCTGCCTCTCCACACGCACAAAAAACAGAAAGTCTATTTAAATTTATTGTGACAAGTTTAAACGTTATTAGCACAGTGGTTGATTGAAATCCGTTTTGATTTTGTAAAACACGGCGGCCGCTGGTTATGCATCTGGAAACATTGATAAACACAGATTTTGTTCAATTCGAAGACGACTCGGGTGTTTGCAGAATCCGCCAGATTCCTGGAGGAAGAGATGCTTTGCGGGAAGGAATGTTAGTACAAGTCTGGACAGAGAGACGCATCACATCCCGATCACACCCTGAAGACAAGGGAAGGATAAGAACATCTCCATGTTGACAGAAAAAGACGCGAGCTTCGTTAAAACGCATTTAGATGAGCTGCTTGTTCCAGAGTCGACGATCAGAGCGACGAAAGACGGATTGTGTGCGTGGGGATCAGAGCGATCTCCTGAGCGTGTGCCTGTTTATGGAGTGAGGGATGAAGGGATAAGCACTCAAGGTGTCACCTGGGTCTCCCCTAAGTGCATTATGCGCTCAGACTGCTGAAGAGGAGCAGCGCTGCCCTAGGACAGAGGAAATGCTGCGCTAGATGCTGCTGCGTATTCTCTGGGCTGCAGTCATGCGTTTGCGGCTTCACTTTCAGAACTACCCATGGGGCAACTTCTGGAGGAAGTTGCACAAACCGCCTCTGTGCTTCAGCTCAAGCTTCTGCAGTAATTTATCTGCACGCAGTCCAGCTGCACAGCTTAATCTTTTGTGTTCAGCATCATCTTCGCTGTTCTGTCCCTGGCTGCCCGTCAATCCGAGCTTTAGCCGGTCTAAGTCGCCGAGCACGAGTCCTGCCACCTGCAGCAACTAATTATTGGCTTACTCATCGATCAATCGATTGTACTGACAGTTAATCATTTAGTCAGCCAATTAATCGATATTTGGACGACAAATCGAGTATTCTGGCGATTAGTCGCATGAAGAATTGCCATTTTCTGCTGATTTTTCATGAAATTCTTTATGTATGTATACTAGAAATACACAAAAAGGTGCAAAACAATACAACATTTTATTGCTTAAAGTGTGTTATGAACCAGGTGCAGTTAAAACTGCCACTTGAGTTTTGGGTCAAACAAATGTACAAACCGGTTGTCTTTTCATCTAAAATGTTTTACCTTTTTTCTACAGTTTTGATTTAATTTCCACTCGGATTACGTCGTTCTTTCAGCAAACAGCCGTTTTAAGTCCTGCAAAGTTCATCGATTCACCACAATTAATCTGATTATCGATCAGAAAGCTGTAGATGTTCTTCTGGTTTTAAGTAGAGCAGGGCAGGTAGATTCAGGAAGTGGGGCTTTTTTTTTTTTAATAAAACCAAACAGCTGGTTGCCTGAGCCAAATCAAAAAGAGGAAGGCCGCCTTCATGCTGCTCACATCTCTTGTTTAAATGCCTCGCCCAGCTGAGGAAACCTCATATGAGCAACTCCTGACAGGCCGACATGTTGCCTCTTTTATGTGTCTGCGAACCCAATCTGTAGCCTGGAGCTGTTGAACAGCTGGGTGTGCTGCTGCTGCTGCTGCAGCAAACTGCAGCACAAACTACACCTGCCCTAATTACAGGCACTCTGAACACTTTACATTTGGGTTTGTACTTTCCTGCTGCTTCTGGTGTCATTTTACCCACTTTCTGCTACAGGCAATATTTTAACTTCACACATCTTTTGTGCTTGATAAATTATAAGTAAGTAAGTTTGCACAGATTAGTTGTAAGTTAGTGGAAAGTGTGATTGGACACACCTGATCCAGGTGACCTCTCATCAGCAAAACTAAACCGATTTAAATCTGTAGCTCTATTTTAGATTCATTCATAGTTTAAAATAAGCCCTACATGCTTCATGCAGTTAAGATGAGCTACTTTCTCGCGCATTTTGGAACCAAGACATAAGCAAATAAGACCTTGTTTTCAGCAGCAGGTGAGCTGTGTGTCCGTGTCGGTCCCGGTCCACTCTGCGGCGTGTCGCTGGTTCTCCTCCCCGGGATGAGGCGCAGTGTGTCGGCTCGCCGCTGCGTCCGGCCGCTCGGAGTGGAGGTTCGGACAGGACGGGTGCCGCGCGGCTTCTCCGCGGCGCTGTTTTATTTTTCGCAGGTAAGCAAAAGTCCCCGCCCACTTCCCCGGCCGCAGCTCGCTGCAGCGCGTGGTGCGTTCAGGAGCGACTCGTAAATAGAAAAAACAAACAAAAAACGGGACTTCTCAAAATCGCTGCTGCAAGAAGTTTAAATCCAAACGCACAAATGTGCAATTTGGTTCAGATTTAGTCACAAAATGTCTTTTGTTTTGGTGCGTTATGGATCAAATTAGTTTTTATTCTGGGTCAAGTCCAGATCCAGGGCCAGAATATATTCATAAAACTCATCAATAAACAGTTAAAATATTGATCAATATCTTTTTCTCCATTTAATACGTCTTAAAAGTAAAAATTTAATTGATGTAATTTGCAGTATACAGATAAAAACTGATTTTATTTTACTGATAAAGTTAAATTTAAGCAGTGATAGATAGATAGATAGATAGATAGATAGATAGATAGATAGATAGATAGAAAGCATGGTGGTGGCAGCGTAATGCTGTGGTGAGGCAGCTTTAAATCTGCAGCTGGAGTTACGTCAGATCAAATCATATTTAAACATCAGAATGGCCCAGTCAAAGTTCAGAACAAAATATGATTGAAAACCTTTTACAAAATAAAAAAATTAGCTGAGCTATTTTACAAAAGGCAAACAACAAAGCACTTTCAGGTGATATGCATTTTTTTTTAAATAAAACGTTGATTTGTGCAGCACCTAAAAAAAATTTAAACAGCAAAAAAAGCATGATTATTTGTTATTTAGATATTAATTTAAATAAATTAACAAGTCAAACCACCAAATGCGTCACAGAGTCTGTGAGCAAATCAGCAGCATTAAACCGCAGGACGTTAAAAATGCAAAATAAAGTTATTTATAGGACTTTACTGCATATTTCAGTCTTTATTTCTGGTTTAAAAATCCAAAAATGACATGAAATAAATAACAACAAAGCTGAAGCATTTACGGCTCAAATGTTCAGTGAATATGATGCGTTTGTGTGTTTCTCGCCGCGTCGGAAAGCAGAGTTCCTCTGTTCCCTGAACGGGCCGAGCAGGGGTGTGGCAGTTTGATGCGTCTGATGTGGAAACACGAAATAAAACACAGACCGACATGACAGGCGAAAGTTTTCTTCACTCTCTTTCATATTTAAAATCCTCGATCTGCAGCAGCGGGTCTCAGGGGTTTCAGGGGAACCGAACCGAACCGAACCTCCCGAACATGGCAACGCATCTACCTGCGCCGTGCCTCCCATCCACCAATGAGGTTTGGGCTGAGTTTCCTACCATATATGGTCAGACAGGAGCAGAAAGAAAGAGAGAAGTTTCCTGGGTGTTGGGTTGCTCTGCGTGCCTCGTCATCCTTCACATTAAAGATGAGCTGATATTAAGAAAAGGCAGCATGCTGCAACAAGAATGAAGCAAGAAGTAAAAAAAGAAAGAACAACAAGCTTCCCTTTAAAGTCTCTTCAAATATGGTTCATTGTTGTCAATAAGACCGGTGGGAAGTGACGTAAAAACGATAAATTTAACAGCTGTTGCGTTTATTCCATTAAAATCTAAAGCAGCAGTTTGTAACTTTTATTTTTATTTGTTAAAACTGTCACCATGACAGGACAGTATCACACATCCTCTCTGAGTTACTATTGCCATCTGAAGAAATGGAAAAGCTCCGACCAAAATCAATCGGAGCCAGAAGGCGGGCCTTAGCGCTGTCAATCAACTCCTGAGCGCACTGCTAAATGTGCTAATGGCAGCAGAACAACTTAGTTACAGAGAAATAATTTATCCGGTGACTATGCTAACTAGCCTTAGCATTCACAAAGGGGTCTGCTGATTGGCAGCGCTAAGGCCCGCCTTCTGGCTCCGATTGGTTGTTTCTAGTTAGCACTGGCAGAAGCTCAGTTTTTTCACAAATTATCCATCTAATATGAGTCTGTTAGAACATAGTGACAGTTTCAACAGACATGTAAAGCTATATTGTTAATAAAAGTTACAAACTGCAGCTTTATGTGACATAAACTTATTAAAATCACTGCAAAACCCTTTATTTTATTTATTTTGTGCCACATTACACCCAAAACTTTTACTGTGCTACTGGGATTTAATATGACAAATCACAGAGTAACACATAAAACCACAAACCAGTCAATGGGGGGCATGAAGTGATGGGTGTTGTGCAACCTGTTTGCAAAAAACAGAGAGGACAAGACAAACGAACATGCATGCGAACGCTCATGCCTCAGGGAAATGTACAGTTAGTGTCATGTTTTTGAATTGTGTGAGGATTACCAGGAGAAAACCTTCTTTCATGAACCAACATGCAAACTTCATGCAGAAACTCAGGATAAGATTCAAACTCACATCCACAAGTTCACTCATAAAATTCTGTCAATTATCCCGATAGCCTGGATTTGGCACATTCAGTGTTTTAGGTTTTGATTTAGATCATATTCTTGTTAGGTTTCTTAGATTTTACTTGTGTTTCTCATGTTTTACCACGTTCAGTTCATTAGTATTCCTTTAAAGATCTAATTGTTTGTGTTTTGATCATGATGGCTGCATATTGATGCAGGGAGAAGCTGAAATGGAAGATATTCATCTGCCAGAATGACCTAGTTAAAGTCCAGACCTAAATCAAGTTGTGAATCTGTGGAAAGATTTACCAAAGAAATGTCATAAATTTTAAGTCTGTCATGATTTATGGCCTGCCAAAACAAAACAAAATCTGAAATTTTGAAATTATTCTCAGAAATTTTCTAAAAAACATGGAAATTTCTGAGCCACAAAAGTAAAAAAATATGTCAGAAAAAATGGAATGTTGGGCTTTATTTCAAAAAAAAAAAAAAAAAAGGAAATTTCTAAGGCCCCAAAGTCAAAAATTAGTGAGAAAAAAAATTCAAGCTTAATTTAATAAATGTTGAAAAAAAATCCTTGGAAATTTGTTTCAAAAGTTGAAAATTTGCTTAAAAAACTAAAATTTTTAAATTGAGGGAAATTTTCTAGAAAAACATTCCTGTTTCAAAAGTTGAACATTTTTTAAACTCAAAATTTCTTTATTGCATTTTTTTGGCAAAAATGTACAACTATTGCCATAATATGTTGTTGTGGTGTGTGAATATTTAAACTGTAAAGAAACAGTCTAGGATTTGCAATATTACAAGGTAATTACTCAGGTGAGCGAAGTGGAAAAGTCACTCTTGCTTTTTGAACTCCCGTTGATAAAAATGTGAACAAATCCTGTCCATTTATTTCTTCTCTATCACACAACTATTGTTTGAACTTTCACGTAAAATATCTTTGCAGGGAAGTTTAATTTGAATCTCAGTCAGATGAAATCTCTACGGCTTATTTTCATCGCCTTGGAGTCAAACTCCCCTCAGTGTGACTCGTTCATAATGGGAGTTCAGTAAAAGGTGAATCACTTCAAATCTGCATGACTAAAAGCAGAACCAGACATGTTCTTTGCATGTCATGTCATGTGGATCATTTAACAGAAGAGTCAGACACCAGCATCTGTATTTCAGCCAAATCAGACACGAACATTTCTAGACGCGTTCACTGAAAAGCAAGATTAGATCTGAAAACGTGCAAGAAAGCGTGTGATTAAGAACCGGACGGCTGCACGGATGAATATCTAGACTTAAAACATCGTCAGAGAGAAGAAGTTTCACAGAAAGTTGAAGTTCTCCCTCTTGTGGCCAAAAGTTAGACTTGCAAAACGTAGACTGAGATTTTTACTTCAAAATTGAAGTACACAAAAACACAACAGCTTTTTATGAGTTTTTATTTATTTGATTTTTGAGTGTTTTATTATTTTTTCTCAAAAAAAAAAAAAATTAAAAAAAAAGGAAAAAAGAAATCCTGAGGTATTCACAATATAATGGCATTTATTCTGTTTGAAAAAAGACCAGGGCGTTGGGGAGGATAAAACAGGCAAAAAAACCCCAAAAGAAGTTCAACAAAAGGACAGTAAAGCTTTGTCATTTGATAGATCTGTCAAGACAACATATCCATTGTGTGTTTTACATACAGGAGGCCCTTAAACCGAGGGGAGCAGCGTCCCAAAACAAACCTGCAAACCAGTGAAGAAGTCATGCAAGAGACAGACGGGATTTTACAGAGACCAAGTACTAACAAACTTCAGATATTTTAACGAGGGCGTTTACCACCGACTGCAGGGGAGAAGGGTCTTCACAAGGCAATCAGTCCACTATCATAGCAGTTATCAGCTGAAATATCCATTTAAAAAATAGACAGATGGAGAGGCATTCAGGACAAACGGGTTAAAAGTCGCCCAGGTTTCGACTGGGAGATGTTAGTAAAGCTAGAGTTGGACTATAAAACGGTTCACCTGGTGAACTGAAAATCAGCAGTTTGATGCACTGCTTTCTGCTGAGACTTTATAAATTAAAAAAATGGCTGCAAGTTAGTTTGAAGGTTCAATATAATAATAATAATAATCATATCAAAATAATAATCTGCTTTCTGTACACAAAAAGTTAAATGCCAAAAAGAGTCTACTCTCCTCTTCATGTCCTGTTTGCCCTCCTTACAAAAAAATCATAACCAAAACAAACATAAAAATGACCAATAAATAAATATAAGTGAGAAAAATACACCGTCGAATCATTTTCTCGTGTCACAGATTTATGATTGATAAAATAACTGCTGCGACGTTAAGAAAATGAGGAAATTATTCTCCTTTCTGCAATAAGAAACCCATCACAAGTGCAACATCGGTCACCACAGTCTCAGCATTAAAGAAAAATAAAAATAATAAAAAGCTCAGGCGTTTCACCAGAAGCTCTACAGCATCAGACAAAAACAACTGGGGAAAAACGGGGTGGTGGAGAAAAACAGCATGTAATTTATGACCCATACAAGAAATAAATCAGTAAAAATTACCAAAGGAAAAAAAAATAGAATAAGAATAATAACAATACTAACAGTGAGCAGATCACAGTGGAATGATGAGAACAGCCATCAATCCACTTTGCCACTTAATAAAAAATAAAAAGATGAGTCTGTGTGGGATCAGCCTCTTAATTGTTCAATTTGGTGTCACCATTGCCCTGAATAACAACAACAACAACAATAATAATAATAATAATAATAATAATAATAATAATAATAAAATTGTAATCATATTATTCAGAAAAATAAAATCAAAGGACAAAATTAAAAGCTAATCTCTCTGAATAAAGACATTTGGTAGACAAAGATCTCCGCTCGCTCACAGCCAGGGGAAATAAAATATGACACAAAAACGGGAGAAACAGGATGACCAGACATTTGTTTTTCTACCGTCTGCTGACGAAGGCTCGAGTTCGTCCTCTTCCTCCTGCTGCTCATCAACAAGTGATGAGTTCAAAGTCAAACAGTAAACCGACAGAGAACATGGAGGAAAACAACAAAGAAAGGCAAACAAGTGCGTCTTTTTCTAAAGTACACAACAATGAACAAATACAAAACAAAACCAAAAAAAAAAGAAGAGGAAAAACAAAATACATACTGTAAGTGTAAAAATCATAAATAAAGGATAAAGTTTTGTGCATCCCGCCCCAACCGGCCATTGTCTTGAAAACAAAGAACAAAAAAAAGAAGAAGAAATCTCAAGCAGAAAAACAAAACAATGGCAGTTATAGCGGTTACGATAACAAGCTGATGTGTCCCACCCACCCCAAACGCACCACACTACACACCCGGTCGGCTCCCCGATACAATCCTTAAATATCTGTCAGCTCATTCAAAACGCGTCTCTTGCTCCGCCGCCGACTTTCATCTGGGACTCTGTATTTACAGGAAGCAAGCCGACACGGTTTGAATGACTGCATAGTGAAAATGATATTTGGTTTACTTACAGATGGACTTAAAGCACACACACACAAACACACACACGCACTCTGTGCTAAGGCAGGTAAACACCTCGCACCTGGTGTTTACCTGGCAGGCTAATGTACATAAAGCGTCGCTTTGTGGGATGGGAAGCTTTATACATTTGGTGAACGTAGACTCAGCTTTATTCTTACTTTCTCACGCAGTCGCATCGCATTTCATGACAGATCAGCCGTCGTCCAATCAGGAACGGGAAAAGAAAACAATCTCACACAGCAACATCGAGGGAGTGTGTGCATGTGTGCGTTCGGAAAATACACAAAAATATAAAAATAAAACCCAGCAGCGGGAAACTGAATCCACCGACTCCGGACTTAAAGAGTCTCCTATTTCTGGAAACAGCAACAATCCTGGTTTATAACCAACAGGGGGCAGCAGAGAACCAACAGCAGCTGCGTTTCCATTACGAATGTGAGCAAAACCTTTGAAATCTTCTGCTAAAAAACCCCAAAACCCCCAAATTGTAATTGTGGTGTTTCTGTTTAAGAAAAACCCAAATAAAAATCATACGTGGATTAGCTTATTCACATGATAAGACATTAAAAATCAGTATCCTCCAACCACTTCCTGTCGTCGTCTTCATGGTTTTCGCCAGAAACATCCGGATGTAATAAAAGGTTTTCAATTCCAATTTTGCAATTGAAATAAAATTTATGTTAATACAACCAAAAAAAAAAAAAGCGGCAAAACTTTTTTTTTTTTAAATCAAAACAATATTTTTCCTAAATTGCCAAGTTTTCATTAAGAAAACGAATGAGAGTGGTTTTATATATATATATATATGTGCAGCATTTTGGAAAAATTGTAGTCTAACTGCGTTTCTAATCGAAAATTTCACAAATGCAGTGTTTTCATAAAAAAAATGAAATTAAAATCACGTGTAAAAAAACCAAAGCTTGTTTACATGATAAGTCATTCAAAATCAGAGTTATTAATGTTTATTAATGTCAGCGTCTTATTCAGGTGTTGGAGCGATAGACCATTTACACGTTGGAGGGGTTTCTTATGCGACGTTTTGGGGAAATTGTAGTTTGTGATTTTACTGAAGAGCGATGGATTCGAATGACAAACTCAACACTTGATGAACTGTGTGATGATGCGAAAGAAGAGTTTCCAATTCTCATTATTCTAGCGCAAAAAACCAATGGAAACGCAGCTGCAGTTGACGGTCCGTAGTGAGGACAAACCGAGTTGCAGCCGGTCAAGACGTTCAACATCACATCTGCTCCGGCGACTGAACCCAGAAATAAAACCTGTTTGGTAATAAACCCAGTTTTACTGCATCACAGCTGCTGCATCAGGACAACCAGCAAACAGTGAATGATGGAAACTAATGCCTGGTTTAGAAGTATTTAGCATGCAGCTTCGAATTACCTCTACAGGCGGTGATCTTTGATGGTTAATTAAAGTAAAATCTGTCCTGTGAGACGCTTTCCAGTTTCTCAATTAGCTGAAGGGTAAGAATTATTTCAGTTTCAAAACAATCTGAATTAGGGTTGAAACGATTAATTTAATCGTGATGAATCGATTACTGAAATATTTGTCTACTATTTTAGTAATTGGTTAGTCGTTAACTGAAGTAAAAATGGTAAAAGCAATTAAGCCAAAACTATACAATGAAATATATACATTTACATTTAAGATAAAACAAAAACAACAGCTTCTTTATGTAAATATGTTTGTGGTTTTTGGTTAGACTTTGTATTTAGGTCAGTTCTCAGACGGGTTGATTGAAATACAAGCAAAATTTTGAAAAATATTCAGTCATTGTAATTTTTTTCAAGAAAAAAAGAAAAAAAAAAAAGATTAAAATTTGAGGCCACATGTGTCAAACTCGAGGCCCGGGGACCAAATTCTGCCCGCCCTCTACACGCCAAAGGGCTACATAAATATAAATCAAATCACAGCAGATTTCATCTGTTAACTGCCAAATTACATCAATGTGAAAAGACGTTTAATATTATTTAACTCTAAGAGGTACTTATCGAATGCAGAGTTAGTCGTTTATTAATATGATTACAGTTCATTGGGTTTCATCAATATTTCACAAAAATATAAAAATGAGTTTGACTCTAGTTACTAAAACAAACAACAAAGCTTTAGAGTTTTAAGCTAATATTGTGGGAAATCTTTGCTTCCCTAAAGTATTGCTATAACCTTTTCTTGTTCTCATCAACCCAGCATGCTGACCACCAACATCGCCGTCACTAATTAATAAAGTCTATTTCTATTTTCCTATTCAGGGTTGTTTTTTGTGTGTGTGATTCTGGTTCTGTTCAGATTCCCCCGAGCAGATGGTTGAGCGTGTCTGCCCCCTGCTGGTCGTGCACCAGTCTCCCTCTGCGCGCACACACACACACACACACACTGCACCGCTATAATACAGCATCCCCCTCACACACACACACACAATCTTTCCCACTAGTTACAGAGTTCACACGTATCACAGCTCGGCGTTACAAATGTTCCTCACAAACGCAGTCATGACAGCTTTGCTCTTGCACGTCAGTCGAGTTGCGGTGGCCTTTGGTGTGGACAGACGGAGGGATGGACGGATGGATGGAGGACTGGATGGACTGAAAGCTGTATGTACAGAGCTGTAGTGCGCTGTGGTTACTCAAAAACACTTCCTACTTAGTTTGAGGTGAGGCGTGTGTTTACGTTGTGTGTTAGTTCTTTGTCAGCACTTCCCTTTCGCCATCTATCACTTAACTTTGCTCTCCTCAGACTTGGTGTTTTTGTATTTGGTAAGACATGCAGACACTGCATGATTATTTATTTGGCTTTAAAAAAAGAAAAGATAGCAAACGATTAAAGTTTTTTGGACTTTGGGGAAAAGAAGTGACAGCAGCGTCTAAAGCAATCAAAAGTAGCAGCAGTAGAAACACATCAATCAATAATGCAGTTTGACAGAGAAGAACAGAAAACGTCTCGCTAACTAAACTCATAATTGGTAAGTTGGTGCAACACCTGGAAAGCTCTTGACAGAAGCCAGCTAGTCTCCGTCTCATCTGCATCCTTCCTGCAACTTTTCTTTATCTTGTCGTCACTTTCTTCACACTCTCCAGCTTCCTTCTCGCCTCGGCCCTCATTCCTCTCCTAGTATTTCTGTCGTTTAGATTTCCTCTCATCTTTTCTGCTTTTCTCAACAACATTCCTGTATCCCGCCAACACTGAACATCCTCCGCCGCTCCTCGGTTCTGCGTCTAACTGTGATTTGGTTCGGTGGGAGTGAAAACTCTACGTCTCGTGGGCTTTGGCCGTGGCAGATGTGCTCTGAACGGTTCTGCTGGACCAACATCTGTTTTCATACAAGCGATCCTCCGGGTCGGAGATATCAACGTAAAACACCTAAGTAGTTTTTAGAAATGAATCGGTCACCTTTCTCATCTCGATGGATAATATATACACTTTAAAAATAAAAAATCACTCTTTTTTTAAACTTATGGATATTATTTATGTTTAAAACGAATGAAGTTAGAGGAAACACAAAAGGGGATTATTTTAAAAATTAACATGTCTGCTGTTCATTCAGAATTTTAATTCTTTTTAAGCTAATTAAATTTTTGCTTAAAATAAACATTTTTCATTACTCAACTAATTTATGGAGTTAATTAGTAAAGGGTTTGTGTGTGAAAACGAAGGTTTCACGTTGACAGTCTTCCCCAGAGGCTCAATAATCGCCATAATCATCACATCTGAAGCTTTCTGCTCCATCCTGAACATCAAACCTCACGCAGCCTTTGGTCTGGAAACGATGCTGCCTTGCTCAAGAGCTGAGGCAGACTGAACAGCAGACAAAGAGGAAGAGCTAAGTCGAACAGACTGATGTGTGGAATAGGACGCTCCTAACACAAAACATCTGCCATCTCCTTGCCTAACTTTCCATTTTCAATCCAACTTCTCTTAAATCTTCTAGTTCCTCTCCACCAATTTGCTTTCCAACTAATCCCTCTTCTTTTTAGGCTCTTCATGAAACATTCCGATAAACGCAAAAACAAGAGACAAACATGTCTAAAAACCTACGATGCAACACTAATTTTTTTAGGAACGTTTTTGTTTTTCCAAATATGCAGCTTCTAATTAAAATAACTTGTCTTCTGTTATACTTTGTAGATAAATCAGAGTTGCTACAAACATAAAAATATGAAGAAGAAAAAAATCCCTTTCTGTGGGTGTTAGCACTGTAGTGTGAAGGTGGCTATGAAACATTTGTCGATTCATATGGAGAATCTTCTCTACGCCTGAGAACGTATGATAGTAAAAACACCTGAAGGTTCAGAATTGCACAGTTTTCCTCTCCTTGCTAACGCAGCAGATATTTTACTCCAGTGTGTAGTGACTATGCTGCTGATTGATCGATCGATGCTGGAAACCAACAAACAGAAGGACAAAAACCTGGAGGTTTGTGTGCGTGTGATAAGAGATCGCCTTGTCTGAATGAACGAAGCTAGCTAACGTGTGCTTCTTTTTCTGATCCCTCTTCCAGTCCAAATTTTACACATGACTAAATACTATAGTAAGCTATATCCATCCATCCATTAGCACACCTCTGTCCATCTCTCCATCTGTTCATCATGAGTCCTCTGGTTGGTGGACAGGCAGGATGGGTTCTGGAGCTGGACGTCGATGCGAACAGCTAGACTAGATCAGACCGAGCCTGGGCTGAAGCTAAAGCTCGGCTGGTCCGGTCCGGCTTTCGGGCCGAGTGGAGGCCGGGCGGAGGTTAGGCTACCTGCTGAGCAGCGAGTGGAGCATGTGTTGATGGCTGTAGCACTGGCTGCTGCGAGGCGACTCGGTGCGCTCCATCACCGCCTGAAACCAGCCGGCCACGTCCACTTCCAGAACCTCATAGCGCCGGATGAAACTGTGCTCCTGTGGCAAAGAGGAGAAACAAGAGAGTGACCAGTTATTCTTTAAAATTGACCCATTATGATTCCTCCAACAGGTTATTTGAGATCGAAGAGCTGAACAAAACATGTTCATTACATTTTTAACACAAACTCATTCTTAGATAATCAGATTCTAGTCTGTCCAGTTTTGCCTATTTGAGTTTCTTCCAGAATAAGTTGTTTTATGGCGTCTTGTCACTTTAAATCCAAATAAGCTGCTGCTGGCCACGGCCCCAAATCAGCGTTTAAACTCGCATGTGAAAACGGCTGCAAACAAATGCCTAATTATACAACTGTACATCTTTGAAAAGCATTAGAAGAGCCTGCTGGACAACCAACAAGAATGCAGCAAGTGGTTTCTGAATGGAAAAACACTCTTTTCCAGCAGACATTGAACTAAGCATATAGCAGTAAAACCAACTGAGCAAGAGCTCTGCTTGGGTTGCTAGCTGAAGGGCAGCATCAGCTGATTTGTGACGTAGCAATGGGGAAGTTTTTGAAACAGTTCATAAAAAAACAAACTTATTTCCAAAAAAAACGGCTTTTTTAAGAGCTTGGGTTGTTTTTAGAAGCAGTTGAGACCCAAATGGAAGCATAAAAAAAATTCATAATATGAATCTTGCATAACAGATTCTCTTTAAGTAATCAGAAATTCTGCACAAGTTCACATAAAGTGCAACTTACCAACAGCTGATGGTATTTTGGCCTTTTTCTGTGATCCTTTGTGAGGCTGTGGGGAAACACAGGCACACATCTTTATAACACGACTGAACATTTTCCTAAAAAATTTAATTTTCCAGAAAATAACACCTTGAATAGAGCAGGGTGATATGGCTTATAAATAAGCCTCAGATTTTTTAATACCAGATTTGCTTTCCAATAATAATTTTTTCCCTTTTTTAGAAAAAGATTTAAAACAAATTACAAATGACAGAAAATATTTTCAAAAAGTGTTTTTTTATTCCAATCATTTTACCGATGAGTTGTACGACTAAGCTTCAAGTTCTGGCTGCAAGAATTTCTCCTTAATTACGAGAATACAGTCATAATATTAGCAGAAACCCCCCCCACTAAATTTAATGTTTTAAAATTTTGAGAAAAAAGCTGAGATAATTTTTCTTTTGTTATTTTTTATGTTTGACTTCTCATTAAATTTCTACTTCATTCTGTAAATATTACGACTTTATTCTGGCAGGACTTTGTCATATGACTTTATACTTGTAAATAAAAAGAATAATCTCAGTCAGACCATCACATTTAATTAATAAAATAGATTACTTGCACAGCCCAGCTCTTGGATGTTTTCATTGTCCGACTAGCATGTCAGTGTCCTTCAGAAACCATGATTTGAAAGCAGTATTGATTTGTTTGTTTGAGGCAGAGTGTGATTTAAACTCACCAGTCTTTGACAAAGGACTGGAAGTCGAGAGAGAAACCCATGCTTAGAGGCAACACAGGAGGATCTTCCTGCAGCACTTTGGTCAGAACCTCAAAGTCCGTCTTGCAGTTCTTGTAGGGGAACTGTCCTGTGGCTAGCTCCACCTAGAAACAACAAACAACATATGAGCTAAAGAATATGATTACTCATTCCTGCCTCTTTCTTTGTTTGCTGAATCCACTCAGCACTAATTTCACTAAAAGTCAAGGAATGTGGTTTCATAATGTTAAAAGAAAAACACAGGGTCAAATAAAAATGATTAATAAAAAGAAATTGCAATATTTTGATAATATTTTTTTGCTTAAAAAATGCAGCACATTAACGGTTCTGGTTTTTACTCAATAAAGAGACAACAAGTCATTTTAGCAACATTAGCATTCAAGCAGTTTTTGTAAACCTTGGCACATCTTGATACTTGAAATCAACTCAACATGCACAAAAAAAAAAAACCCAAACAAGAATAAGCAGAAAGAAACTCTAAATAATGACAATCAACTGGTTTACCAGAGAAATGCCGAGACTCCACACGTCTGCTCGAATATCATAATCAGGTTTGGTGGGGTCTGGAGGGTCTATTCTTTCAGGCTGAAAAAACAAACAAAACATAAAAAAAACAGAAAAACTTAGTTCAGAAAATCTGTGCATGTCTCATCTGCACACAAGCATTTCTAATAAAAATAATCAGTAATGTTTATAACTCGTTAGAGAACTGAAACAATAAGCTTATAAACCGGAACATGGACCTATCATTGAATATCAGTGAACAGGATTAGGAAAAGGCTTGCAATAAAACCACACAATGTCCATAAATAGCCGTCTTAGAATCCTACAATTTAAATGGGTAATGCGTGTTTATGTTACAATTTAAGTGAAATAAATACAATTATAATATTCCAGATCTTTGCATAAACTGTAATTCTAAAGGGACTCTAATATGCAGTGGCATGTGGGAATGCAGACAAATCAATATGTTTTGGACAGATTGAAGCAATTCTCTCAGCGCAAATCTCACCGGATCCTAAACTGTTCCTGCTGGCTTTAGGCCTTGAGAAGTGTAACTTCAGTAAATGAGAATGTACCTTTATAGATATAAGCTTATTATCTGCAAAAAATGTATTGCTTTGGCCCGGAAAAATGTCAACAGACCCAGTGCCACGCAGTGGTTAAAGCAGATGTCTAATTTGCAGCTAGAAAGAATAACATATATTAGGAAATCCAAACTGTATCTTTTTAGGTAGAAAACAAAAACAAACAAACAAAAAAAAATGTAATGCAACTCAATTTCTGTACAATAATTTGACTTTTCTTTAACTTCCTGTTTTTCACTCTCTGGCAATAATAGGACTGAAGAAATTAATTGTGATGAATTGATTGAAATAATCCATCCACTAATGTAGTTACCGATTATTTACTGAACACTAAAAAAAGCCATTTACTCAGAGCAGTAAATAAACCAAAACTGTACGAAGAAATATATACATATAAACATTTTGAATTTAAGATTAAATAACACCTTTGTCTATAAATAGTTTTACTCAAAACTCCTCAGGTGACAATTTAGCTTCCTGTGATTCAGATTCTGTATAAGCAAATCTTTTCCATGTTGATATTAAATGTATTTTTTTAGCTGAAAATCCTTCATTAAAGGAATTCCAAGTCATTACATTTTAGACAATCAAATGTTTATTTTTGTATTTAAAAAGGAATGAAATTATTTAATTATTTGCATCTTTTAATTCATTTCTAAAGCTGTATAAAAAAAACAAAAAACAGAACATGCAGACTTTTTTTATCCAATTAATCAATAACTAAAGTATTCATTAGTTAAAGCCCTAGACAATCATGACACTACAGAGAGATCAAATGGAAGACAATTCCTGACTGGGTGTTTTCTCACCGCCATGTAGGCAGCACAGCCGGCGCTGCGAGTCTTCGCCTTTGAATCCACGAGGCGACCGCTGATGCCAAAGTCACACAGTTTGATCTGACCCTTGGCGTCGATCAGGATGTTTGACGGTTTGACGTCGCGGTGGATGACGCCGTGTTTCTCCTTCAGATACAACAACGCCTTCACTATCTGCAGAACAGAAGCACAGACAACGAGTGGTTAAAGTGAAACGTGTCAGAAGTCAGAGTGTGGTTCTGTGACTTACTGCAACAGTCATCTTCCCCAGGATTCGCTCTGGGATTGGGCCCTGGATTCTCTTTTTTAGCTTTTCTGCACAGGTTCCCATCAGCTCCATCGCAATGAAAACATCCGTCTGGACATGCAAACAAACACACACAAATTTAATATTTAGCAGCTAAAATCAACACAAACGCATCAACACTCTAAAACAGGAGGTACTTCAGAGTTACTCACGTTGGTAACGATGGCGCCGTAGCACTGAATGATGTAAGGGCAGTCGTGACTCTTCAGCACCACATCCAGGTCCATGAGGATCCGCTTGTTTTCATCCTTGTTTCCCGTACGACGCATTTGCTGTCGACAAAACATACAAACCTCAATGTTTATCGATTACATTGCTGCTGGATGAGCCGAGATCTCCTTCAAACTGCTCTGCCGGGTCTGTTTTAGCAAAATGAAGGAGGATTTAAACGGGGAATGTTGTTTGGGGTCATTACTGTCACTGTGTTAGCAAACAACAGTATTTTTTTAAACTGAAAATTATAGTACAGCCTGTTAAAGAAAATGAAGCCTAGCAGGAAGTTTCTGTTTGGACTAAGTAACAAAATAAACATTTATTTTAAATATCTGAGGACATTTTTGACCTGTAAAACACTTCAACCGGAGTATTTAATCACTCTTCTGTAAATGATGAAGCAAAGTGTACTGCTTTAAGCTCAAAGGTTTTAATTTAATAAAACCAGATGCCTAAAAAGGCTATATCATTTATTTTGGCTCTAGATTGCTTTTATATTTCTGCATTCATTTAACAGAGTCAGGATAGTTTGCTAAAACAAACACTCAGATGAGTAAGAGCTAAGCGTCGGGCTCCATGTTTATATTTGACGTCTACAACAAATAATTCAGGAGTGGAACATCAGCTCTTCGTTGGCACTCAGACGACCATTTATAGTTTATTACCATTAATCCGGGATTGTTTAATAATATGAAAATTGTGGCTGCTTCTGCCATTTATCAAAGGTGATCTTTGGTGACCTGGTTTGCAAAGTATATGGGCCATTTATGGTTAATACTGGAAACCTAATCATATGTTTATCTGTGGGAAGAAACCAATCAGCTGTTGGCCAGACACAGATATTTTTACCCTTGGATGCTCCTGATCTGTGTTTAGACTGTTGAGATCTTGTTTCTGAACAGGAAAGGTACCGATAAGGACCAACAGGTTGATGGTGTGGAAGCTGTGACTGAGGAAAAAGAAGAAAACAAATGGCGAAATATTTTATGTTCTTGGAAATCAGATCATGTCCGACTCAGGAAGCCTGGCATGTGGTGCACCACAGGGCTCAGTCTTGGAACCTACTTGCTTTTCTCTATAAATTCCACCTGTAAATTATTATCTCTTTGCTGATGATATTCAGCTCGACTGTTCTTTTAAATCAGCTGAAAAATTAACGGTGTCGTCACTTGTAAACTGCTCTAGTGACAACGGCCTGCAGGTGAACTCTGATAAGACAGAGATCCTGATTATTGTGCTGGAAAACCAGGTAACTGAAATCAGGCAACTCCTTTGTGTTTTGGCATCTTCAGTCAAACCAAACCTCCAACATCTTGGTGTCATTCTTTATTCTGTCCTTCACTGGAGCTTAGGATTAAACACAGAAATTATATTTTCAGCTAAGAAATATTCCTAAGCTTCAAACTTTGTCTTGATTCTGTTGATTGTTCCAAGACGCAATTCAAGTCAAATTTATTCGGAGTAGCTTTTAGTGGATCTTTCGCAGTATGATCTTCTAGGTATTCTGATTTTATCTTCTGTATTTACTATGTTTGTTTTTACTGTAAAGCACTTTGTGTTTTTTGACTTGTGAAATGGTCCTGCATAAATAAACTTTAGAGATTTGTAAGAAGGTAGCTGCTGTTCCTTCAGACACACAGAGTGCTCTTACCTTGACTGCGATGACATGGCCCGTCTTCTTGAACCGGACTTTGAAGACCTGTCCACACGTCCCGCTGCCGATTTCTCCCTCGCTGATGAGGTCAGTTACTTCTGCTGGATACCGCTGTGGAGGTCCAAACGTCAAGATATCAAGATATCAAGTGATCAAAGCTGAGATAATCTGAATAAAGCACCAAAAGCGATGCAGTCTCCCGTTTTCTGATTCATAACCGAACAAATGCCCCTTTAACAAGAATCTGTATGATTACAATGAACTGATTTGTTTTGTTAAAAGGACACCAAATAATGACAAGCAAAAATAAATCCGGATCGTTTTCATGAGTTTCCCTTTTTGCCTCTTTTAGGTCAGATCCTACGTGACGTTTTATTAATGAGACCCCTGTTGTGATCTCACCTGTCCGTCGATCTTCAGGTACCCTGTCTGCCTCATGATCTCCTGCAGTTTCTGGTCAATCTCCACACTGAAAACACAACCAGATAAAATAACAGCGTGCGAAAACATTACAGGAAGTATAAACCAACCAGAGCCTCCAACAGCTGGAAGCTTCCCATCCATAGGCCTGTCACAATAATCGATAAGTCAGTTTATAACAAAGCAATCATTTCCATTAGTATAATTTATTGTTCATCTCTTTTTACCAAAAACTGGATTATAAAAGTTTTTAGTTTGGTGCTTTGGGCTCAACTAGTTCTTTTTCTGATGAATAATTTTGCTCACAAAGACTTCAAAAAGTATTTTCTTTATTTATTTTGGATATTTAAAATGTCTTCCAGTTCCAGTGTTAAATATTCATTAGAATTTAAAATTTATTGATCCTTGACAAAGTGTCCTTGCATTATTACTATTACTTGAAAATGGTCTCAAAATAACATCATAATTTATCATAATAACTTCTGGAATAATTTATTTGCCAGAAAAATTTGTGATCGTACCCATCCATAAATGGATGCAACGTGCGTTTTCCAACAGAAGTTTATGCTTTTTTTTCATGACTTAAGACATTCAGCACTAATAGCTTCCCATACATGTACATGACCACATTTTAAAAATCACACGTACTTCTCCAGACTCTTCTGTAGGCTGTATGGAGGCGTGGGCAGCGTGAGCATGTGTCGCGGGCGGCTGGGGTAGGGGTGGTGCTGAGGCGAGCTCTCTGAGGATGATGAGCGGCTGCCTCCATCGTTGACCAGGGGCAGCTGGAGAGCTGGGTTGAAGTACAACATTGAATATCAGTAAGAGACACATTAAGTGCAGTTATATTGTCATTCTGGTGAATTAGGACCGTCTGTTCTGTCTTCAAGAGCTTTTCTAAGCAATTCTTCTAACTCCTTCACATGAGGAACGTATGTTTGGGTATACTTGCTTCTGCCGGTTCCCCAGACCCGCCAGAGAAACTGGCCTTGGCCCGGTCAGGGAGTTCTTTCACAGCCACACCCACAAAGTCAAAAGCTTTGTTTTTGTTCAGCTGATGTCCCGACCCAGTGTAAAAACAAACAGGAATGTTATCTCGCAGCAAAACCTCAAAATGCTGCTCTCATGGAAAAAAAAAAAAAAAAAAAAAAAACGAGACGCAGGAAAGAGCGAGCTAACAGGCAACAGTTCTGGGATTAACTCTCATCAAAGCTTTTCGTTTTAAACATCAACCAGGATATTTTAAACTACTGGCAGAATAAAATCCAGCTGAGGAACAAAAATGAGGTGTAAACTTATGCATCTTTAGGTAATATCTGCTGCAGTTTTGTGAGGTTACAACCACAAACTTTCTTACATTTTACAGAAATAATGATAAACGAACATAACAAAGTGTGTATTTGAGACTTAAAAAGAAAATGACATGATAGTTTGTGATTGTAGAACAAAAATATTTTTAAATAAAATTTAGCAAAATATGACATTTTTTTTAAAGTTGTGAATTAAAAAAATAAAAAAATAAAAACTTCAGCAGTATAATTAGAATATTATTTGCAAATTCGGGTTTATTTACAGAAAGTTGAATGATTATTTTATCCATTTGATGGCTTACCAGACCAAAACAAAACATTTTAGTCTCTAGAGATGAAATTTCAATGTAAATATTCACAACCAGCTTCCAAGCATATGATGAACTCTACATTTGGTATTTTACTCCTATTTTCCTCATTTATAACAGGTTTGCGGCTCCTCCCAGAGCGCCAGAAGACGTCGTTTTGTCACCTGGATGGATCAGCCTGTAAGAAGAGAACTAGTTAGTGAAACGGAGGAGGAGTTAGTGTGGAGATTCGGGAAGATTCAGGCAGTCTTTAGTAGTTAGCATCTCCACGGTTTGACCAACTCCAGACAGATTTTGGAGGACTGACAGACAGACATAGCAGGGAGAAGAGGAGGCGCTGCTGACCAGCCTCCAGTTCACACAGTGCCACTGCAAAAGGAAACAGAGGATGCCAGTACACGGAAAACAGACATCCAACAATCCAACGTGTGAGAAAGAAAGAGGAGAAATTCAGCCAAAACGCCGTGGCACAGACAGTGGGGTCAGACTTGGACAGGAAGCCGGGTCTTCAGTCGGCACGGAAAGAAAGACGCTGAGAGAAAGGAGGCCAGAGTTTTCACAGCACTCCTGCAGACGGACCAGAGGGGATGCTGGTTTAGAGACCGTGTCAAACAGGAAACCCATTCCATCGCATCGTGCAGGAAAGCCACATGCACCGTGATTCTCTGCCGCCTCCAGCAAAACAAGGGTTAATCGTCGCGCACACCGACACATACCAACACTGCCCTGCCACTGGCACACACACACACGCCCACGCACCCCCCCCCACACACACACACACACGGACAGAGGAGGAGGTGAGATGGAAAGACGAGGGGGAATGTGGTGAGTTTACCAGAGTCGTAAATGATGAGCTCTGAGGTTTGGTGTCACAAACATGATTTATCCGGCCGTGAAAACAGAAAGGTGGAGGATTAAAGTACTGAGAGATGGCAGTAACTTTATATTTTAATTATTTCTAGGGCTGAAACTAACAGTTATTTTTAGTAAATTGATAATTGTGATGATTAATTGGACAATAAAATTTGGCACATTCTGCAGATTTTATATTTTGTACATTACAGTTACACTAAAGATGCAAACTAATTATTTTCTTTTAAAATATGAAAACAAATATTTAATTAACTAAATGCAACAACAGCACTTCATTAGTGCATGCAAATGATGCATCTGCAGCCTAAAAGTAGACGGACTGAAATTTTTTTTATTCTTTAACAAACTTAAATAGCTACATTTTTACAAATCGCCTTAATCAAAGACTAAAGCGATTAGTCTTTAAATTGACATCAAAAGCAATTTTTGCAAAAAACAAAAACAACAACAAAAAAACCCTTCACAATAAACTCATAATTATGCATTAGTACAAGTGTCAAACTCTAGTCCTGGAGGGCCACAGTCACAAAACACTGGAATGAAATGGCTGAATCGCCTCCTTCTTGTATTGATCAGTTCTCTAAAGCCTTGATAATGACCTAATTATTATGTGTAGCAGAGGCACATCTAAAAGTTGCAGGACAGCAGCAATCTAGGACTGGAGTTTGACACCTGTGCATTAGCATGAACAAATGCAGGGATCTGCTGATTTTGCGTAAATTTCTCACAATCATGAAAGACTGAAGGGACCAATTTTTAAAATAAATACATTTTTAGAAAGTCCTAATATTGGAGGAAAACTATTCCTTAATATTAGGTTTATTATTTTGTTAATGCTTTTATTTTTTAAGCAGAATCTGAAGACTGTAGACTTGACTATGACATATTAACTCTGATATGTAATATTCTTCTGCTCAATTATGAACACCACTAACAGGTCACTTATACAACCCCACTCTTCTGTGTGGAAGCTGATATTAAGTGAAGAATAAATTATGATTTGAATGAATGTCAGAAGAGTCTGGAGTTTCTAGGAAGGAGACTGTTTTATTTGGTAACCATAATGAGGATTTGTACTTCAGTGTATAACAGGAAGGTTTTACAGCAAAGTTGTTCTGTTTTATCCTTTAGTAAACGCTAATATTGACCAGAACATGCTGTGCAAGGAAATATCCATCTCTTATAAATGGTTTTATCTCAATAAAGGATGATATGGAGTATAGAGAAGGATGTGGGAGCAGAGGATGAGAGCAGAAACGGGGGGCACAGATGTGACGGGGTGCAGTGGCAGAAGGAGCGATGGATTGAATGATACCTGCACGCTGGGAGGGGGCTGGAGCAGGACTGAGCTGGATCACGATGACTAGACAGAAGAAAGAAAATATACACACACACGGACGTTACTGCACTGTTCTGCTCAGACAATCACATGTGCCCCACTTGCACGTCATAAAACAGAGAAATAAGGTTTCTACCCCTTTACCGGAAAGTCATACCGGAATACACCAAAATGGAAAATAAGCCAACGGATTCTCTTAAACAGATTATTTTAAGAAACAACCAAAAGGAAAGGTAGGTTTTTTTTTTTTTATTTGTCTGGAAGATATTTTCACCTGTAGAAACACAGAGTTGGTGCTTCACAGCAGGATTTTAATACAAAGTGTCATGTCTGCTGCACTCAAGACTCGCTCCAATGTAAACAGAACCGGTCTTCGACTTGTTGCGTGTTAAAAATCACTGGATTAAAAAAAGGGGTTCGATTTTTACATGCAAAGCCAATCTCAGGATCCACCGATCTTATTTAGCTTGGCAAAGGTCTAAGAATCAACCACTGCCCTCTTTTTCTGGAACAAACTTCCAGAAAACTGTCAAACAGCTGAGACACTGACTTACTTTAAATCTCGACTAAAAACCCTCCTAGTTGCATTTGAAACGTAATCAATTACGAATTTAATGATGGCACTTGACCTAATGTAATGTTTTGATTGTTGATTCTATGTTGTATGACTTTGTGTTTTTGTGTTTGTTGTGATGTAAAGCACTTTGAAATGCCCTGCTGCTGAAATGTGCTATACAAATAAAATTTGATTGACTGTTTGATTGGTATCTGCTAAAATAGGAATCGGCAGGTTAAGTTTATTAAGAGATTGGGACTCGGCAATCGGCTAGAAAACTGCAATCGGTGCACCCCTAGTTAAAAATCGAGGTTGTTGCTTCTAATGTAAAAACTGTTCTGCTTTGATAAGAAATAACATTTCCATGGCCATAGTTATGCGAGAGTCACCCTGTACACAGATTTGACGTTTCTGGAGCTGACTGTCATATTTCTGATGTTTGGACTGGAACCAGAGGTCTGCAGCAGCAGACCGTTTGTTCATTTCAGATTGACTTGAACAAAAACAATTTATTTTTGTCCATATCACCCAGTTCCAGTATCACACAAAACAAAACTTTGATGTGCTCAGACTTTTCTCCACCCAGATGGTACATAGAGCGACGTAGGGCTAGCCCCTCCCCCACATGCTGCTGTACACTTCTGGTCAGTTGGCTGAAAGAAGGCAACTACACACCGGATGTAATATTTATCAGTAAGAAATCTAATCCCTCTGATTGAAAATAACCATTTTAAAAACTATTGAGTTATGACTGGCATGTCTGGTAAACACCTGACTGCAGCCTGGGTAAAAACCACCGTCAGGAAATCTCAGCTGGGCTTGTGTAATTTTTTTTAAATTAGCAATTGATTATTCTTTTGCTTTTCTTTACATAGGAAAATAAAAAATCCCACATCAAAACGATGTCATTGATGTCAGTAAATATTGCGATTATGACATCAGGTGCAATAAATTTATATTATTTTCTTTTTTCTCCATTTCTCATATGTGCTTCCATATTTCTGTGACCTTTAACCCTTTGGGGAAATATTACATCATCGTGAAAAAAGCGTGTTTTTCACATATCGAAGATATTAGCATCAATCATTGGACTTGAAACAGCAAATTGTGACATGAAAATTGCACTCGCTGATGAAGATATATTTGTGCAGCTTCAATTAAAACGCCAACAATTACTAGATTGTATTTTAGCTGTAAAATTAATAGTCCTGTCTTCTCTGATTCAAATAAAATAAGACCATATCATACATTTATACTTTATTACAATTTGGTATTTTTCATCATAATTATTCTTCCAGACTATTTGATAACAAAGAAAATAACTTAATTTGCATTTCCACAATGCAGGTCGCCAACTTTTCAAAGAAAACATTTTAACAAGGGAATCTATTGTTTTACAATCCACAGGAATAACTTACTTTTTTTTCCAACTCTTATTTTGCATCTACAAAGTTTGTTTAGCTGCTTTAGCAAAGTCCAACACTAGCAAATTCTTTTGTAGAGCAATTCTGCGTGTTGCGTTGAGTTTCCCCCCCTTAAACATCCATAATTACAACTTGAGCAGCTCCTGTCAAGTCAGGCCATTTCATTTCTGTACAACATTGGAAACAAGACATACAAAGCATCCAGAAACTATTCAGTGATTCACTTTCTCTATGTTTTGTCATATTACAGCCTCATTTAAATTGTATTAAATCAATATCTTTCCTCACAATTCTGCACACAAATAAACCATTATGATAATGTGGATTTATTCATTTCTTTTTAGCAAACTTATTAAAAATAGAAAACCAAGAAATCACATTTACATCTGTATTCACAGCTTTAAAACTTCAATACTGTTGGTCAGGCCACTGAGGTCATGGGAACCTTCAAAGCAGCAGAAATTGTTCTTTATCCTTCCCCAGATTTGAGCCTCAAGACAAACCTCTCTCAGAGGTCAACTGCGTGACCTTAAATAGACAGGCGTAACCAAATCCAGTCTCATCAACTGAATTTACCACAGGCACACTTCGCAGAAGCTGTGGAAACAAATACATTTTGAGCTTCATTGCAAACGTTGTGAATACTTACCTAAATGTGATTTCTTGTTTTTTTATTTTCAGTATACTTGCAAAAAAAGCTCAAAAACCCTTTCCCACGTAGTCATAATGGGGTATTTATGTATAGATTTTTCAGGAAAGAGATTGATTTAATATAACTTGGAATAAAACTGACATAAAATGTGGGGTAAAAATGAAGCGCCGTGACAAACCAGAGAGGAATGTTCAGTGTGTAGCAAGTCAAACTAATCGTTAATATTTCACACCTTGATCTAAAGACATAGTGCCATCTTATCTGCAACAAAGGTAAGTCTTTTCCCCGTTTAATTCGAGCTTAAACCACAGTGACCGACGTTAGCTAACCTGCGGTGGCTTCAACTGATTACCGTCTGTGTGGTCAAGGATCAGAAATCCTACCAGGAACTGGCATAAACACGAAGCCTCAGCCAAACATACCGCTTGCTTAAAATATTAACCGACACCTCCATTAGGGATAAATGACAAGGGTTTCCCCTCACAATAATAAAGGGAAAATGACAAACTTTTCATATTGACGTGGGGCCTGTCACAAACTGTGTAGCCTGCTAACCTAGCATGTTTGACAGAACTAGTATTAAATTGATTCAGCAACAAGAATGTCAGGAAGAACCAACGCGATCTTGTTTTAGGTTTTAAGCTTGGCTCTACGTTAGCTATACTGCCAACTGTCCTAGTCGTTATGTTGACTATTTGACATGACAACCAAGGTGGGTGAGTGTTTGTTTACGTAGCTAGTCTGTTAGCAACGCAGCTAACTGCTAGGAGCAGCAGAACACCCCCCGCTTCTTCTCTCCGCCTCTCGAGTCTTTCCTGACGCGATTCTAACCGTTACTAACACCCCGGATCCGCTTCGGTGGACACTCACTGGGCCTCGGACGTGGCCGCTGCGGACTCATGTCGATGTTGAGGTCAATTCTCCGCCGAGCTTCTTCATTTTCTTGCTTTAGCTTCTCTTCGATTCGCGACAACCTCTGCTCCAGCGACGACATCTTGAAAAATTCAGCACCATGTAGCTGCCCGCAGAGCTCGCGACTCCCCCTCCCCCGCCCCCCCTTGGTAGGCAGGGCTTATGGCAAACCGATTATACATTTAATATCACAGGATGGTCTCTAATGCACATAAGCGTTTAAATTCTTCCCAGTAAAAATTTACATTTTAAAAATTATTCTAACCATTTTTAACATTTAACGTATCACATTATTCCTCTAGAATTACGCTGCTCACTGTGGCAGTATGTTGGACTAGGTAAGTAGTTCATTTTTTTTAGGTTTTGCATGTTTGAGCTATTATTCCCTCTGGTGTTGGATACTGTACATCTGCAATGATTTTCATTCTTACATTTTTACTTTTGGGGAATCATTATGACGCATAACCGTGGCAACATAGTGTAGATATATTTTTGCTCATTACTGTGAGCAATTGATTAGCATGTCAAAAGCACAAATCATACCTGAACTACCCAAATCCTAAAGGAGCTTGAAAAGGAGAATTCATGGATGAAGAGCAGGAAGAGGGAGAAGGAGGACGTTTAAACCATTTCCATGAATGAATATGGATTAAATCCCCAACGCCAACATCTCTCAGAATGGCTTTCTAGTTATACTGTCAAATAAAGAGGCGCTGCAGAATCAAATGAGATGGACAAGCAGCGCTTACCAATAACTGATGAAGTCATCCAGGACAAAATATTTCTATCCTTACTGTGAAATATTATTGATCCAGAAGTGTTTGCGTTCTGATTATTTCTGGGTCGTGTATTATTGCTGCAAAAGGTTTTGCCTCATCTATTCCTCAGCGTTGAGCTTCATCATACAAACAAGGGATTTCAGTTTGGCTCTGCTTTTACTCTCAAAAAGTCATTTAAATATTAAAAATAAAAGTGAAAATGATGACACCAATAAACAGACATATTGTTCACTGCAGGGTTTCTTTATAAAAGATGTAATTTTATGTTTTATGGTACTTCTTCATTGTCCGCAAGGAAAATCCACATAATCACACAGTTTCAAAACAAACTACTCCTGTACTCTAAATGTCATAAAAAATGGGATCAATTGTTGTTAATGCAACAAGTTCCTCTGTTGTATTCTAATGGGACCATTTATAAAAACAAAATGTATAGCAGCGACATCTGCTGCACAAAGAAAAGGTTTGGTGTCCTGATGACTTTGATATCGACTAGTTTTATCCTGGGAAAAAAAAAGTGTGCAACCATTGAGCTTAAAGATTTAATGCTCCTGGAAGAAATGGCTTATTTTATGTAAAAGAGGGGTGTCTAAACATTTGCAACATAAGCAAGAACCCCAGAGTTGATCTTACATTTTTCTGACTTGAAGCGCAACATACATTTTTTATATGCTCCTCAACAAATTCAACAGTAATGAAACGAAGTGGAAACTTTTTGTCGTAATAAATGGTGGTAGTTAAAATGTTTGACTTACTGGACCGAAAAACATTTGTTTTGTTTTTGTAAAGTAAAAAAGTTGCTGGATGTTTACAGCTACTTACGATGAAATTAAAATTAAAAGAAAATGTGGCTAGTAAAAAAATAATTCTGTCCAACATTTTCAATCCAAGACAAATTAAATTTTTGCGCTAAAAAAAATGATAAAAAGGGTCAGATTTGTTGCGTTCTTATGGGGCTATAAAAAATGATTCTGAGGGCCATAAATGGCCCCTGAGCCACACTTTGGACACCCCTGATGTAGAAGACACTGTGGTAGCATGTAGTTTATAGGTAACATGATACATTACAGTTTAGTGTTTTCCTTTGCTAACCTGTGTGCAGTTTAGCTTTAATGCTGACTTGAGTGTTTTTCTGCTACACTTTTAAATTACATCTACCGATCAAAGTATGTAATTAAAAAACTAGAGAAATGTGCTGGATGCTGAATAATGCACAAATGAAGCATTAAATACAACTTATTTGCAAATTACAGACATAAAATCAAAGCAGCACAGTTTTAAAAAGATGTTTGCGGACATCAGAGTAATCCGCAGAAGTGGTTTTCTTTATACCCCATAAATCACCAAATTTTGAGCAGACTCTCCGTTTTTCTTTTACCACTGCACACTTTTTTAATCAGTTTACAAAGGGTGACGAAACACACAGAAGTAAAAATGTAAGGCATTGGTTTGAGAGGCCACAGAGAAAACCCTAAACAGTCAGCGGCACACAAACCAGAGTGTTTTCTCTCTGGTGTACGTCGACTGGATGAAGGGTTTTACGTTTGTTTCTTTGTTGTGATGGAGCGTCTAAGCCCAATAACTCCCTGCCCTAGCTCTGATTTAGTCAGATCACAATCTTTAAAAAACAGACACACCAAACTCTCCTCAGTCTCTTCGTTCATTCACAGTGTAATTAATAGCAGACGAGAGTTCGTATTGTCCGGCAGGAGGCTGACTCTTTGACGAAGCCTTTAAAAATACCCAACATTCCTTCCTCAGAGGCCTGCGGTTTCGGTAAATTAGCAGAGGTCTGAGACGTAATCGAAGTCTCTGAAGCTCTCCTGGTCTCTGCGGGAGAGCGAGCGCGCTTCGCGTGGCGGGGTCAGCGCCGGAGGCTCCGTGGTGAACTCCTCGTCGAAGTTGCTGACGTCTTCCTTGCTGCGAATGGACGGGACGAAGGGAGGGGGAACCTTCCTCTGCAGCAGCGCCTCCCAGTCCACGTTCTGGATGGACAAGGACACATAAGACATTTGATTTTGGTTGTTTTTTTAAAAGGCAGACTGGATGTGCAAGAAGAAGCTGGAATCAAACCTGCAACCTTACAATCATAAGATAACCACTCCACTCACAGAGCCACAGTCACCAGGATTTGTTCACTTTTTCCCACAGTAAAATCAGAGATGCACCAATCCCAAATCAATATCTGTATCAGTTCTGATATTGGAAAACAAAATCTAGACCAATCTATGAGGGCAGATCTAGTCAGTCTAATTCTATGCTTTGTGCTCCAAGTGACATCATGCTTTATTAATAATTTTCCATTTGGTTTGCTGCAATTTATTTTTAAATATTTGACCAAAGTAGTCAACATATTGTTTTTGTCAGTTTCAGTTTCTTTATTATTTATTTCATATAAATAAAACCTCCAGTTTTAGAAATATTGTTAAACGTATAAAATATAAGCCAACCGTTATTTCAGTTACACAGATCAATAAGTAACAGAGATTAGGACCAATAAAAATTAATTACATTGAAACCTCCCTGCTTAAATATAATACACAAAGGAAGTAACAAAAAACTGTAAAACATGTTCTTGGTAAGATTTCTAGCAAATAAATGTTTATTTTAGTAATAATAACCAAGAAAAGTTTAATCTAATTCAACTTCAGGCAGTGAGAAAAAAATTGACTTTTTATTAAGTGTATCAACATGTACATTTTTCCAAATTTAAGCTGATAATGAAAACATTAGATTTCACTTTATTAGAAAACTGCAGTTTGAATATCAAACACTTTCAAGGACTTTATACAGAAATCAAGCACTTTCAAGGAACTCAAGGACATGTATGATCCTTGTTTTTATTTTAAGTGTTGAGAGAGTCGGGAAAAACTGGATTTTAGCGACGACTCAGTCGTACTTACTCTGAAAAACGGCTGCTTCTTCACCTCCTCTGCATCCTTCTCTCCTGATCCCAGCCTCCTCTCTGGATTCCTCCTCAACAGCTGCACACAAACACAAACAAATCACCAGGAGTTTATTCCACTAATCAGCTGTGCTAGTCCATGTAGCTTACATATGTTGTCATGCGGCATTAGAAACTTTTAACGCTTTTCTATGAAACAGAGCAACAAAGTAAAGTAGTGCGGAATTATTAAGGGCTGATATTTGCTGTACGTTGTAAAATATGTTACGAAGAGCATCTGTGTGTAAATTTCCAAGCCGTTTGCAGCTGATGCACTTGAACATTTTATGCAACCCCTTTACCTACCCCAAAACAGTCAGCCCCTCCAGGATTTAAAGACTTATGTGATTTTTTTTGGTGCTATTTTACAAATATTTGCAAGAAACGTTGTGATATTTTTCTTTAAACCCTTGTTGAAATCAACTAATACAAGAAAAAAAAAAAATCAAGCAGGTTGGATACAAATATTTTTATTTTTAAAGAATTTAAATTTTTAGAATTTTATTATTCCCCACATCGATCAACTATAAGATGGCATCATGGCTGAGACAACAGTTCAGTAAAAGTTAAAGTAAGTCACTTAAACCGTTTTTGTTTTTTTTTTACCATTTCTGCAAATAAAAAAAAAGAAACTGCAATAAATCATGCTTTATTTGTATTATATATATTTTAAATGCAATACTTACTCTATAAATTTAAATTTATAGAGTTGGTACAACATTTTGCTATATTTACAAGATAATTTTATATTTTTTCACTTTTTGTCTATTTTATAAAGTAAAATTCTTGCAGACATTGCAAAGTACGTTTTTCAGTGAAACATGTTTTTATTGTGAACATGACAAATACTGAACCTGAGACTTTTGACTTTAACAGGATTGTGGAAAACACAACTTTACAATTGTTTACACCTAAATGTTCTACTTAAAAAGGTAAGATTTCTGGAAATAAATTGAAAAATTAAAGACTCTAAATACTTTTATAAGAGCTTTCCGTATGGAAATAAAAGTCTTTATTGTGTATGCCGAAGATGACAGGAACAATATTCTTACTCGTCTCATGATGCCGATGGCCTCAGTAGAGAGGAAGCGGGGGTAGCGGACTTCATCATTCACAATGCTGTCGAACACCTCCTCTTCATCATCACCAGGGAATGGAGACTACAGAACAAACAAATACTGTGAAACAACTTATGTCCAATCTATCTAAGAGATTTGGGACAAAAGGTGCAAAATTTCAAGACACTTCTGGAAAAGTTAAATAAATTTGGTTTAAAAAAAAAAAAAAAAACACATCAAGGACAAAAATGACTCCAAGTTTCTAGCAGTGGCACTAAATGCTAAGCTATGATAAATCAAAGTGACTTTCAGATCCGAAGAAAAAAAAAAAACTCAGTTTGGTCAACAACAACCTTGAGGGGTTTCACTGACGATTAAGATGTTAATGTGCTGGTTCCGGTCGGACAACAACCTCAAAATCGCAAGATACTCTCCACCATTAGCATCCACGTTTACTTCCGCAAACTGTGAGCACTTCTTCTTCTACTACTTTTTTGTGGCGGTTGGCAAAACAATAAGCAGCCTCTCTATGGGTCACTGGCGTTATTGAGCCCTGAGCTGCGCATGCGAGACACTTTCATGTCATTTGCAGTTTACACAGGAGATCACAAACAGCCATGCAAATAATAAATAATAAACAAGTAAATAAAATTTCACAAAAAAGAGAAAAAAATTGAATTTTTGTCACTGATATGGAAAGACTCTTGTTAAAAATCTAAGTTTGGTTCCAAATGCCGACTGAAATCCTTTAGGTGGTCATTTTTCTTCTTTATAAATCTGTGAAACACAAGCCCAGTCCTCACCTCTCCCACCAACATTTCATAGATGAGAACCCCGAGTCCCCACCAGTCCACGGCTCTGGTGTAAGACGTATCCGTGAGGACCTCCGGGGCCAAAAACTCAGGGGTCCCACAGAACGTGCTTGTGCGGTCCCCATAGCCCATTCCTGCCGAAACAAGCAAACAAAACCAACTGTTTCTGCGAGCCGGCAAAAAGTCAGAGCCTACCAGTCTGCATCATCAATACCCACCTTCTTTGCAAAGCCCAAAGTCAGCAATCTTTACGTAACCATCCATGTCTAGCAGCAGGTTGTCGAGCTTGAGGTCTCTGCGAGCGACAAGAGATGTAGGAGAGATGCGTCTGTTCACAGCTTAAAGTACGTAGAAATATTTCAGTATGTTTTCATTCTGGAAGACTTTAGATTCGGCTTGTCCCCATTTTTTGCAACGAGCCAGAATCTCGAAGTTGAAAGCACACTTGTATATGTGTCCATTCTCTTCTTTCCTGCTCAATGTGAGAATCAAAGCTTTATATTTATTTTGATGCGTGGGCATTGTTTTAGTTCCACATTCATTTCGTTCTATCGTTTGACTCCAGTTACAGTTATACAAAATCTTTTAATAATTGTTCGGACGCAACGTATTTTGAATTGCAGCGTTCCTCTTAAGTTGTACCCACCCCCTCTTTCATAAAACATCTCCTGAAGATGTTTAGGTAACAGATCTTAAATTATATACATGAATAGTAGAGGTGTGCCGATCGATCGGCCACCGATCATAATAGGTCGATCACTGTCTCTTGTTGCTGATTACCAAAACCAATCACCTGTATCTCACTGCGTTTATGGTAATCAGCCGATCTCCTCTTTCCATCAGACCGCGCAAGCGCGTGGCAACAAATCCTGTCGTGTGGAGCTATAAGCGTGAAAGGGGACGTTTGCGTGTTGTGGCGGAAAAATGCATCAACACAACAAATCTAATATGACATTTATAAAACAAGCACTTGATGGAGTTTGGCTACGTCGAGAGTCAAGGAAAAAAATGGCATCTGAAGCGGCCAGATAGCAGGTAATTCAGTATTTTACTACAAACTCTCGTCCGGATTAGCATCACGGTCAGAAAGCTAAAATAAAAATAACCTGACAAATAATTGAAGTCTTTGAGCTGCCGGTGTAAGATGCTGGTTCTGTCATCACTCGTGGACTGCCGCTACGCGCTACTAGCGCCGCTCAACCGCCATCAGAGAGTGAACTCTCACACCGAATGTCTGCTTAAAGCTGCAGCAGATAACTTAGAAAAAAGATTTTAGATATGTATTAAAATATGTGTATTATATCTAAATCAGGTGAATTTATTGCCAGATAATCTTTCCATTTTTCCAGCTGACAGTATCATTTATACCTAAACCGAAAAATTAACAGCCATTCCAAGTGATCGGCAAAGATCGGTGATCGGCATCATGGATGAGCGTTATCGGGATCGGCAGTAAAAAACCTGATTGGAGCATCCCTACTGAATAGTACAGTTTTATATTTCACAATGTCAGAGACAGAAGATGCTTTGTGGACAATGCTGCAGGTGTTAGAAGAGTCTGTAGCTCATATTCTCAAATGTGTGTTTGAGTGACTTTCACTCACCTGTACACAATCTTATGGTCATGAAGGAACTGAAGTCCAAGAACCACACAGGCAGAGTAAAACCTGGAACCAAAGGAGCAATGTAAGGAACTGAGATGAAATCTTTAAAGGATGGAAGTCACCAAACTTCCTGCATGATCAGAGCCACAGCAGCAACAGTTATTTTCGTAGTTGATTATTTTGGCGATTAATTGACTGATCATAAGTAGAAATTGACACATTGTACTGATTTTTCATTGAGCCACTTAAGTTTTTCTTAATGAAATACTCAAAATACATGAAAAGATGCAAATAAACAAATACTTAAATATGTTTTCAATGTAAGAAAATAAATATTGTGTCTCTTAAAATGTAATATAGTATTTTATTAGTGGATATAATTTTGAAATCTTAAGTACCAAATGTAAATTATTTTGTAAACTTTTGGCTTAATTACTGCTCTGTGTTTTTCTTTCAGCAAATTACCTTTAGTGAGTCAAGTTAGCGATTAATCGATTACTAAATTAGTTGATTATTTCTCATGTAGATTCAATCTAAAATTTAAAATACATGAAAACAGGGTAAGAGACTGCACAATAAATATACAAGAAAAATAATTTTGTACAGTTATTGAAGTTATTTAACACCTATAGTCTATGCTAAGTTTTATCTTAGCAAAAGCAAAAATATTTAATTATTTATTCATATAAATGAGGTCGGAATTCTTAGTTTGTTTCTAATTAAGAGGATTAAAATATTATCATTTTGCAATTAATATTTTTATTCCCTCCGTTAAAATATATTGCTACAATATTGGAAAATGGCATCAAGTGTTGGATATTTTTGCTCTGTATCGGTGTCATGACAACCGTAGTTTACAGTAAAGATATTTTTTGTGGGTTGACTTGAAATAAAAAAAAAAAAAAAAAAAGATAACTTGCTGCATGTTTTGTGTTTATGGTAATCAGTTCTGGCTAAAGCTCAGTAATCAGATCCACAGACTATAAAAAAGTTTCTACAAAGCAGCGATTATTACAACTTAATCTGTAGAAAGATGTGTTGCAATGTGTAAACTATACCGTACTCCAATGCAATACTCTGTATCCATTCCTCCTTTAAAATGTGGATAATGCCTTTTAAGTTAAATAAGTCAACAAAATGCGGAATTTTGCACTAAAACACCAGAAACAACTTTGTTCTGGTTGGAAAGCATGTTTGTCTTTCTGAAATGCGCACACACACACACAAACCCACACACGCACACACACACACACACACACACACACACACACACACACACACACACACACACACCACGTACACGGCTCTCGGCTCTGTGAAAACGTCGGTGTGGATGTGCATCATCAGGTCGCCTCCCGCCGTGTACTCCATGACGAAGCAAACATGCTCCGGCGTTTGGAAGCATGCAAACAGGTTGACCAGGAAGGGATGGTGAGACATGTTCACGATCTCAAAGATGCGCTTCTCACACATCAGACTGGCAGCGGGAAAAACAAAACAAAACAGGAGATTAAAACAACAGGGAAATACACAAAAAATTACAGAGAACTCAGATGAAAGATGAGCTTTTTAATTGCAAGTCAGGACAAAGCACACAGAGCTGTGTGTCTAAAGGAGATCTAAACCCTTTTGATCAAACACAACTAGCACAGTGTCATGGTTGAGGCATAAACACAACACACACACACACCTTTCCACCTCATCCCGAGCGATTATGTCTCCTTTCTTCAGGGCTTTGATGGCGTACATTGTGCCCGTCTTCCTGTACTCTGACAGCAGCACCTGCAGACACACAAACACATTTTGTTTCATGGGAGGAACACCAAAGAAACTTTCTATTAATCCCGTTCATGTATTCTGATACTCACGGGTTTCATTTAATGTTAATAGGGATTTCTGAACAATAAACGTCTCATTTGCATTTTAAAAACAAACGACTGACAAAAAATAATGTCCTAATTTTTTGTTAATTAAGCAGAAATATATCCATGAAAATCTTTTGCATTTTTTCTTCTCAGCTGGACATTACTTTAATTTACTATGACAAAAAATTAGATTTATTGTGTCATGGTAAAATTCAGTTGTTTATGGTAAGACGATATCAATTCTGTATATTACAATTAAATTCTGAGTCCATATAACCATACCTTTAAGCTAAAGAAAGAGAAAGAAAAGTCCATTTGTGACACTGTACCTTTCCAAAGTGTCCCCTTCCCAGCACAGCAATGAGCTTGAAGTCCTGAATGGACAGAGGTCCTTTCTTTTGCCTAAGATCAACAAATGGAAAAAATTAAAAACACAAGGCTACAAGGAAGCACAAACTACACTGCACGCAAAAAACAAACCAAACATTTTGTTCATTTAATATGAACTTGCAGCTCATATTAAAGAGTTGAATGCACCCCAGCTTGTGTTTTAGTGTGTTTGTACCTGCTAGCAGGAGGGGTTCGGACAGGGGACTCGGGGATTTGGTCTTGGGGAGAGAGGGACTCGATGACTGCCGGGTGATCCTTTAGGAGAACGTTAGGAAACAAACATGAAGGACAAAAAAACATGCCCAGGCAGAGGTGAGAACACGCAATGAAAGACGAGGGGCAAGGCTCGGAGGCAACATCGGCTCCTGTGCTGCGTTCAGCATCCACACTGAGTGTTTATCAGTTGGTGGAGGGACAGCCTTTGTTTTTTTTTTAAATCATAAAATAAGACTGAAAGTGCAAATTGTAGAAATCCCTGATCACACACCTCCCCTATATCCTGGTTTTCCTCTTTCTCTGCCTGCCTCACTGGAGTGAGAGTGTCCGTTTCTCTCTTGAAATCTCCTCTTATCGGAGAGTCGTCCAGACTCAATTTCTCCACTGAGATCTCCCTGAAAGTTTCACACGGACACGACGACAGGCCGACGTTGGCATCACAACGGACAAACACGGAACAAAACACAACAGGAGCATTAGACACAGGGCCGTGAAAGCATCACAATCAGTCACAGGAGAAAGGATCAAGGAAAGGTTTCATGTCCGCATCGAGCCGCAGCCGCCTGACCTGCATGGTGAACAGAAATATGGAAAACTCTTGTCTCACCCAGGGCTCAGAGTCAGGCTGTGAGCGTTGGGACTGTAGGTTCCCGAGTTGTTCACGGTGGGAATTGCGTTTCGGAGCAACCTCACCCAGGTCCCGATGTCCACGTTCATCTGACGCGCCCGGAGGAACGCCTTGCCTGCAAGAACAAACAGGAAGAGTCATTATCGTCTCACAAACTGTAATGTCTGAACATTTCTGGCAAATAAAACAACATTAAATGACTTTAGTTTTCATTTAATTCAGCTTTAAATATCTTTTCTGTAATTCAGCTATCATTTTATTTATGTTTGATACATCCATATGAACCCATTTTGAAATGGTAAGAAATTTACAAGTGACTTTTCATTAAGGTGCTCTGGTCATGTAAATCTTAAAAGAAATGATTACATATTACCCTGAACACACCATCTCTGTTATGAAACACAGTGGTGGCAGCATCATGCTGTGGGGACGATGCTAAATAAAGGGCAGCTTCAGAAGAAAACCGTTTATAAGCTATAGTAGACTTGAAACAGGGTTCGATCCTGTTGCAATTAATCAATTAACCACATGATAAATGTAAATGTTCTTGATAATTTCCATTCTAATTAATATTTCTTGAAAAGAGATTTTATTTACAGAGACATAATAATCCACTTTATTATTGGTTTCAGTTGTGAGTGGTGTTTATTTTTGTATTTATGGTTTTTGGCTGTTTTATTTTGGATATTTAAAATATCTTTACTAAATTCATTCATAAACTTCAACACTAGATGGCGCTGTGGCACCAAAGAGAGAACAAAACTAACAGATCTTGTGACTGTGAGTTTGTTTATCTCCTTTAACTTTTCATAGCTTTAAAACAAATGTAAAAAAAACATTTTTTTCCGTTCTATTTTTATTTTGCAACAAAGCGCTGTTAGATTTATAAGCAGAAAATGCAACAGACATCCAACAAATCGACTCTTCAATTTAAAATTTATGAAATTTCACGAGTTGGTGGACTATTTTCTGCAAGTTATTTTTAAAACACATAAGAATATATTACAAACCCATTTGCAAAAAAATTTATTAAGAGAGATGGCATTTGTAGTCAGAAATTTGAGATTTAGTAAATTAAAACAAAGTTAGAACTGAACAAATAGAACGTGTTTGAATAAGAACTTGTTTTCTTTGCATTAATGTTGAGTCTTTTCTCCCACCTTGCTGCTTTGAAAAGATTTTCTTTTGTCTTTGGAGGCGAGGAACTCTCTCGATGACCGGGTTAAAGAAGGTCACCTGCAAACGGCGAATGAACACAGTTAGCATAGATGACAGCTTGCAGGTGATTAGCCCTGGAGAAGTTGTGGTAATCAGAGCATGAAGGCAGTGATGGGAATACCTCGGCCAGCAGCAGGCCCTGAGGCTCCAGCTCCAGCTGGACTCGGTGTTTCTGGTTGTCCAGGAACTCCTCCAGCTTCAGGTACTTCAAGGCACAAAGTGAGCGATAATCCTTCCAATAAACTGCGATCTCCAACTCTCTTGACTAAAACATAAATATTTGTGTTACTTATTGCTACTTTTACGGTTTATATGTTCATGTACAGACTTTTGGGAGTGTGAGTGTGTACGCGTGTGTGTGCTGACCCTTTCCAGCTCTACAGTGAAGGTCTGATCCCAGGCCTGCTCTCCTACGGTCCTCCAGGCCGTCTGTCCGACCACCATGTTGTCCAACTTCAGCACCGCGCTCACCTCAGCTGAGAACAACAGAAATTACTTGTTCTGAGACAAATTATACATCGGTTTTAAGAAAACTTGCACCTAACTTTGCCTCCATTGGTGGAAATGGCATAAAAATGGGCCACATTGTGTATTTTGTGGCAAACTGAGTCCCTTTGGCCTTTTTCATCCCTATTTACCCAATTATAACACATTAATAAATATAAAGCTGCAATTAATGATTATTTTAGTAATCAATATTCTGATGATTAATCGAGTAAAAAAAACTGGCACATTCTGCAGATTTTTAATTGCATTTTTATACAATGTGACAAATATATTAAAAGCTGCAAACAAGTAATTAAATCCCTTGTTAAATAGTAAAATAAACATTCTATCGCTTAAAATGCAATAAAAGCATTCCCTCAGTGACAGTTTGATCAAAAGAAGCATCTGCAGCTAAAAAATACTCCAAACATCAACATGTAATAAGCTTGTTTCTTACAACAATAAAAGATAAAACTAACATACAAATAACTTTTACTGAATGAATCAGAAGCTTGTTTTCAGTAGATAATTTCTCAATATTGATGAAAAAGTGTGAGTTATGAGTGAAATAATCTGCTAGTGGAAAAAATATTTTCCCATACTATAAGTTAAAATGTCTTGATTTCACTTACAACTTATACTTTAAATAATTATTGATTCATATCATTAATTTGAAGAATAGAAATAAGATATTCATTAGTTGGAGCAGAAAGTGAAGGTTAAAACTATCATTTTAACAATATTTTGGAACAAATATTTCCCTGCAGACATTGCAGAAGCTGGATTAAAGCATAAAAAACCTCCTGAAATCAAGAGTAATGCTTACAGGAGAGTTCCTCCGTTTTGCTGGGCGTCTTCCCGCTGACAGAGCCGCTGCGTCCGTACAGTCCCTTGCTGCCTCTCATGAAGGACTTGGTGTCTCCAGGACTGTAGCAGGGCAGCGTGACAGATGTCCCTTTACTGCGACCTGGAACAACCTCCAGCAATCCGACGCAGCCCAGCAGCTGCACCTGCAGGGTGCCTGAGGACAGAGGGAAAACAGCACAGGTAACAAACGACTACAGGTCAGAGCACAGCAGGCCGAACAAACACAATCATGCTGGTCCCATCTGGCAGCTTTTTATTCACATAGACAAGCATGTAAACTGCAAATTGGACTTCTCAGTGTTTTCACACAACTGTGGTTTTTATAGGCTCCAATTTAATGCCAACTTGGATAGATTTTGAGGGATTGTTATGGAGGCGAGTCAGTGCTTCTGTAGATAAAAGAAAAACAGTTCTGGAGCCACTGAATACTTGCTTGATGATGACATTTGAGAAATTGTAATGTCTACTGATTGTTTCATAACTGATCACTGTGTGACGTTTATATTCTGGATGCACCGACCGCAATTCTCTGGCTGGTCGCAGATTACCGATCTTTTAAAAAGCCTAACCAGCCGACTCTGATTTTGGGCAATAATTTTTTTTGTCTGAAATGTTGTTGAAGTAGCAACAGAATGGTGACTATTGTTAACTGCAAACGTGCAGAAATGGGCCGGTTTATCAACAAAGCTTTTCTCATTGAAGATCAGAGGACAGTGGTAGATTGCATTAGTAGATGCAATCTACTTCTGTACTGTAGGAATAGTCCAATCACCGATCTCCCGAAATAAAAAAATTAAATAAAAAAAATTTACATTGATAAATCGGCTGGCTGAAAAATCAGTGCACCCCTGGTTTTTATAATTTAAAGCACTTTTGAACTGTCCTGCTGCTGAAATGTGCTATAAAATATACCTGACTTAAATTTCCACCAAAAAACTAAAGAATTTCTACATTAATTTAGCGTATATATAAGAAACATGAACATCCCTTGATGTCAAGAAGTTGGAAATTTGCAAGAAATAAACGTAAATTTTCCATCAATATTTTACCAAAATAACACCAATAAATTATCCGACACTGTAAAGTCAGAAATTTGCAAAAAAGATTTTTTACTAATTGTTATTAATTCTTCAAGTAATTCAATGTCTGATATCTATGCTTTTATTTTGAAGTGCTTCCTTTTATTTTGAAGGAAGTTTGTTCCGGTTATTTTCTTCTTCTTGACGTTAGTCAGCTGATCTGTTTTCCGTTTTACTGTTGAGATCCGTGCCGCAGTCATTAACGATGCCAGTAGTGGTATCAGTCATGTGACATGAATAGGTAGACGATAATTATCACTACTGACAGAATTGTTTAGCTGCTGGTAGATTTCTATAGTTTATTAATGTCGATTTTAATCTTCATTTTTAATGTGCTTGATTTTACAAACTATCTAGCATATAACCGTTAGTTTGAGATTTTGTCAGTTAGAACTAGAATGATTTCAAAGTTTGTATCATTTAAATTTAAACAACCCTTATCACAGAGGGAATTAATGCTCATATTTTCAACTTTTAACTTTACTTGTGAATTGTTATATTTACATTTTTTTGCGATAGTAATTTTGTATCTATTATTTTTGATTTTTAAGAAACTGCTTCAATTTATTTGCACCGTTTTAAGACATAATTCTTTAGTGAACCTATTTAAACACCTGATAACCAGCGTGCTTTCTGACTGAAGCCCTGTAGTGGTCAGTTAACAAAATCCAGCAACAGAGGTCAAAATCCTCAACACTAAGATTATAATGTCAGAAATTTACAACATAATTGGTTCTGAGAGGCACATCTGGTTATTTTCCAAAGTGGTCCATCTGGGCTCTTTTTCTGTATCAGAACGACATTTCCTGTGTGCAGAACCGCCATGATCACCTCTAACAGGAACCAGAATGCAGGCCTGAGACAAAAGAAGAAGCTCCAACATGGCCGCATCCGGTCATCACCCTGGACGATGAGGTTCTGATAAACAGCCTGGATTCAAACATTTACACTGACAAACATCCTGATGCTCATCTCCTGAATTTGCGACTTTAACCTTGGAGGACCTCTGGCAGTTTTGATAAAAAAAATATCTGACTTTGTAATGTAAAAGAATATTCTAATTTTAATACTGTAAGTCTTTATTGTTATTTATTTAAAAAAAATTTTTTTTTACAACGTAGGCCTGTCACAATAACAGATTTTGCTGGGTGATAAATTGTCTCAAAAATTATTGCGATAAATGATGATATTGTTTGAAGACCATTTTACATTGATTTAATGGAAATTACGTAATAATACATGCGATTTCCTGCCAAAGATAGATACACTTTACTTTCAAAAGACACTTAACACTGGGACTGATACACAAAATAAATAAAACAACCAAAACCAAAAATAAAATAGATTCTTAGTCTAAATTAACAATAAATGTACTTGAATAAAAACTAAACAACATGAAGCCAAAGTGGAAATAAATACCGCATTCAACCAAAAGAGTGCAGATTATGAAGTCTGTATAGTATATTGCCCTTCAGTAATAATTAGATTTAAATAGAGAAGACATCCGACTGCCTGATGCAATAGTTCAAACTACAGGGGTAAAAACTACAGGATTTTTTACCCCGAACGACAATCTTAGAATGTTCTTTATTTTAGAACGTTCTTCGTTCTAAGATTGTCCCTTGTGTGTTAGGGTAGATCGTTGTGGCCGCTCCGATCTAAATCAAGGATTTATCCAGACTGGGAGCTTAACGCAGCCTGTTGAATGTGACCGGTAGCCAATCAGAAAGCGCGGATTCTCCTCGTGCTTTCTGAGGGGAAACACGGAGGAAATCCCGAACAGCTGACACGGTGCAACCCGAAGTCCAGCAGACATCGGAAACAACATGAATGTTTATTCAACAGTTCGTGCAAAGAAAATATAAATAACGAGGGGAGGAGTTGGAGCGAAATTACTACCAGAAAACCCGGTAACTTTTCAGCTGTTCTTCGTTAACGTGACATAAATAGGTTATAATGATTTTCATTCAGTCAGACTGACACTCGCCACATGTATTGCAGGTAGATTGTAGTAAGGAATTGATTAATGCCTGGTTTCAAAGTTAGTGAACTGGACTTATTTTGTGTCCATTGTTGGACACAACACGGTTTCGATCGAACCGTTATAGCGAGGATTTCTGCCGGCTAATGTGTCTCAGGTTTTGATAATGGGCCGACAATCCGCGACATAAGATCGTGCAGCGCGCGCTGGGCATTACACTAAGAAATAAGGAAGGGAGGGTCAGTGGAGAGCACCGGAGTTGAGCATTTTTTCATTCAGTGTCATCAACAGTAAGAGAAAAGGGCTGGAAGAAACGATATAGACGATAATTGAAATGAGGTCAATAGTTTTAATTTATCGTGCGATTAATTGATTTATCGTTTATCGCGACAGGCCTATTCACAACATGAGAGGATATCCAAAATTTTGATCATAAATGTGTGAAAACAACCAAGATATTTCTGAATGTTTTTGGTGAAAATTTACTCCTTCATGATCAGATTTTTTTCTATTATCTACATCGGCCCTAATAATCCATAGTTGGTTCTTAGAATTTCACTTTCCATGTTGAAAAACACTCAATGTGTATTTATTAAGTGTTTTCCTACCAGTTAGAGGAGAGGGCTTGTTCAGGGTGCTGTATTGGTTCTGCAGATAGGGGGCGCCGTGGCGGGAGCTGAAGGCCGGTGAGGAGGCCAGAACCAGCTCCTCCTTGATGATGCTGGCCTTTGGATGGTCCTCTGGCAGTTCTGCCAAGCGCTGGTCCAAGGAGTCCCTGAGGAGGTCCAGCCGCTGAGATGCTTCACTGAGACGGGACTGAGCCTGGAATCAGCACAGTATCAATTGTCGGCTTGCTATCTAACTTGTTAGGCAATGAAGGTGGCATTCACACCAGCCTGTTTAGTCTGCTTTAATCAAACACTAGGTTGTTTCCCTACAAAGTCCGGTTCATTTGGGGAGATGTGAATACGCAGCTGAACTTTGATGGAACAAAAAAGTGAACTCGGTTCACGTGAACTCTGACAAAGTTCAAATGCAAATGTGAATGCCATCTGATCGAAAGCAAGCAAGCGTACTATAGCACACGGATATATAGGAACAAAACAAACATGCACATCTTCAAACAATATTATCATTTATAGAAATCATTTTTGAGACAATTAATCGCTCAGCAAAATCTGTTATTGTGACAGGCCTAGTAAGGCCCATTACATAATGGTATCAAAAACAGAAGTGATCTAAATAAACACCTGAAGAGACGCATTAACCCATTTAAAAACCCTAAAACACAAGATGGAAGAGTGCAGAGCATGTTTTCTTTGAATGAACCAATACAAAGACCTGAAACTGTGTCAGCTACACGTCACAGACGCAGCTCAGCGCAGAGCTAGATTTGATGTGTGTGAGCTGAAACTCTTTGGTCCCACCTCAGACAGCGCCTTCTTGTCCTGAACCTTGTTGGCTCCGAGGAGACGCAGGACATTTTTGGCCCCCTCGGCGACAGCGTGCTCCACCCTGTAGTGATGTCTCAGCTCTTCGATGCGCAGCTCCACCCCACAGAGGTCGTGGTTACCTATGACACCACACAGCAGTGACAACAGTCAACTTCAGTTTCACACGAGGTGCCTCATCAGTCGGATGTTCAAGGCTCTCTGCATTGTGGTGAACTCCCCTGTGGACCCTAAGTGTGGTTAATGGCTTAATGCATGTTGTACTTTACACAAGAGTAAGAGAGCAAAGACATTAAGGCATCTGACGGAACAACATTAAACTCCAACCACCGATTGCTAACAGAAGCACAACTTAAACAGCAAACAGAGCAACTAAAACCCTCTCATGACTCTACAACTCCAGCATTGTGTAACTGAATAATTGTGACAAAACATGAAGGATTTGATCATTTATTGAAACAACTTGGTTCTATTAAAACATATAACATCTCAAAAATATAATTCACTCTAAACCAGAGGTCTGCAACCTGTGGCTCCACAGACGCATGTGACCCACTGTGACTCCTATTGATTAATCAAAATCCTAAAATGTAATGGTAATTTTAAAAATTGTGTGTTTAGCAACTTAAAAAGAGATTTTAAAGTAAAAATCAAGAGGAAAAACACGTGAATTTTGAGAACAGGGCTAAAATTCTGAGATTAAAGTGAGAATGATAAGTTTTTATTCTGTTCTGAGTAAAGAATTTTCAGAATTTGTCTCTCAGGATTCTGTGCCAAAAAGTCAGAATTCTGTGAAAAAGTCAGAATTTTGTAATTAAAATGAAAATTTTGAGGCTCAAGTCTGAATTCTGAGATTCAAGTCCAAATTCTGGAAAAATTGTCTGAATTTTGCAATTAAAATGACAATTTTGAGATTCAATCCGGATTCTGAGAAAAAAAGTCTGATTTTTTTTTTTTTTATTGGCGTCTGTAATCCTCTTCCATAGTACGTGACAAATTTTTATTATTATTTGTACCTCAAGAGTTCCAGAAGAGGGCAAAGTATCACAGTCATCGTATTGAGCCGCGCAACTCCATTTACCCCTGACTCTGAGCCACTGGCTATTTATTTCACCACAGGGATGTAATGAAGTACTAATGGAAGCCCGAGTAATGCAGAAAACAAGGAGCGGCACTCTCAGGTCCATAGTCAAAACACTGTTGAGCTCCTTCACTTGAGAAACAGACGCAGGATCAGATCCAATCGCACCCAGGAAGCAAATTCCCAGCTAAGTGGAAAGCTTAATGGCACAGCAGGCAATAAACTCAATGGAGGAGAGAGGTGGGATAATTAGCCTTCAACAAGGTGAGTTTGACTTTCAAAATAAAGATTAGGTTTCTGAAGATCAGCTTTTGAAAGTCTTGTCAGAGAGGAAGGAGAGAAGGTGGTGGAGGAAAGCAATGTGGGTCCTTTCATCTCCAAATAAGGTGTTGCGCCTGGAGCCCAGACCCGGCTAGACGACCCTGTAGACGGGGCGTGGTGCCTGGAGACGGTGTGTGTACTGCACACAACTCAGGCCCAGGATGGTGTAAATAAGACAGACAGAGAGAGGCCGCCTCTCCAGCTTGAGGAGGAAAAACTACATTTATTTAACGCAACGTTGCCAAATCCCACAGCAGTTTCTGATGTGTGAAAAGTATTTGAGGTCAAACAAGAAGGTCTCTCTCTCTTGTGAGCGTGCCACACACAGAGAATAACCTCTTAGAACAGCAGGAAAGTGTCTTGTAAAAGTATTCACATCCCAGTATTTTTTTAAAGATTTATAAATCAATTAATCATTAACTGGAGTATACAAACTCAAAAAATGTCCAAATGCTTAAACAACATTCTCACAGCAACAATTAACCAAATAAATTACAAAAACATATATGTTTTGCACTTAAGATAAAACCCCAAAACTCCTCAAGTAGCATAGTTGTAGTTTCACCTGGTTCAAATTCTGTAAAATAAAAAAATTTAAAAAATCCTACTTTGCACTCTTTGCTATCCATTAATTGGTTAATCCAAAAATAAACAACAGATTAGCAGACCTACAATGTGTTGACGTTAAGTCAAATAAGAAATGTCTGAACTTTTCACGTGTTTAAGTTAGATTTATTTTTTATCAGCAGATGCATTGTTTGCTATGAATTATGAAGGAGTACTACATTTTAAGCAATAAAAAGTTTATTTTCTTCCTTTTTTAAAAAGAAAATGTATACATTTATTTGCATTTTTTTACTCCATTTCAAAACTTTTATAAAATAGGATTAAATAAATAAAAATTCAAAATGTGACAATTTTTAAAAATCCGATTAACTGATTAATGCGTCAAGAATAATCACTTACTAAAATAATTGTTAGTTGCAGCCCTACGATAAGTCCAGACAAAGCAAAATGGAAGAAACTTTAACAAAGGCATTCCCACTGATTTAACTAAGGCAGTGAGAAAACATGTGTTTTTTATTGGGTGCATGAAAATATCTGGTTTCAAATTTAGACTTTTAATCAAACATTTTATCGCCAAACTGTGCAGTTTGAATATAAACCCATTTCAAGAATTTGATTCACAAATCAAGCAATTTCCAAACCTTTAAAACACCTATTTGAAATTAAAATTAATTCACAAGGGAAACCGGTAAACAAATAAAACAACTTCCTTCAACTACTCAGATTACCCATATTGTTCAATATTAGAGAACAAATCTGAAGAAACAAAATAACTGTTAACTTTGCCTTGCAGAAATGGAAATAATTCCTCACATCACATTCCTCAAAACCCTGCAGGTTTTCCACATGAAGGACATGGATGAATAAAGCATGCCCTTAAAAGGCCTCCAGTAATCTCTACTTGCACCTAAAAAGACACTCAGCAGCCGTCGGCTCCCTCAATCTGGCATCAGCAGAAAAGTCCAGATTCCCTGTAAAATCTGGGATTTTTCTCCTTTTCTGTCCTGTTTTTTTCTCTAAAAACCTCCTGGGTTCTGAATGCCCCCATCAATCTTCTCATATTTCCAGCTGAAGGGTTTAAATGTCCATCGGCTTCCTCTCATGCTTAAGGGTAAAATCAGAAGGATATGATGGTTCAGATCCTGATTAATGTGCCAGGTGGGCGGCTTTTTGTTTTGCTCACTTCCATTTAAGGCCCACCTCACCTTCACACAGAGCGAACGCTCTTCATCTTTCTCCGCACATACAACCAGCAGAGCCATGTGAGGACAGAGAGCGGGCCTCTTCATTGATTTGTTTATGCTGCTGTGTGTCCGCCGTGCTCAGGACGGAGCTGAAGAAAGCCAGGCTCCGGATTAAATGACAACACAAAGGTGAAAACAATAAAAAATAAAAACAGAACTGACCTGTCTCCGCCAGCTGACAAACTGTCAGAAAGCAAAAATACTGAATTTACAAGCCTACGCAGTCTTGCAAATGTAATGTCACTTTTTTTGTTTGTTTGTTTGCTGCTTGTTTTTAACATCTTTACACATTTAGACTGAAATTTTTCACCTGCCTGTTGTTCTTTGAAAGCAGTTCAAGCTCAGTTTAGATTTATAACCAGACCAGAAATCTGGGACGGCTCGGGCCAAAATAATTTGTTGATGGTCAGATTTGTGCTTTTGTGGAAGAACAAACGAGAATGCACAATATAAAGTTGTGTTGATTTATTTATTATAGTCTAAATAAGAGTTGGCAGCTCATGCTGCTGAGGAAAGAGAGAAAGTAAGAAGCAGAAGTTAACGCACCGCCAACCTGCTCCGCTCCCATCAATCACACATCTGAGAGGATTTACGCAAGACTCACCCTGAGGTGAGCTGAAAGTTGTTAAAAGCTAAAAACAGGAAAAGCTACATTTACTTTGCTTTCTGAAGTTATCTAAAAATGAAATGAAAGTAGCAAAATCCTAATTAAAACAATTACTGAGGTTTATTTTGGGTTCACGTTGGGATGTTTTAAGGCTCGATCCAAACTCTAATCAGATCGAGTAGAGAGTGTATGAACAGCAGCTCAAAGTGGTGCACAGATTGTCAATTTAATTTAGGTCTGAACTTTGACTAGGCCTTCTGACAGACAAATGTGTTTTTGTCTAAACCAAACAGTTCCAACCGGACGGTTGGGGCTGTTCTCCTTCAGGAAGGTCAACCTCTGAGGATTGCTTTCTTTTATTTTTCTTTCTTTCACTGTGAATTTAATGACTGATTTTTAAAGTATCAGAGTGTCCTATCCAAGTCTGATGTCTATTTTTTTTCCATTTTGCCTCATCAAACCAGAAATAATTTTTTGACATGTTGGTTGTGAAACAGGATTTCTTGCTCTGAAAATTGACTCCTCCTTCTTTATTTAGGGGTGTCAGAATACAAACTACACCCCTCATTATCAAAATTTTGCCTTACTTTTCCTTCTGCTTCATAATCTTATCCTCCCTGGTGTTGATCTAGCACCTAAAATATAAATTAAACAGCAACATAAAAACTATAGAAAGGTACAAAGGTAAAAGTAATGAACTCTGTCTACATTAAGTAATGAGATTTCCTGATTTCATGTGTAGAATGAATGAAGTGTTTTAATTTCTTGTCACTTGTCCTGCAAACAGTAAACTGAAAAGCCAACAAGCCAGCATAAAAATTAAACACATTTTCCCCACATATTGTATGTGTTTGGTGTCCGATCCAGAACTTTTGCACTGGTGAGTTTAACAAAAAAAAAGAAAAAAAAGCAATAAAGTTCAGAGCAGCATCTGCAGAACAAAAACTCCTCAAACAACAGCACAGGAGGATAAAGAGGCGTAATTTCTTTAGACTCACCCTGTGTGTCCTCGGTGTGCTCAGTGGCCTGCACGGCTTTCCGTATTTGCATCCGGATGATGTCGATTTTGGTCTTGCTGTCCTGCAGCATCTGCTGGGCCGTCTGCAACATTTTCTTATCCTGGAAAACAGAAAAAAGAAGAAAGTCACATGAAACGGTTCAGACTAAATCACAGAGTTTACCGTGAGATGCGAGTTATAAAAACTGTGAAGGAAGCAGAAGCATAACAGTGACATCAAAACTAAAAACAAAAATAAATGCTGTATGAAAAGGTAAGGGAGAAAAAGATGGAAAAGGATTTAGGTTGTATGTTTTATTATAGTCTGAGTTAGCAGATTGTACATTGTTCCTTCTTAGTCACCTGGGGAGACGATGTGATGGATGTGTCCTTCATCCTACTGAACGTGACACTGCGACTTCAGTGTGTGTGTGTATCTGTGCGCATCAAGGGAAATATTCCTCTACCTTTGTTGATCCGTTGGCGTAGATGGGGATCATATTCTCCACCCCCTGTTTGACTTTGAGCTCGATGTTGAGCTGCCTCTCCAGGGCGGCGATGCGCTCCTTGTGGGCTGACGTGCGACTCTCTGCCCCTGGAGACCTGGGACATTCATCTGTGGAAAGACGGCAAGGTTCGAGACGATAAAATAAGGAACAGGATGGTGGTTCACACGGTGGGGGAAGAAGGGAAAATTGCTCCACCGGGAATTCAATGGAGCATCTAATAATATGAGGCTATACTTGGGTAACAAAAGCAACGGTTGGCATTTTGAAAAAGATTCAATGTGGTAATAAGTCTCAAGAGGTCTGAAGTAAGTATGTATGTGCAGTTAAAATTCTCCAAGGCTTTGGGTTATTATTAAAAAACATTTTATTTTGTAAAAAAAATAAAGTTGCATTACATTTATTAATCAAGATTAGATCGATGAAGGAGCTTTGGATTGACTTCCCTACTTATAATTTAAGTTAAAGTTGTTGTTTAAATCTTTTTTAGCCTCAAACACAAATACTTGATTTTACTATTTCCATCATTTGAAGTATAAAAAAAGATGAATAAAGGAAACAATTTTACTAAAATTAGCACAAAAATTAGCACATGGCTGACAAATATGAACAAAAATGCGTTTGTGGACAAATGAGCCAATTGAGGAAAAAAATGAAATAAAATAAAAATCTACAGACTTGGACAAACTAGTTGGCATCCTTGGTATAGATATGAAACAACCACCTGACATCAAATTAATCTCCTCTTACAGGAGATTAATTCCATGTGAGATTAATATAATCTCACATGGAAACATTTTCTTAGCAACATCCAACTTTTAGTTTGAGTAAATTAATACAGTGCAGGATAAAAACATGTTAAACAATTATTCCTAAACAAAAATACTTTTGTCCATAATTATTTCTTAAAACATAAATTAACAGAATCTATTTTTTGCATAGTTCACTTTAAGGTGAAGTTTTTCTGCGAACGTTTAAATATGAATCCATGAATTTCTGTTGCAATAAGTTGCAAATATGATGCAATACAAACATAAACAGTTTAACATCCAGTTAAAGACACAGTAAAGTTTACCAAAGTTTACAGGGTCTTTCAATAGACCTGTGAAATTTGGTCAGGTGAAAGTAAGGGTGATTTTATACTTGATAGTTCGGTAGACTCTGATCGATTGAGGACCAACATTTTTTATATTTGTTATATTTTCAGCTGTGTGGTTCACGTTCATGCTACACTGTGTGAAACCAACCAACCACTTTGAAAAATCTGTTCACCTTCTCACCTGTGGAGGCACTGCAGCAAGAAATACTGAAGGAAACAACATGAAGAAGAAGACAACTTCTTTTTTTCCAAAATGCAAACAAGAATGGAGTGGAAATTTTAGGATTTCTCTTTTGTCTTCTGTAAAAGACCATGAGGCGTTTCTCCCTTTAGCTCTCGGCTAATCCAGAATTCCCTGCACTGCAGATCGCTTCCTGCTTTGGAGCAGTCTCCAGTCCACTTAGCATTCACATATGCATTCAAACTGCACCAGAGTTCACTTCAACCAAACCAAGGCCTTCACTTTAGGCAGATCATTGTTTGCTGTTTTGTTTCACATCAGAGTTTGATTACCCTTTCACTTCCCCAAATGAACCAAACTTTCTATGCTAACAAACTCGAGTTCTATTGAAGTGAGGTTGGCATGAATGCACCCTAAGATTTAGTTTCTCGCAAGCAAACGTCTCAGGTAGGTTTGGTATGAAACAAAGAATGAACATGTGGAAAGAGCCTCAGGTCCAATGTGAAGCGTAGTGGTGAATCTATGATCGAGTGGGGCCCTCTCAAAGTGTATGGCATCATGAACTCTTTAAAATACCAGGAAATATTAAATCAAAATCTATTGGACTCTCAGAAAATGCGCTATTGCTTATTCACCAAACACAAAATCTCAGTCCTGAATCCTACCTGCAATTTGTCGATTCACAATAATCTTAACAAAACATAAAAATAATGTAAGCTAAAGCAATTTTCTTTTTCAAAAATGGAGTGCAATAAAGAAGTGATGATTAAAAAACAAGCGATCATAGCGGTGGTAGCTGTACCTTTGCTCTCCTCTCCTCCCTTCACCACGATGTGAGCATCCAGCTCCTGCAGCTGAGCGTGCAGATTGTCCAGCTTTCGGTTCGAAGAGCGCAGCTGACTGTCCACCTAAATGCAAAAGAAACAGCATGAAGTAATTCATTTAATTATAGCTATAAGCCATCATTCAGCGTTACTTCCTTTGAGAAACTATCAGAGTATAACTAAAATTAAGAAATCATCTGTTTGAAGTATGCAGTCTTAAACAAGAAGCAGAAAATAAAGTCTTGTTTTTTGTGATTTCTTTAGAAATATTTTTTTTAGTTTATCTGCATTTAAGTTTTTATCATGGTACTAATCAAACTACCAAAGGAATAATTAATCCAAAGTGAAGAACCACTTTATTCTGCAGGTGACATAACTCCCTTCTCACTCTAATGCTACAGATTTAGCTAAAAGCTTTCAGGCTTCTCCATCATTAATCCTGAATTTCACCTAATTGGATGCCTTCACACCCACCTTAAAAATCAATTAGTCGATGGAACAACAAAATAACTCAAGATATAAACAGCACAGCGCCTTAAAAAAGCAATAAGACTTAAACATCCACTTTTGGTCACATTACAACTACAATTTTTACCCACACATCCCTACTTTAATTTCTTGATAACTGAATTTAAACATATTCTTCCTCCTCAGCTGTGGGTTTAAACCATTTTAGGCTAATAACTACACTTTGGCAAGTTTGAAACTATAGCATACTCTCTTTTTGGTGACACTGATTGTTTAATGTTGCATAAAAATAACAAAAAGTAAAGAGATTGGAATGTAACTGAAAAGTTGTTTTTGTTTCCAAAGCCAAATCTGTGAGATGGAAATTATAAAAATGTTGCATCACCCCGCAAAAAGCTGGATAAAGTCCTTCAGTGACCTCAAAGCAGGACATTATCATTGTTCACATATTTGATTATTTATTGCAAGTCAATGTTATGCAGCTCTCATTCAGACTCAAAACTTCGGCGCTACGTTCACAAAGCAGGTCTTGGTGATCAATTCTGATTTTTTTGTTGCAGAAATCAAATTATTTGTGTGTGGTATCAGGTTGCATTATTGATGAGACCATGATGATACAACAGACTTCAGTCAGAAGCCCTGTCAGATTAGTTTACCGTCACTGGAAATCCTTCCTAAAACAGCAGCATCACCACCATCAACAACTCTTTGAAGGTCCATGAATGCTATCAGCTGAGACAACATTTAATTTCTTTTTGGAATAAATAAAAGTGTTTTTGAATAAAATTGTTGTTTTCTCTATGTTTTCAGTTTATGATGTTCCACAGACAGTGTGTTACACCCAAACATTCACAACAATTTACCGTACTGGAGAATTTGATAATTCTGATTAGGGAAGCGCGATATGTCGGAACCGACATCGATATCGACTGAAACCAGTCATTTTATAATGTATCATTATTGCTTTGATAAATAAAACTGGGCTGATATTAATAACCAGTATTTATTTCTGTCTTGTTGTCATTTGTTTCTAAATGGGAAGTGGAGGAAGTTAGTTTTGTGACAGTGATGCAGAAGAGAATTGTGGGTATTTTAACTGAAGTAGTGGTTAAATTAGTGTATGGTGGTTTCTTTCAAGGTGTCGAAAAGGTAGTGAAATGTATTTAATATAAGTTATAGGCCATAACACCGATACTAATATCCCAAATTTGGCCCAAATTTTCATATTGGTGCAAACCTAATTTTTTTCCCCCAATTTCTATTTATAAATTCTGACATGCAGTTTTAATATAAACTGGTTAAAATGCAAGTGGTATTGCAAAGTAACTAAATTTTTTTTGCCCAATTCCAGCCATCAGTTTAAAACCGATCCCTACCCCAGACAAAAATAAGACAAAACACAAAACAAAACAGGAACAAAAGCACCATGAAACTTGTATCTAGTCTGGTGTGATAGTCTTCAAGGAAATATAGTGGATAAATGATTGAAGAAAAAAGTGTCAGTCTAAACTTGATTTTTTTTCTAGTTTTAAAAAAAGAAATGACATCCTTTCGATAGAGTACCACCACCTCTGGGTGAGGATCTTTCCAGGTCAGTAAAGTTCTGCGTTGAGCCGATAACGAAGTAAAGGAAACGTGCTTCCCTGATTTTGATGAATCTTTGCAAGCGTTCGTTCTCACCTGATGTGCGTTCCTCTTGTCAGTCGTGGCGCGGCGCAAGTTCTCAGCGCCCTCCTTGATCTTCAGCTCCTTCCGGATCTCCCTGCGGATCCTCTCCCGCTGCTCGTCCAGGAGCTGCTGAACACTGGAGTCGGAGAAGTCGGAGTTCTGGTCCAAACCGAGCTGCTCCAGAACAGACAGCTCGCCTGGGTCACTCTGCAAGAGAAGGAACAGAAGGGAAGGGCGGGAAAAACAAGGGACAATGGGGGACAAAGGAAACAGCGGTTAAAACGTGTGATTGTTAACACTACAAAAACGAAAGAAAAGAAGAATCGTTAATGTAGATTAATCCCGATTTAATCCTCTTTAACCAGTTAATGTGTGGAGCTGAGAGTGAGGAGGAGCGAAGAGGAAGAGACGGTGAGCCAGATAAGGCAGTAATGGGAGGAAAGGCAAGGAGATAGTGATGGGGGAAGGAGAGGAAAAAGCCAGTTAGGTAAAAATGAGAAACCTTAGAAACAAAGCATCAATGAAAAAAAATCCATTTCAACTGGTTTTCATAGTATTTCAAATTAAAAAAGTATTTATGTTGGCCTGTCAGCCAAAAAGGTGAACAATGGTCCAAGCGATCAACTGTTCTTAGATTTTTCCTCTGATTCTGTCTCTATTGGGTTAACCAATCTGGTCTTCCCAGTGAAATATACATCTTAAGTCATCAATTTGAGCAAAAAATAAATAAATAAAAACGTGGAGAGTCATCAAGGCAGGAACACACAAAAACTTAGTCCAAATCCTCATCGCTGGGCAGAAATCAAACCAACCTCGGAGCTGTCCTCATCCTCCTCGTCCCCATGCCAACACATAACCGACTCGGATCTGACGAGTCCGCAAAGATACAAAAGGGGGACGAATGTCTGCGGTTCGATTCCACGCTCAGGCGGGCGATTTATGCCGCACCAAGAGCAAAATGTGCTGGCTGAGGGTGACACGATAAAAAGAGATAAAGAGAGGGAGAGTTAAGTGAGAGAGGAGGGGAACGCCTCCAAAAGAGGATATCCGTCCCAACACCGAGCTGCTCAGGCCTTTCCTGTTTCCTCTGCGATTTCTGCTGCTGTCAGTGGCGAGTCAGATAAAGAGAATACAGTCATTCGCTCTCCATTATAGGGTTTGGTAATCATTCTTGGAATTAATGCATCAGGCCTGTTTGTGTTCAAACTGTGACCTCTCCTTTGCTCTCACTTCAGACACTGATAATATCTTAAGGGAAGAAACAAGAGGATGAGATTTCCAAGCACTGGATCAAAGCCAGGCAGTAATATTGGGAGACATAAATGTTGCTAGTTGGATTTCTTGTTTCCTATTATATACAAGCTTCCAGTTCTACAGAAAGATGAAAAAGCATGATCAAATCTCTACAGGAGTGGTTGTGGGTGGAGCAAAATGCCTTATAATGGGTTCCTATGTTCTTAAAAGTAAGGATGCACTGATCCACTTTTTCCACTTCTAATACCGATATCTGAGGTTCAGAATCAGCCGATACCGATCCGAAAAACATAGAACTGACTTAAAACGTTTCTTTACAAATGTAAATGTGCTGAATTACAAATTTATTTGATATCTCTGCAGCAGCACGCTTAAAAATACCATTAGCTTCTCAAGCTTGGTCAAACACGCAAAAATAGCAACTTTAATTATTTCCAGGGGTGCACCGATTGCAGTTTTTGGCTGATCACAGATTACCAATTGAAAAAACAACAAAACAATCTGCCGGTTTCGATTTTGTCCGATACCAATTTCTTTTGACTGAAATGTCGCTAAATTTAGCAAGAAAGTCGCTGAGTTGGTAACAGTGAGGTGACTGTGGCTATATGGTGCAGTCGTCTTGTGAACGGAAAGTTATCGGTTCGATTCCGGCTTCCTCCTGCCACATGTCGATGTGCCTTTGGGCAAGGCACTTAACCCCAAATTGCCTACCAATCTGCACATCGGTGTATAAATGCGTGTGCGTGTGTGAGTGCGAATAGGTGAAAAGCTCTCTGAGTTGTCAAAAGACTGGAAAAGGCACTATATAAGTTCAGTCCATTAAAAGTGCAAAAGCTGGCTGGTGAAAACGTTCACCACTGTCGCAGCAGTGGAAAAAAGCAGGACTAATCATTTCCGTTTGTGTCTCAGTGACACAAAATAAATTACGACTAATTACTGTGATCTAGAAATGTTCAAGGCTCAGTACATTTAGGACCATAAGGTGGCTGCAGACAGAAAATCAGCTTCTTTTAGCTGTTGTGGTGAAAATGCTACAATGACAAAATGTCTTACACCAAAAACAGCTTCATATGATACACGGAGGAGATGGCAAATTCAAAAATAGAAATGTGTTGCTTAGGCTTTTAAATAAAGGTTATTTGGGCTGTCATAATTTAGGTTACGTCATCGAATTTTTTAGTGTACTGACATTTTACTATAATTTATGCTAAGACAATTTAGACTGAGAAAAAGCAGTAGTTCTTAAACTCTTTACTTGGTAGCCCGCTAAGTGTTGTGTTGCCTTAAGGAGAGTGATGGATGACGCTCGTTTGACACCATCACTGTTTTTTTTAGCAACAAAAGTATCTCCACACTGCTGAATTTATTCAGATTTTAAGTAGTTCCCTCTGTTGAAAGTGTGGTTGCCTTTTACAGTCCAGTTGTTTCTGCTGAAAGCACCTCAGACCTTAGGAGAATAAATGATTTCAGCTGTTTTATAAATGTATCTTGATGTAAATGTTCACCAAAACAAATGACTTATCAATACAAGCTTAATTTAAAGACTTTTACTGGAGCGCGTGTTTACACCAACCCTCACATATGCCCACCAGGTGACTCAGATATTAACACAGCCTTTAAAAAACTAAAAAATTAAATAGAAAGTAAATGTAAAAAAAGTTTTTTAAAATAAAAATAAAATTACAAATACTTAAAAAATAAAACAATAAATGAAGGATTAAAATAAAGAAATAAATATAGCTGTTAAAAAAAACAAAATTGAAAAATGAAGAAACTTAAAAAAGTAAACAATAAAAGACTAAAACAAAGAAATGGCCATTTAAAACTACAAAATTTAAAAAATATATTTCTAGATAAAATAAGCAAAAGAAATAAAAATGCAAAAAATCTATTTTTAATAATTAAAATAAAAAATGAAATAAAAACATAAAAATTAAAACAGAAACTGAACTATGTTCAGTTCAACAGGCTTTAATCGTCCAGTTGGTGGGAACATGCCTCCTGTCACTTCCATTTGCTACAGACGTGTCGGCAGCAGCAGATGTTTGCAGACGGTGATCCGATAAAAATATGCAACATGGCAGGGAGACCAAATCACTCAACTGAGTCACATCGGTGGTTGTGACAGCGAAGCTTTTACTCTGCACCAGATTTGCTTCCCCTGTTGTAAAAGTGTCAAACTTCAGGTTCATTTCAAGACGTGGAAGACAAAAGATGGCAACATACGCTGGGCATGAATAGCTAATCTCTTGCATCTTGTTAGTAAGTTTGCCCGGGGAAGAACATTCGGCCATAGTGTTCAGGGAGGCCCTGATGGGCTAATTCAATAGATAAAAGCACCAAGAGAGTGTAATTCGATCAGACTGTGTGTGGCCTAGTGAAGCCTGGGGCTGGACAGAGAGCAAGGACATGTAAAGTGAAATATTTGGATATTTTTCTTTCTGCTGTACCCCAACTGGGCTGACCACAGAGTGCAGATCCCCACAAAGAGGTCACAGAGTTGTGCAAGCGTGCACGACACGGACAAAAATAGGAGAGGTGATATTCACTTTTAATGAACATGAACACAAAGCCCCTCTCAGTTTCCAGTGAAACGTGAGAACATGTCACTGTGAGAGCAAGGCCGCTGAGCTCGGCACGCTTGGAGGACTGCGACCTGCGCCTCTTGTGACGACAAGTGAAAATGCCCTCAGAGCAGCGATGGGATGCCTTTAACGTGACAGAAGAAGGACAGAAGACCTTTGTCCGAGTTAGAAGTCGCAGCTCGTATCAGACGGAGGGGCAAGAAGAAAGAGAAGTGGTTTGGGGTTAAATGTCTTCAGTTACTATGTGCTTAAAATTCAACTCAGATTTCTAGCAACAAATAATTTGTGTTTATGTTGGGATAAAATAACTGCAGCAACTTTCTGATTTCACAACATGTTTACAACAATACTATTGCTTTATCCCCCTGTTTCAGATCAAACAAAATTATGACTTCAATATATCCTGAGGTAATGCAAAAGCAGAGTTTCAATAGTCAATTATGCTTATAAATAATTCACTAAAAAGACTAAGACTAAAAACCCACTTGTTAAGAGTCGCTTTTGAACCACAATGGATGAAATACTGACCAACATACTTGAGCCGTATTGATGATTTTAACAAAATGAGATGTCTGTTATTGGTTGTTGACTGCATGAGGTGCTTATTATGTTTTTTGTGTGCATTTTCACAATATAAAGCACTTTGAACTAATGTGTTTCTGAAATGTGCGATACAAATAAACCTGATTGATTAATGGGGGAAAAAAAGCTATCTAAACCAATCGGATATTATGTGAAAAAGTAACTGTCAGCACCAGGGAGCAGCCATCATTGTTTGGCCACTTTCATTAAGTCTCCACAGTGGGAATTTTTCGAGCATTGATATTCTGTTTCTGGCCACAATAAAGAATCTTTATTTGAGTTTGGACTTTGACTAGCCCACTCTAAAATCCTAATTTAGTTCTTTGTTTTTTAAACTTATACAATAGTGACTTATTTGAGTGTTTGGGTCCATTGCACTGGTGTATAATCCAAGCACCTTCCATTTTAAGATGTTTAAGAACCTTAATGGGCCACAGTAAGTTTATATATATTTGTTCTTTGTTTATATTTCTGTTAGTATTTTCAGTGAGGAAGGGAACGAGGAGCAGGTTTTACAGTTTCACCTTGATTTTTGAGGATGTTTGTGGAATGTATCAGCATTAAATTTACCAAATAATTTGATTAAAAAAGAGAGACTAAGAACTTTTAAATGACAGATTAAAATTAAATGAAACAAAATAGAAATTGATGTAAAAAAAAAAACAAACAATATACCTAAAAAATATATAAAAGAAGAAATTAAAATGGATTTCATTTTCCCAACTTGATAACATATTCAGTAAAATGTTCTGAATGATTAAAACAGCTTTTGCAAAGTATAACTGGCTTTTCAGAACAATTGAAGTTATGGTGACCAATAAGAATATTTTCCATTTCAATTCCATGACAGAAACAGTTTTGTTCCTACCAGCAGTTTAGTTAAAAAGCTTGAGTAAAGAACAAATACTAAGATACCGTATCAGAAACAACTGGAGCAGAAATGACCTTCTCATACACAGATTATGTATCATATTGTGGTTACGCGATATACTAGGAACCAACAGAGCATTTTTTCTTCAAAGTCAACGGGTTAAAGTAGTAAAAAACGGGCAGCTGTAAGGATTTGAGCCAAGTCAGATATGAGAGGGTTACATTGTCTCCAAAGCCGCAGCTGTTGGAGGGATATTCCCAGTCTGCAGCGGGCAGGAGAGAACCACCAACAGGGTCAAAGTGGGCCAAAGCCTAATGATGCATGTCGAGCTGCAGCCGCTCAGATTGCTGAAGAGGTTCTGATAAGAAGGTACCAGAATCCAAATGCATTGTAGTTTGTTGCGACCCATGCAGGGCAACGGGCCGTCTAAAGCTTTACAGACAAGCATGTTTGGTCAGCTACATGTTTTGTTGTTGGCTACAATGAACAACATGAGTGAGTCCACGCACATTGATTGAGGGTCATAAAGTTGCTGTTCTGCAATTGCGCATCTGTTCGCAGTAACTTTCACGTGTACAGAGTGGAATATTGAGTTAGGTTGCAAGGCCAGCAGCAGCTTTTTTGGATTTAAAGTGACAAGACGACCTAAAACATCTAATTCTGGAAGGAACTCAAAATAGACAGAACTGGACAGATTAAAATCTCATGATCTAAGAATAATTTTGTGCTAAAAAAAAAAAGTAATAAGATAACATGCAGACATATTTCCAAAATGTTTCAATTTATGAAGCAAGAGTTAGACTTATCTAAAGTCGTCTCACCATAACATCTTGTAACTTTCAATTCCAGCTACAGGAAAACTTAGCTATTTTTGCCGTTTTGTCCCAAAGGCAATGACATCAGCAGAAGAAAACTCAACCTAATTTATTTACTGGAACTTGTAGGTCATTTCCGTCTTCAGTTCTCAGTCATTTTCCTGAAAAGTCAAACCAACGGGAAATGCAACTTCCTGTTCTTGTCAAGTAAACTGTCTGGATGGCGAGAAGAAGCGAAGACGACGCATGGATGGAGTACTGACAAGAACTATAGTAAAATAAAATGTTAAAAAGTTGCCTCAAAGCATAAACCCATTGGCTCATTATTTTTAAAATGTACAAGGGCAACAGGACGCGTGTCCAGTCACTCATGACAAAAAGAAAGAGGCTGAAGCGCAGAGCTGAAGAGAGAGCAACGTGAGGACAGGAAGAGAGGAGGGAGAGAGGCAGAAGAAGAAGCAAAACAACAATGAATCAGCAGCCACACAGAGGCTGCAATATAGGGCAAGAGTGGACAGAAACTGTCCTCCACAACTGCTCATCAGGAAAACAGACCAACCAGACCAAATATTGAGTTTTTCAAAAATTTACTTTGCAATGGGGGACACAAACAATCCCTTCCAGGTCAAAGGAACCCACTGAAAATGTCACCGTCTGAACAGAGGAGCTGGACTCAGAAAGAAACAGCATCTGCCTCATGGAGAGCTGAGAGGAATCTGGAGTAAAAGGCAAGCGAAAGACAAACAAACCTCTGTTTACTGCATACAACTGCCAAATGGATGAAATGCCCAGGGGAAGAACATGAGATGGGTATATTTCATAAGCATCCCTCCTCCTCCTACAAGGCATATCCTCCCCTGCTGTGTCACTAAGCAGTTTTCTTGTGCAAACATACAGGAGGACTCAAATCTCACCTGAATTAAAGGTTTAATACCACGAATTAAGTCAAGTGAGAAACAACCAAAAGGCTCGATTGAAATTTTTGTTCTATTCTTAATTTGTATTGATTCGGTTCCATCAGAACAAATGCAGAGTTTTTGTGGGTTTGCTTTGAAGGACTTATTTTAGGCCAAACAAACACAGATGGACAAATTGAACCAAATCCCAGGGACTTTTTTTTGAGACATTGCAACATCCTTACTTTGAAGCTTTGTCTGGGTCACACCCATCACATGTTGCACTGGATCTGTTGTTCCAGTTGAAGAAAGCAGACTGGAAACGTCACCGCATGTTTTGGTGAGCACCAGTTTTAAAAATAAAAAAAAATAAAAAAAAGTCTGATTCAATAAAAACGTATTTATTGTAGTCTTTTAAGGTACAATACAAGAAAGAGCTAATTGCTGTTTATTGATCTCGTGTGTTTTGAAGAGTCAGGGTTTGCAACAAAGTGAAATCTCATTTATTTGCAGTTCTATATTCACAGATTTACCCATTTTGGGATTTTTTTTGTGATTATTCTTGGAAAATTTGCCAATTTGTGGATTTTTTTTTCCTAGAGCATATTTAAAATATTCCAAACAAACTGCAACTTGGGAAACTGAGATATGTTATTGGTTAATGTTTGGAAGACAGCCAATCCCAGAGCACCATTTATTTTTGTTGCCACTGATTGGCTGAACCCTCAAGATTGGAAATAAGGAAGACAATTTGTTTCTGAAATAGTGCTAAGGCAATTTCCAATGGGAATATTAATGCATGTTAAGGTATATTTGGTTTTCGAACTACTAAAAGGTATAAGCACTTCCAAAGTTAACATCAGGTATTAGAGGTTTCTATAGCTGTTCACAGGCAGCTCCTATCCTCCATACCATGGGTCTACTGTAGTTTCATGTTTTACTGCAACAACAACTGAAAAGGAAATGTTTGTCTTTCGTTTCACCTCCAAACCATTCTGTTTTGTTAAAATAATAGAGAATAACAGCAGCTGAAAATCTTCATTCTAAGGACAGCTTCAGTTCAAATACTTTTGAGTTTTATGTGGTGGAGAAATAACAGAAATCTGGTTAGATGCCGCCTCTCTAAAAATGTGCCCTATGAATTTGGGCTGGCTTTACAAAATACTACAGATGTAACTGAATCATTTTATTTTTGACCTGTATAAACCCAGATTGCTTTTAAACTAAAACAAAGACAGAAAAAATGATGTTTTTAATGAGATCTGCTAACTCTGCTAGCTGCTAATAAAAGATACTGCTATAATGTATTCAAATACTCGTAAAATCGAGTTTTATGGTCCTTGTGATCCAATATGCAGTGTCGTCACGCGTCTACATGACATACGTAAAAATAGACTTTTAGTGCTTGAGTGACCTTTATTCAAGTTATTAAAAATAACATTTCAGCAGATCAAAGTTTTCTAAAAACTGGAAAAGGGAAAATCTGTAATTAAAGAAAAGCACCTAAGGACTCAGCCAGGACACCAAGAGAAACTGAATAAAAGTAAAATAAAATGCAAACAAAAACCATGCGGACCCAATTATTAGGAGTGGAACCAATTTTAGAATAATCTTTGAGGAAGGTTGAAGTCACGTTGAGACTGGGGGGCTGATTGAGACAAAAAGAGACCCTTTTCTTTTCTATTATCCAATGACAATAAACCTGCTGAGGTTCTCACCAGTCCTATTGATTCCTCCTCAGCAGCAAGAAGAGGGGGGCTCAGCACAGCAGGTCCCCCGTCCATCAGCGTCTGCACCAGACGTGTTCAGTGAACAGAGCCGACACCCATCAGTCACTGTCCAATCCCCGCTGAGCCGCCGACAACCTCCACTGCTGTCAGTCAGCCTCAATACACTCCCCAAAAAAGACACCACACTGTGTGTTATACATGTATAACATGACCAGAAATATTCAATAGTTGATTGGTCTCCATCTCTCCTTGATGGATGCCATAAGTACATTTTTGGAATACTAAGATGAAGAGAAAATAGAGGTGAAAATTAAGGTGCACATATTGCACTTTTCTGGCCGATCACCAATTACCAATCTTTTAGGAAAAAAAAAAAAAAAAAACTGCTGATTTCGATTTTGGCCAATCAATTTTTTTTTGTCTTTAGTGTCGCTCAATATATCAAGAAAGTTGCTGAATTGGCAAGAATGGGGTGACCATTAAATGTAAAAGCGCAGACATGACCTGGTCGACTGGTTTGTCAGTCATACCTCTCACAGGAGAAAAGAAAACCACGCTGGTTGATTTTTAGACCTTTGCCAAGGTTGATAACATTGGTGGATAAGATCGGTTTAACATGTAAAACTCGGCCAATCACCAATCTCCCAAATGAAGAAAATCGGCACCGATAAATCAGCTGGCCAATAAATCGGTGCACCCCTACTGAAAATGCAATGATGGAAAAATTGCCAATACAACTGTGTGCAAAACTTTTGTCAATATTCCGCTAATGAAAATTTTTACAATTGTGGTGTTTTTTCATTGACTAGGAAACATAATTAAAATCACATGTGAAAAACAAACCATGCCCTGATTAACTACTTCCCGTAGTTTTCTTCTTCATGGTGTGATCCAGTGGTAACATCTGGTTGTTGATTATGTGACTTGTGTGTTACAAAAACAAAAGTGATCCTGTTGCAGTTTTGTACTGTTCTTATAGAAAGTATTCAACCTTTTGATGTTTTTGGATGTTTCACAAAAAAACAATTTTTAACAAAAAAAATAAGTGAAACAGATTTCTACAAATTAATGACAATTAGGTCATATTTAACAGACTTTTTATAGTCACTGTATACTTAAAATACATAACTGTGCAGCTAGTATATAATTTAGTTTTGGAGTGAAATAAATTACTTATGAACATTGTTTTGCGAGCTTCAGGCGGCCATTTCTGTGGTGAAGCTTTAAATGAAGCTAAGCCAGCTTAGCCACATTCAAGGTGTGATTATTTCCAGTGTTACAGAAATTAAATACACGGATTATTTTAGAGGGTAAGATAAAAACTAAATCCCAAGCAGGTCATGATACAAACTAGTGCAGAACTCTTAGCTCAGTTGAGCTTTCCTGCTTCAGATTTTACGTCTGCATGTTCTGCCTTCAGAAGCGATGTTTGTGTAATCGCACTGACAGGTCTGGGGTACGTCGAAAGATAAGCTTCAAAGAAATGCAGCTCTCCAGATCTGCACACACTATCTGATACAACTGCATTTCCCCTCCGTGTTCAACTGTCTTAGTCGAACAGTGGCGAATCAGAAATGTGTTGTTACTGAAGAAAGCTCCAGTTCTGAACCAATGTTGATGGGCGATCTGGTTTTGTGACAACCTGTTAAAAAAGTGCAATACCTTTAGAGATTTCGTTCCTATATCTGTGCACTTAACAGCTACGTCCAATCTATTCCTGAGTGCTGCTGTTTATGAACACAGGATAGGAATGAGTTTGGCTGAGTCAGAGAAAACATCTGGAGGCATTCCTGAGACGCCTGAGTGGTGACAGCAGCCAACCTGGCAGGAACGACGGGGAGGAGAGGCAAGGCAAGACCTCAGGCTGCGATACGATAAAGTCAAGCTAGGTCTTTAATACTGACCTGCTTCTATATAAGGAAATATTCTAGTTGTAGTGTTTAAATGAGGGTCATATATGGAAAATGCGGTTCACAATCACCTTCTGCATGTCAGACAGTCGAATGATCACTGATTTTAATCACATTACCCCAAACCAAAGATGTCCAAAGTGTGGTATCGAACTTAACTGTTAAAGAGGATGTACAATGGTTTCATTGTCAGAGTTCATAATCACAATGAAGCAAACCTTACACTTAACAGACAACCGCTAATATTTGTGACTTATCTCCATGTGAAGAACCTCTGAGGAAGTAGGTCTGTGATTAGCAGTAGAATAGAGCTATATGTATTTATTTTTCATCAATAAAACCTTAAGACAATGCTGTGCATGCATTCAAAAGAATTAATTTGTGAGGCAATCTCTTTTTTTCAATAACTGAGCTAAGTGACGTTGATGATGTTTATTACATGAAGCACTCGCAGTGAGTGCAGCTCATCCTGATGTCACTAATAATCATCTTTTCTAAGATCTAAACCAGACTAGGGAGAAAACTTTAGGTACTTTTATGCTGGGAAGGTGTGCAACATTTCCCTCCAAGGTGAAACTGTGGTGACAGCTGAGCAGTTACAAACCAATTACTTTCACCTTGACAAAGTTTTTACACATTCCAGTTTTGTTGATACTTGACAAGAAAGCAGAGATGAGCACATGATTTAAACTGCGAGTTAAAGTATTTATTCTCCTGACTTTTCTCTCAGATTGTCACTCAAGTTTGTAGCTAAAATAAGATGTGTTTAATTTATGTAGCTGAACGTTTTAGCTCTGTTTTGGGAATTCAGCTGTAATAACATACAGTCTATGTGGGACAAAGTAAAACAGGAAAAAAAAGGCAAAGATACAAATGATCCATTCCCAGTTCAATCTCCAGCAAAGCCAGACTGCCATGAACGTTTTAGAAATAATTTCCTCATATTTAGACCAAAATAATATGTTCATTTTGACAAACATAAATGGAAAGACAGGAAACATCATGCACTGGCTTAAAAATCTCTTTTTGTGTGGGAAAAAACATTCAACAATAAAAATATTCAATTTGTGACAAACAAAAACATCCATTTCTTATGAAATGAGTAAATAAAAATCAAACTTCTTTCATCCCGACGTCTCTGGTTGTTTTCTTTCAACTCCGCTCCCTTGCTGACACATCTTTTCATTTTTTCCTTCAAACAGAGGGAGGGATGAGAAGAGGAGAGCCAAACAACTCCCTTCCCCATGAGGCAGACAAAGGCCAAGGAAGCCTGTGAGCAGAGAGAGACTGACTGACTGGAGGAGGTGGACAGCTAGGGAGTAGGAGACACCAGGGAGGGACGGAAGAGACAGAAGGAATGCCAAAAAATGATAAAGAAACAGGTGGAGGAGGAAGGGAGGCCCAGTTGGGCCACAGAGCAGGAGGCGACCAATAGATAAAAGAGCAGGCGAGAACACGCTGGGAGGCCCGACTCGCTGCCAAGAGTCCGGAATCAGAGACACTGAGCGGACGAGGTCGCAACAAAGCTGAAGTCCATGGGTGGAGAACAGTTCACTCTGATCGCTTTTGGCAAAGTGTCGGACATTCATGACGCAAGGCAGCAAATTTAAAACCCTGAACGTCACCAAACCAAATATAATAATAAGCTGCAGGAGTTGCTTCATGTGTTGATGTTGGAACGGTCTGCGGCACACATCTACTCCGCGCATTTCAAAACGTGTTCGCTCTGGATACAGCATAAGGCCTCTGCACATCCTGCAGTCCTCAGGCAAAAGCCAGTCACACCGTGTATGTCGACGACAAGAGAGGGAAGAGAGAACGAGGTTGAGGGTTCACAGCCATGACAAACAAACTGCAGAACACATCAGACGTTTCTGGTGCCCCAAAGTTTAAAGTTAAATATAAGAGCTGAGTGGAATGAAAGAGTAACACCTGTAAGCAATTTAGAAATGTTTTAAGCAACTGCTGGAGATTGTTTCTTTTTGTATAAAATTTTCAATGATAAATTTATATCATTTTATAGTTTTACTTTTATTTTAAAAGTAAAACAAATCTCCAGTGACTTTTTACACAGAAATAGGCTTAGTCAGTTATTTTTTGTTGCTGTGAATAAACTGAAATTGAAATGTTAGGAAATTGTACAACTTTGAGACCCTTTTTGATGTTTTAAATTAAAATGCATGCCAATTTGTTTTCCAGAAGGTAAAAAGAAGAAAATAAAATCATTTTGTATTTTTAACAAATAAAAAAGATCAATTGTGGCCTTTGAGTGCTTTCAGTTTGGTGATTTTAGCCCTCTGTGCAAGACATTTGGACATCTTTTTTGTTATTTTGATCATTTCTCATTTTCTGCTAATAAAAACTAAATTTGTGTAAGAAGTTTCAGAGACATGTTGTCAGTGGTTCATAGAATAAAAGAACAATGTTCATTTTAATCAAACATAATCCTACAAAGAGTAAAATCAGAGGAACTGGTAACTTAAAGTTGCCTCACTATTTTCCAGAATTTTAAAAAAAAAGTTCTCACTGAGTTTTCTGGCATTTAGCAAGCATAAATAATTTCTGTATTTCTAATTGACCTAAAAACAAGAGACGTTTGGTCTAATTTAACTCCAGACTGAGAAAAAAAAAAAAAGATTTTTTCTTTTTATTCGGCGTATTAAAATATGCGGTTTCATTTGTAAATTCCATATTCAGACTTTTGTTTTCACATTTGATAATAGACTCTGCTCTAAGAGCGGAAATTCCCACCAATAGAATTGAACACTGTTGTATTTTGACCAAGACATGTCCAAGATGTTTCAATCTAATGTGAAGTAACTCTTCTTCAGTAGGCTGGAATGGAAATGAAGTGTTAGGCTGATACTTACTCTCCACAGTATGTCTGGAGATGAATAAACAATGAAACTAACCAGTTTCAATCGCTTTTTAATACTACTTCTGTTGCTTCAGCGGAGCCATGACTAACAGCTGACTCCAAGCAAGTCACGCTGCAAGTTTCATCATGTGAAACTAGTAGGTACAATGTGTGTGTGCGAGAGTGTGTATGTGTGTGTTGGGAAAGATGCATGCGATGGAGCGTATTGCATTTGTGCTCCAAGAGCAGTTGTGAGCAACTGCTAGCTTGCGGCTCTGTGTGGGGCATTCAACAGAAGAACATGACAGAAAAGTGCATGTTGATGTGCCGCAATGACGCCTTTGGGAATCCTCTGCTTTGAGTGCATGTGTGTGTGTGTGTGCGTGTGTGGGTGTGTGGGTGTCACTGCAAACACAGCGTTGACAGTTGGCCTCAGGTGTGGCAGCAGAAGCAGCGAACAGCAAGTCTGCCTGTTTGTATTTTGGAGACCTGCTGGGACAAGCCGAAAACACACCGTGATAATTTGGTCACAGAGACGCTACTGGCTCATGGTGGGGATTTTTTTTTATCCCATCTTTTAAGATATAATCAAAACTGACAATGCTAAACTACACTTTAAGTCAGGGATGAACTTTTAATTGCTGCTGAAGGCTGAAAATCAAAACAATTTGATTGTAAAATTTGAATTTTAGAAAATACTTCTGCTAGTAATAGCAGTTGTTGCAACTTAACAAGAGCATGGAACAGGCATAACAAATTATCTTCCAGTAAGAAAAATATGGAGCTGTTAATTAATCTGTATTCCACAATCATAATAAAGCTACCATTGACTTTATTAAATTAATACCCATAATTCAACGTGTTACACCATTTTTGATGGTAATATAGCTGAGCCTCAGTATCTGTCATCTTGGGCTTTAGCATCTACAAATGTGAGCAACTGCTGCAATGAGATTTTATACAAGATAATAAAACAGCCATGTTATTGGCCCATATTAGGCAATTTAGATAAAAATAGGAACATCTAATTCATATACTTTACTGACAAGAGAAGTTATACACAACAAACATTGTATTGTAAAAAAAAAAAAATTATAAGCAATTATAACTGGAGATTATAATTGCTTATTGTTCTGAATCTTCTGGTGCAACTCTGGGACTCATAGGTATATATGAACTAAGTGTGTTATGTAGAAAATAGATATTTTGTTGAAATGTAAACTTTATGGCTTCATTTATATATAATTTTTTATTTCTTATATAATAAAAGAAAACCACCAGCAGATATCAGGGCAGTTAGATTAGAGTTGGCTAGCCTGCAGTCTGTTGCTTAACATGTTTTTCAATGTTTACTTGTGAAATAAACTCTCAAGAAAGCCTAATTTTACAGACAATAAAGGGAAATGCTCAGTTTTGCAATTACGACATTTAGAAAATAAAAAAAAAAAATAGTACTTTGAATTGTAGAAACAATGCCTTGGAAGTGTTTGTGTTAATTTCTTAAACCGGGCTGCAACTTGATGACATTAATCTTTTAGAGAATAATTAAAACTATTTATGAATTAAACTTACTTTGGCCTGATCTTAATTATACGGCACTTATCACTAGTCACAGTTACTCATCAGGCACAGACATGAAGCTGCTATCAAACTCACAACCTTATGATTGCAAGCAGTTTCTCTTGGGGCACAGATAGCCAAAGGGTTCCAGCTGCTAAAAAGAACAAAAATCCATCACCTCTGTTGTGCAAGAGCCATTTCAGTCACAAGGAACAAAAAGTCATCCAGGCTTAACCTGTTACATCATTCGCTCCTAATCTGAATATCCCAACATTTAATATTGTTAAAAGCATTTTGCTTTTCACCATCTCACACAGAGCAATCCACAGAGACTTAAAAACGTTATATCAAATGAGAATTTCAGCTAGGAAATATTGCGACAGAAATAAAATGAGCAAGTTGGTTTCATGGTAGATGGGAAGTGAATGTGATCCTCTTTAAATTAAATGTTATTTTTTCGTTGGTTTAAGTCCAGTTATTTAAAAGATCCGGTAATAATGACTGAGTCATAACAGCTTAATTATGTGTGAAGGAGGGAGGCATTTCAGTTCAATCTCTAATCACAAAGCCCACACTTCATTTTTAATTAGAGCTTCAAACAAAGTGGAGTTATACAAATGGTGTCAGCAGGGAAAACACTTTGTGTCACCATAGTTGCATGTGAAGAGGGGACAAACACCAAAACCACCACCGACTTTAGTTGAGATAACCACCTTGTGTTGGTTCTGACATTATATCATCATTCGCTCAACACGCTGCCGAGAGGCTTGCTGATTAATGCTTAGATGGTGGAGGCTGATTAAAACCAGATGACATGCATACTTTGTGCTAAATAAAGGAACCAGTGCAGGAGAACATCTGATTCCTGACTTCAGAAATGACGTGTTGCCGTGGAAAGCTTTCATAAATGATCACAAAAAGAATCAAGGCCTCACCTAGGCTTGTGTATTCATGTTATGTGTTCATATAGTCTAGTTATATACACTGAAATGTGGGCATATGGGGAAAATCATTAAGCAGCATGTTGTTTTATCTGAAAACACCTGCTGTTCAAAGAGCTCTGACTCAATTTGTTTTTCTAAGCTCCACCTTTTCTGGCAAACATCTCCGGTAAAGACACAATCACACCCTCCTGTAAGCAACTGGAACAAGTTTCAGAACATTTACTTCATGATTTAGTTACATCCTGTTTTCAGCCTCTCATCTGTGACATCATGACAAATAGATTCTGGCGGCTATAAAACTTTTACGAAGATGTTTTTAGGAACACTTTACTTGGCAGGATCCGAATATTTTGATGTCAGTAAAACGCACACGGACAAAATCAACCCAAAACAGGTTGAACTACTTGTGAGAAGCCCTGGCAAATCAGAAAAGCTTTGATCACCCTTTTACTGGCCTAATTAACATATTTTTCGGACTGTAGAGTCCACCTTACTATAAGCCGCATCCACAAAGTTTATTTTAAGAAACAGGAAACGTACATATATAAGCCGTACCGGGCTACAAGCCGCCGGTATCTCCGCCGCTCTCGGTTTTCCACAAACGGAGCCCTGCGTCTCCAACACTGAACCATTAATCTGTACTGCCAGATCGATAGCCTTCAACTTAAGAGCAGCATCATATGAACTTCTTCGTGTTGTTTCCATGAGGAGGGGGTATGAGTTTGAAAACATTTCTCCGTCATGTCTGCGGAGAGCATGTGCTTGTTCTAAATTAAAATTAGCAATTTCTTCTTTGATTTCCAATTTTGACGTCCAATGATTCACTTCCAGCTAAAGAGCCCCTAGTGGTTGAAAAAAAAAATCCACAGAAAAGTCGCATGATTCAAAGCGTTGGAAAAAAAGCAGCGGCTTATAGTCCGAAAAATATGATAAATCAAATTTCCAGTAGGACTTGATCTGTCATTTCAAGCTAGATTCATAAGTTAGCTTATTACACTTCGGTTCAATTGGCTGAGCACCCGTTTTCTTTATTTACGCACCAACATCTCAAAGATAAACATCACCCAAACTTGGGAATAATAAATATGTGATTGACTGGTAGGTGGGGGACACCTTGGACAGGTCACCAGTCCATCACAGGGCAACACAGAGACAGGACAAACAACCAAGCATACACACTCACACCTAATGGCAATTTAGAGTGATCAATTGACCCAACAGTCATGTTTTTGAACTGTGGGAGACAGCCAGAGTACACAAATAGAGCCCACACATTCAAACGTCATGCAGAAAAACTCCAGTACAGTGCAAGTTTGCAAATAAAGTTTAATTTTGTAAAAAAAAAAAAAAAAAAACACTTCACACTGTAACTGGAAGACATTTTAAATATTTTTAAATATCCAAAATAAAACATGACAACCAAAAACAATAAATAAAAAGGAAACAAAAACCACACACAACCAAAACCTTTAATAAAACGGATTACGTAGCATCTACAAAATATCAGAATGAAAATTGTCAAGCTCAGTTTAATTCATCATGCAATTAATTGTTTCAGGCTTAGATGCAGATAAGGGTCTTAGAGTTAATTTTTCCATTTCCACTGAAACAGTTCAAATCAAATTATCCTTGAACATTTTCATTAAGATACCAGACGATAAGATGCATTTCCACTTAGTTCACTTCTTATATTCGTTACATTCAAAACTATTTATTACTTTAGAACATTATTATAAGTGTCAAATCCAAAGATCTAGGTATTGCTGTGTGATGAGTTGATTTAATTGCATGTGATCAGATTCGCAGCTCCACCCAGATATCTAACTGTCCGTCTGTGCAGGCCTGAGTTTAGTTATCAGCACAACTGGATCTCCAGCCTATTGTAATGTGCTGGATTGTTTGTGAAGGGGACATTAATAACTCCCATACCCTATTTATAACCTGTAAGCCACTGTGCCCGCTTATGACGCAAACAAAACGGCACTAATACGAGCACACACCCTTCAAGACAAACTTTGATAAAGGCCGCATGGACTGCTGTCAAAGATCTCAGAATACTTTGTTTTAAAATATAAAATAATAGAGCTAAAACAATAAACCCATCTGAATTTATCACTAGTCACATAGTGTCAACAAATGTTTAGTCAACATGAAGTGAAAAAAGTCGGTCTTGTAAATATTCTCACTGGAGGGTGGCTCCAGAAGTCCAACCAGCCAAAGTGGTAAACATGGAGAAGAGGTCTGCAGAGGCAGGAGGGACAGAGAGCAGCTGCTGCACAGCCTGGACAGCAGGAGGAGAGAAAGCAAGAGAGGCTCCAAGAGAAAGGAGGGGAGGGAAAGATAACAGACGGACAACATGGTGGATCACTTTACGCTCACAACTGTAGCTGACAGCCGAGAGTGACAGACAACCCCCTTTTCAGATCATCGTCCTGTAATACATTTTTATCATTCACATCTTTGTAGGCTGATCTGACAAAATCACAAGACGATGCAGCTGGGATCGCCATTCATCTGAAGCAATGTGCCAAATCTGTTATCACAATATTTACCTAAAATAATATAATGCAGCTCAAAGCCTCTCATAATAACACATTTTGCTGGACAATAAATTATCCTATAAGTTATTGCAATTGGAAGTCATCGTTTTTTTTTAAACCAATGGTAATGGCATAACAATGCAAGTACACCCTCTGAAAGACCTATAAACTTTACTTTCTCATAAACATTTAACACCAACTGGAAAACATTTTAAACATCCAAAAAAAAGTAAAACAGCCGCACCAACAAATAAAATTAATAAAATTAATCCTGAAGTCTCAAGGAGCAAGTTAAGACAAATGAACCAAACCAGAATCATGTTTTCCATCTACTCTATGGTAGAAAGAGAGAGCTAAGAAAACAACAATGATGAAAATACAAATGATCAAGCTCGTTTTAATTTATTATGCAATTAACTAATTTATTGTTTATTACAACAGGCTTAAGCAGCCCGGCGTTTAATACATTTTGTGAAATTAGCTCACAGTTTTGATATTTGCTTTTAGCCTATACATCAAAGTAAATAGATATATGATAGTCTGTATGTTATGTCAATGGAGGAAGAGCAAAATCATTGGATTTCTGTTTCAAGTTAAAAGAATAATAGAAAAAAAAACCTTTACTGCTTAAACAATTTATAAACTTGAAATGTTTATACTCTCGTGTCATGGCGGAGAAAAAAAGCAACGTCATGGTTTCTCATACCATCAATTCCATCAACTACTTCTGGAAATAATTGAAAACATTTGAACTAAAATCAATAAACACTCAAACAGCCATCCTTGAGTTAAAAAAAGGTTGTTAGTTGGTACTTTCTGCTTTCTGTTAAACAAATTAGGCCTAGTTAAATCCATTAAGGGTTCTGGTGCTGCTTTGTTAATGAGGTGTTTACCAGCTGACCCCCTGCTGAGGGGGAACAGTCATGACTGAAACACCACAATGTGGGGAGAATAATGGGAACACAAACTGGCATGGTGGGAGGTGGACACAAAACTCAACGTTTCCTTTAGTCTTCCAGTCAGACCACAAATACTTGACATAAAATCCAACTGGAAACATGCTTTTCCCCAATCATTTCTGTTATCAAAACTCTAAAACTGCAAGAACTTCTGTAAAATCCCAGTTTTGAGTCCAATTTGACTGCTTGATAAAGCTTAATGCTATTAACTAATTTTCATGCAAAAATGCATTGAAAGTCAAGCAATCAGACTTTCTAAAGACATTTATAGCTGTAGCTCCCCAACAGCTTCACAAAGCATCAACTTAAGCGAGTGACTGTTTAAACTGGATGGCCGAACTGGGCGATAAAGGATGGGATCGATAATATAATGCAGCTCAATTATAATGTTGCCCCGGGCAGCTCGGCACCGGCATAATGAGGATGAGGGCTAAAAGAAAAGCGAGGGAGAGGGACTTACTCTATTGATATGTACACAGGGTTCCTAGAAATTTGTGTCTATCTGAGAAAATTGACACTGTATTTTCCATACATACAGCACTCAGGAGTGCAAGTTGCTACATGAAGAGGAAAAAAATCCTAAAGACGCACTGCAGTACAAGTCGCATTTATTTAGAAATTTGTTAAAGGGTTATGACACATCACGTTTTTGTACTTCCAATCGAGTCTTCACTGTTTCTAAAAACTAACAGATTTTTTTGCCGTTAAGTCAATGATTTTTGGGTGAAAATGAGACATTTGGAAAAACCTCTGGAATGTTAAACAAGTCGGCAGACACAACCCCTCACTGAGCTAGGTTATTGCCTCACAACCTGTTACCAGCCTGTCACCTAGAAGCCCAAGCTAATCTCCAGCACATTTAGTCAGCTGGTTTTACTGCTCTTGTGCTTACAATAGCTGATGGAAAAGACAAATGTTTCGTTGATGACATACCATTCACGAGCCAGTTATTACATTCTTCTTGGTTCCGCAGGAGGCACTACTTCTGCTTTTCAAAGATGCACACTTGTATAATTGCAAATTTGACAGACACAGCACAAAGAAATAGGAAAATCTGACAATGTAGCACAGGCCATGTGTACCGAGCTGTGGAATTGTTTTTTTCAGCTCTGGGCTTCTAACTTTCAGTCTGCAGACAGCAATATTTAATCTTTGGTTCTTGTCCATCAGTATAAAATAATCTTTAACACATTAGAAAAAAAAGGTGTCATGAACAGAATAAAAACATAAGTGAGTCGCTCTTGACTACAAGACGCAAGACCAGCTAAACTATGACAAAAAGGGCGAATTACAGTCTGAAAAATATGGTAATATTTGAACTTCCAGACTTTATTCCACGCTGCATCCATACTTCTTTCCTTTTGTCCTACTCTCCTCCCAATCCTTGTGTCCTTTCTCCCTCATTTTTTTTGTTTTTTTCCTTGTCTTTTCTTACCATGTTTTGACCTTTCTTTCCTTATCTTTCCTCATTCCTGCTTTCCTTTCCTGCATGGTATTCCTTAATGGTTTTCCTCCTGGCATCATTCCTTTTTCTTTTTTCCATCTCTGTCCTTGCGTACTTCCATTCTCTCTTCTTTGAATCATTGCTTTCATCTATTTTTCTCTGTCCTACCTCCCTTCTTTCTCTCTTTCTTGCTTTTCTTCCTTCCTTCCTTGTGCTCTGTATAGATGAATCTGGAAAAGTTTGGACTTTTTATGAGTAAACGCGTTTACAGTAAAACTTCTAGCAGCAAAAAGCTACAATGTCCAGCTATAAAGACAAAACCTCAGCATGTAAAACCCAAATCCCCTTCTGGGATTAAAAAACCCAAACAGATGACAGTTTTAGAAAATGTCTGGTTGGGTGACGCACCCCGACCCATTTGCTCTCCTCCAGCCTCCTCGTCTGCTGGTTTCCAGTGGCGATACAGGAGGACGTTATATTTTTTTGGGTTCTGTATATGTCTGGGGCGAAGGAAGCAGAGGGGGGTGCATCTGAAACTGGAATGCAGGAGTATGTGGCAATGAGGTCATAGGAATTTTGGGGAATTTTCGAGTGAGGGAAAATAAAAACAAAAAGCTTAAGGAGACTGACCAACGACAACAAAAACATGAAATCAACACAAGATTTCCTGTCACCAGAATCTAGACAGACTAATGGGATTTACAACCGTGACAACGCTGGGAGCTGGGTTGGCTTTTGAGGGTGTGGTCACCAACATGACACAGACAGGAAGAGGAAAATGAACTCGCAGTGAACTGAATGTGATCTGGGCTTTTACTATCAGACAACACAAACTATTGTGCTCCTGCGCCTGTAGGGCCTCATCGTCGGCACAGCAGCCTCCTTCGCTCCCACCACCGCCCCCCGAATCAATAACTCTCTCATCTGAGCTGTAATCATCTGACAACAGTGCTGCTTTTCAAGAGGTCAGTCAGAAAAAAAAGTGTAAAAAATGAGGGATCGACGGATAAATATCTCCTGAAACATCCGGGAGTCTGACAAACAAAGCCCCCCTATCAGTTTCTGCAGGAATGCTTGGATTAAAAGTGTCGTCCGTCTTCAGAGTCAGGCATCAACATTGATTTATGAGTTGATGCTAATTCTTCATTTTGGTAAACTTCCAGTTCAAACTGGTAAAATATGCTTCATTACTCTTTTCTTACCAACATATTGCCAACTCACCGGTTGTACTCCACAATACAGCTGACCAAGAAGATAGAGGGAAACTTTTAAAATAAAATAAAATCTGCACTTAGATTCACGGGAGATTAAAGTAAGTTTTATTTAGTTCCAAAGTTGGGTCATGTTTGTTTTTCTTAAATTTTATGTCCTTGACATCGCCACAAAAACTGACTAGAAAAGAAAAAATAACACTGTGACATTATTGTGTAATTCTGAAATGGCAATAATCACTATTTTTTTTTCCCAAACAATGCAAATACAAATTTGCATAAGAGGCTTAAGAATGTGACAATTTTTTTGATCCCATTAATCAATTATTCTAATAATTAATCATTAGAATAATGATTAGAATAATTGATTAATCATTAGAATAATGATTAATCCTTATTAATTAGATTAATCATATTTTTTAATAAGACATACAGACAGGAGGGGTTTTTTTATCCTTAATGTAAAATGCATATAATATTTATAGTTTTGGCTTAATTACTCCTCTGAGTATGTTATTCTTTCATCAAATCACCTTTTGAGTCTGTATCCTCCAATTAATGATAAATTATTAAATTAGTTGATTATTTAAGCAAATGATCAATCACGGTTCATCATTAATTAATCGTTTCGGCCCTTGTTGAAACGACGTCCTTTGATTTGAAGAGATGAATGTCGAGTTTGTCACAAAAATCAATAAAAGTGCAAATTAAAAGCCTTTTTTTCAACTTTGGTCTTTAAATTTTTCTTTGAAGGTTAATATTAATATCTCATCTTGTTCTTGTGAAGTCAATGTTACGTTTCGTCTTGAAATTTTCAGGTATCGTTACACACCTGATAATGATGCTCATTTATTTTGTACGTTTTATAAGCCAAAATGATAATGTGTATATTAAACTGAGAAGACCAAGTTGACAGTGAGGAATGTATTTGCTGTCTGGACTCCCTCACAGGTTTTTTTGATCTATTACTTTGGATCGTCTGCCAACACGGCCTTGGGGCAGCAGTGAGAAACCCCACGTTGTGTGCATAATTGTCTCTTTACGTCATGGTGAGGCATATGGGAAATATTCCTATAGACTCCCAAGAGGATCCGACTCTGTATGTGTTTAACGTTCGTTATATTTGTAGGCAAAAATGTGGTACGTTTCGCGAAATCTCTCAACTCTTGAAACAACAACTTTCACCGAGGCACTCTCATACTTCATGACTTAAAAAAAAAAACCTGAAAAAAAGGGAAATCTGTCTTCTCCATTCCATTCCTGTCTGCCCCTTGACCTTTCTGAGGAAGTGTGACGCAGTCAGGTTCTATTGGGGGCTATTTAATGTCGAAGGGGGCAAATAAATGGTCTTTCTCTGCCTGCTTCATGTTTAAACGCTCCAAGAAGCTACCCACCAGTTACAGAGCTGTGAAAAAGTTTTACAGATTTATTCAATAATTTGACAAAATCACTTGAGGGCATTCAAAATCACATTTACTGCTATCGATTTTATTTATGAAGCTTTTCAAATCGGACTGATCATATGTGAAATATGTCAGTTTATTGTAGTTACTTGGTCATTTGAAGGCATTCTGGTAAAATTCCATCTTTATTCTAATTACTATATTCTCAACTCAGAGAAGGAACAATTAAATTAAAGGTCAGTTTTTGAAAATGTTTTCCTTCATTTGTAATTTCTTTTAGGAAAAAAAAAAACAAGAAAACAAAATCTGGTCTGAAAAAATATGAGATTAAATTTTTATGCCATAATCACACAGCCCTAGCTAATATAATTACACAAACCCCAGAGGCTTTCACAAAGTAGAAAATTGTCAAACACAACCACACAGGCAAGCCCAAAATGATCTCAGTCACAGCGCCGCTGCCCAGTCTGATCAGAACCGGTCCAACGAGAAAATGTCAGTTCCTCATCAGCCAAATGCAAAATAACACCAGCACCCTGGAGCCTTCAGAACCTCAGTTTATATTATGACAACAAACCTTTAAACATATTGCAATAATATTATGGAGCCAAAGAGGTAGAGGTGATTATTTATTGTATCGTCTATCATTTATTGTGATGAATTTCTTATGGTAAGAATTTTGTTATTGTTATGATAAATTCCAATTAAAAAACTGTTCCTATTATCAGGATTGTTAGTTTTCCTGTTTTTCCACAGTTTATCCAATGAAAGCATAAATAAATCTTTAAAAATACGATTAAATTCAAGTTTGATTTGCAGTTTAATGTTATAAATCACACTTCGTTTTGTTAAGTATCCTAAGTTAATGTCTTACAAATATGAATGTTTTTGAATGACAATTTGTGTTTGTGAAGCTTTTATTGCTGTGACACACAGGCCTGTGACAATAAGCAATGTCATTTAATCGCATGATAAATTAAAACGAGCCCAATCATTTTCAATTGGAAAACAAATCGTTAGAAAAGGTTCCCTTATATATATCTAAACAGCTGGAATTTTGACAAACACTCCAAGCATTTGATACTCAGCATGAAGTAGTTAGGTTGGACTTTATTTTATTTTTTTAGCCACAGTCCAGACTGCTACTTTTGCCTGTTTTACCTGTCTAAGCTGAATGATTATTGTTTCAAATGCAATTTTGGTTACAGAGACTTAATAGTGTATTTTTCTTATATTGGATATTTAAAATATCTTTCACTTCCAGTCTTAAATACTGTTTAGAAATTAAAGTTTTTTTAACTTTGAGTGGGTGTAGGTGAATTAACATAAAACTTGTTCTGCATCCAGTGATAAATAGCTTAGTTTTTAGACTTATATATATATATACACAGTGGTGCCTGTGGTCATCGGGGCCCTCGGGGCAGTAACCCCCAAACTGGAGCAGTGGATACAACAGATCCCAGGAACAACATCAGACATCTCAGTCCAGAAATGTGCAGTCCTTGGCACAGCCAAGATACTGCGCAATATCCAGGACAATTTGTTGTCCACCAAAATTTACCATTATAGTCTGTTATACAGTTACCTAAAAAAGAAGCATTAAATTGTTCTCATCGTCACTTATCGCAGTAGTAACACAAAATATTGTGATAAAACATCAAACCATATTCCCAACCACTAAAAAATGATGTGTGGTTGCGTGAAGTCAAATCTTTCTTGCATGGTAAGGCACACATTCAGACTTTGATATAAAGATGTGGCTAAAGGGGAACGTAAGTATAGAGTGGCTGTATCAGTTTGGCAAATACTTTCCACCTCAGTTGTTTTCCATATGAGGAGCTCTGACAACAGGCGCAACTCCACTTTTACATCAAGGCATCAAATCCGGAACTGAGCCTTTAAAAACTTTTCAAAGCATCTATATAACATACCACACTAAGGCAGGCCAATAAACAAGGAGAGTTTATCACTGACATATGTTTGTGTTTGTAGCTGAAAACTAAATGAAATCTTCCTGAATTAAAGGGCTTTCAACAGAGTAGTTAAGACATGAAAGACGAGACAGGATCGGCTGTACTGCTGGGAAGATAAGGTATCTGTGAACTAACTAAAGTGAGCAAACAACTGTTGTGTTTAGTCAACATTTGGTGACGCAATAACTCTGCGCACACGCACACCATGCGCCGAGCCACCCGGCACACCAGCAGAGTGACTCCATGCTGCAGCCGACATCACTTTGTTCCCTCTTCTGCATTTTTCGCACGTTTCCCCTTTTCACAATGGGCTGCTTCTAATAATAGAAAACACAAAGGCCAACTCACCTCCTGCTTCATTCAGCCAAGCAGCATTGATGTTCCTGAACCTAAACGCATGACTGCAGAGTAAACCTGCAACACCTGCATGATGGCTCAGCTAAACATGGCTCTGGATATGGAGATCCAGATATCTCAATGATGCTCAGCTGTTTTTGGAGAAGCAAGGTTATCTTTAATTCTTGGAAGATGCACTCAAAGTGAACTGTGGCTGAAACTTGAGTGGTTTCACCCCAAATACCAGTATTGTGCCTGCCTTTAACCTCTGCGTCAGTACACAGAAAACCTTAGGGGCACAAAGAAAACGGGAAGGCCGCATTACAGCATGAGCAACACAGGACAACAACAAGGTGACTCTGTTAAGCCCACTGCTCAATCTGAGTGGGCTAGAAATGGGAGATGTGGCTAAAAAATTAAATATCAATTGTTTTTATAATATATTATATTAGATTTTTTGCTCAGTTTCTTTTTCCAAAAAGGAAATTACAGAAATCAAACATCCCTTCTCTGAGTTGCACAACAGAGAGTTTGCCAGGATGTTTTTCTAGGGGAAGAGTCGTGATATTAACAGAAAAAAATTAATTTTCACCAGGAAAAATGTTGCTTTAATGAGGAAAAAAAGCTTTAATAGACATCAGAATTTGAAGTAACAAGTTCACTTTCTGTTGATGATTCAAGAGATTCAGTCATTTGCACAATCGTTTTAAAGTTCTGCTAATTTGATGCCAAGTATTTAAATTTTTTACTATGTATTATCATCGCAAGATGATCAACATCCCTTGTTTTAACAATTGTTTTTGTGTTGGAGTTTTCATCACTCAATGGTAAAATTATGACTTTATTCTGGTACTACTATAACTTCATTCTCATAAATTTAAATATATATATATTTTAGCCCTGCCCTAACACTTCATAGTACAGTTGACCTGAATTCAAAGTCCAAATAAATCAAAGCTATAAAAAACACTTGTCAAATAGGATCATAGGTACTGGGAGTGCTGACATCACTCTGAACTATGGAAACCAAAGAAGGGCACTGATGGAGGAAAAGAAAAATCTAGATTTTCTAAAAATTAAATCTTTAAAAAACAAAATTCAATTAAATTAATTCAATCACGCAGGTTCTTGAACTGTTGTACGAGTGCCACCGACAATTCTCAGGCTGCTTTAGTGGTACTCAAAATGTGGCATCATTTATTCACAAAGTAAACACAAACATTAAATATGATTCAATGGAATTAGTTTGTAGTTGTACTAGTATGACTGGCCATGGAAATGCTCTCCTGAACTATAAAATAGTGTATTGAACCACACCGACCCATGCAGTACTCAGGGTTTCCCCCAGAAAACATGCTACGCCCGGTGGTAGGGGTGGCGTGCTTTTGTATTAAGATTTTTTTGAGAATGACAGGAAATTTTAAAATATGCTTCCAACCATGTCACCAAAGAGACTCTTTAGCCTGTCTTTGTAGCTTTTTTCTGGTGTATATATTTAAAAAAAAAAAACTATGATAATCAACATTTCTTAGACATTTTGCTATCATGTTGGGGGTGTAAGTAAAGCCTGATGGCTTGTGATATTCTGAGGGAGACCTAGAGTACTGGTCAGTCGAATCAAGTTTTATTAGCCAAGCAGCCATATTGGATTTTGAGATCAGGAGTGGGAATCAAGCTCTAAAACTCCAACTTGAAACTTACATTTCTAGGGATATTTCTGGTAAATGTTTAATACTTAGAAGCAATTTCCACAGCAAAAAAAATAATAAAAAAAACACTACCACTGATATTGCAATGCAACTGGACCCACTGTTTTGTTCATCTCAGATAATAAGTCAGAACAAAATAAAAAAGATGTGGTTTCAATCCATTTTTGCCATTTAGACCATGCAAATTGAAGATGAAGCTGATCAATTGATCGTTTTACTTTTCTCAAAATCAAAATCCTACGCTTAACCCAGTTGGTGTGAACTTACTTGGACTGAGTCGTTCGCCATGGTTGCTGTCCCTGTTGGGTCCTTTCTCGTCTCCACGCAGCTTCACAGAGATCCCGTGCACGTGTGAGGATTACAGCCCCCCACGGTGTGACACGGCGTCCACTTTCCGAGACAATGAACGGAGCAGCAGAGGAAGTAGTGGCTGTTCGTCCCGCGAGTTTTTTTTTTTTTTTTATCTTAAACTTTCTGCAGTGTGAGCACACAAAGGCGAACAGTCAGAAGGTAATCCGCATTGTTGGCCGCGCCTGAGCTGCTCCTTCCCGGTGTGTTTGACCAGCGTTTAGCCGCCACCTCACAAAAAAAGAAAAACCCAAAAGCGACTGCCAGTGCGGGGTTAAAAATAATTCACGTCACAACGTTAAAATAAAGCTTTTCAGCTCCAGACTCAATGTCCATCCTGTTTGTAACGTGTCTGCCACGCAACAGCTAGCTAGTGCCCCAGGAAAAGCCAGCTCTCCTCCGACGAGGCGCATCCACAATGAAAGAAAAGCCTCCTTCCTCCTCCTGTTCTCCCGGTAACATCCGCGAAACACGCCTCAGTCTCCTGGATGCATCACATGCCTCCGAAGAAGAAGAAGAGGGAAAAGAAGCCGCCTGTCAGCCACTTCACAAGCCGCTCGCTCAGGCAAAATGAAGGGAATACAAAGCAAGAGTGTCCGTTAAATGTCACCCGGGATCCGGTTAAAGTCGGGCAGCACGGAGGGCGCTTTTCTTTGTTTTGGAGCAGTAAGACCCGGCGTGTGAGGAACAACACTTTCCAACCGTACAGCAGCCTGTGAGCAGCGACTGTGTGTGAGGAGGGCTGCAACCCGTACAAACACCGAGCAAGCACACGCGCGCGCGCTCCCGGCGGTAGACTGAGCCGTACTCTGATTGGTCCAAAGAGGGGTGGCGGGAACGCGCCCGGGTGTGTCAGGTGACCCGGAGGAGCGACCGTTGCCAACGGCAACCTTTATGGGAGCAACTGTTGAACGTGACAGGACACTCAAAATATACAGCCATGAAATATGTACGGGAGAAGATTGCGGCCTGTTTTTGTTTCTATCGTCAGAATTCCTCATTCTCTTGGATGTTTCTTTTTTTAATTTAGGTTGAGAACCTTTGTTTTGATCTCAGAAGTCTTTTTTTTTTCAACAAATGTTTTCCTTTTTGAGATTGAATTAAGATTTTTTTTTCTCGGAACTGTGACTATGGTCCAAAAAGTATGAGACAAAAATACATTTTTTTCTTGTTACTTTTCCATTTTTCACTTCAAATTACGCATAAACCCTCTACAGGTTCACTGATATTAAAACAAGCAAGTTTGAAGTAAAAAATAAACAAGTACAGAAAAAGGTGCAAGAGGTGACAAATTGGTTTTTCAAAGTCAATTAAATGTTTTTAATGGGATAAATTAAGTTGAGGCAAAAAAAAACAAAAAAAAAAACACAATAAATCACAAATAAACAATCCATATGGTGTAGGGATTAGGAAATCATTTGTGATTGGTGTGGATGTTGACGGAAGAGTGGATGTATTTTTAAAAGCAAAACTTTATTTTAAGCTTCTACGCTGATCTGTTAAGTCAGACAGACCAAAATCCCAGTTTTGACCCAAAAACTGGGTTCATCCACCTTGACAAATATTTAATCCCAGAAGATGATGCGGCCACCTCCATGTTTCACTATTTGGTGTTGATTTTAGAATTTTGCAATGGTTGAAATTCAATCATTTATTCAGAAGTGGGAACTGGCAGCTCTGAGGGAAGCCTATCATATGTCAACATTGTGATACAAAACGATGCAGTGACATTTCAAGGCCTGACTTCTCCTTTACAAAAATGCATGAGTGCCATGCAAACCAGGTACTACTTTAATTTGTTTAATTTTAATTTATGTTCTCCAAAAATGTTTCCTTTTTCATTATTATTATGTCAACTGGTTCGAAAATAATAAGAACCGCACAATCATGTTTGATGTAGAAAATTTCTCACAATTTGTTGGAATAAAGTCGAGAACAAACTCAGCAACTGAAATAGCAAAACAGGAACTGAGGAAGAAAAAATTGCAGTTGCTGAAATTTAAATAAATTTAGGTAATAAGCATATACATTGAATGGTAGAATTTAGGTCAGTGTTGAAAAGTAATGGACTGAAGCATAAACAAAATATTATAACTAAAATAAAAACCCAACTATAATTTGTTTGGGTTTCAGTCGCTGATAAAACTTTATTTCCTGTTACAAACCACATTAAATGACAAGAAAGCCTGATTGCAACGCTTTCAGGATTTCGTGTCTTAGAACATGCATGCTGAATAAACTGATACTGCTGTTGATTTTATTGATAAGTTTCTTAGAAAACATTTGAAATATCAATAAAAAGGCCAAACCAGCTGCAGCAGGCTTAGCTTATTTAAAGTTTGCTGAAATCGTTTTGACTCACTGTGCAGTTGTTTACAGTCTGAGTAAAAGCTATAAATATTCTAGAATTATTACAATTATTTTCCATGTTCAGCAGTTTTCTTTTTATATAAACTTGCTTGTGTTTGTGCTAATTAATATTCTTGGTGTTATTTATCATTATTTTACTTCTCCTTCCAGTTGCATTACTTCCCCAAATTAGTTATTTCAAATAAATCTCATGTTTAAAAAAATAAAATAAAATTGTAGTGTAAAGGAACAGTGCGGGAAACTGTATTTGTTTTATGAATCTCTCCTAAATATAAATTTTTGTCAATGTGAGACTGTCAAATTGAAAAGTGACAGCTGAGGTAAATTTACACCATTGAAGTCAGAGTGCAAGAGGCAGATAAAGGAAGTGCTAGCAGTTTGAAATGGATGAAGTGAAGCACATTTGAATAACTGATTTACAAAATGAAAATAGAGCAGGAGGGAAGCAGGAAGGAGAAACAGAGCAACCTGACACTCTGCTGTAAAAACACGTCCTGTAAACGTCATGAAAACAGTGCTTTTACAGACAGCACATTCATTTACAACACTTTTGTTTAAAATCATGATAAAATGTCAGACATAAAAGAAAAAAGTATTAAAATAAATATGAAGAGGGAGTTGTCATGTAAAAAAATCTGCCTCAAATTGCACTTGGTGTAATTCACTGAGCAGTGTCCATGTTTTATATGAGTAATATGGCTCACTGCTCAGGGCGGCACAGACACGTGAGCGGCACAAGAAATCTCAACTAAAAAAGTTATCTGTCAGTTGTGCCCTGAAAAAGTGTTTTTACTGCTTATTCCACACACACACAAAAAGTGCAATTATGAAGTAGAACAAAAACAATTTAAGGTGTGTTATAAAAATCTAAAAGTTGTCATTTTCTAACTAAAAATTAATCATAAAATGAAGAAGCTGAGAACATTTTCAAAAATAGAAAGTGCCAGCAAAATGGTGCAGAAATCATAAACACAATCACGGAAACTTTGAACTTCTTAAGCTTGGGACAAATATTATAGTAATTGTATTCCATAATCATATTTCAGCTTATCAAAACATTTCAAAATATCAGTGTTCAACAGTTAATCAAAGCCTGCATAAAAGAACTTGGTTGCATGAAAAAAAATATGACAACACAGCATGTGACATTTCTTTATCAATGGCAGGGTAATTTGCATGCAGTTCCTCTGCATTGTGCTCTGACTGTTATTTTTAAACGATGGAAAGGCCAAACTTTCTTGTTTAGGCGGATCTTCTGCTGTTTTACAATTTAGTTGGGTCCTTTTTCCTATCAGACAAGAACTTGTGTTACAATTTGATAAACAATCATAGTCAAATTGAATATTTTGTCACCAGCAGAGCAAGGAAGAATATACACACAGTAGTAAACTAAAGTATTCCCATCACATTGATCTTTTCACATTTTATCATATTAGTGTACTTAAGTGTATTTTATTTAGATTTTGTCCTTTTCACTTAAGGTCACCACGTCATACAGGAAGAATGGTTTCCAATTATGTTTTTTTTCTTGCAGTAAACACTGTAGTAGACACAACAAACATGTGAAAACATGTGTGTCTGATCAGATGAGACCAAAACCAAGCCTTTCGGTGTACAAGCAAAACAATTCATGTATGGACAAATCCAGCCAAAATATGACAGTCACTCCCTGAAATTGAGCAAAGCACAATAACTTTTATATATATATAAATTTAAAAAATGCTAATAAAAAGCACCAGCAACATCACAGCTAAAAAACAAATATTTCTTAAATATCCAAGAACTGCAAGGTGCGTTCAGTGACAGTTACAACTAATACAAATGGCAGCAAATAAGCCATTTCTGCTAGGAAAGACTAATGTTCCGAAAAGAACACGGGCACCAAAATCCCATAAGTTAAAGGAAACACAGAGGAAGAATATTTCAATAAGTGAACATAGGGGTTATCATAATTTCACTGTGCAGAATTTATATAAAAAAAATTATATGTTTGTAAATATTAACTTTTCACAAAACCTTTGGAGTGTTTCAGTGAATGTTTATTATATTCCAAAAAATGTGATTTGTGCCACTTCCAAACATGGTACTAAATTTGAGTTGTATCTGATTGTTTTCAAAGCGTCCACAGTCATGATGGCCATGTTGCATTTTATTCAACTTTCATGTCATTGATGTGAGACATGCATTCTGCACCAGAAGCTGTAAAGAATGGCTACAGCAAGCAGTGCTGACACTTTAGACATTTGTTTATTCTATGCCTGCTTTATGTTGCCATAATCTTATGACAACTCCCATTGCTGAACAACTTTAAAATCGATCCACAGACGGCAGCAGGGCCTCCATTATTACTTCTGTAAACAGTGCACTGTTGTGTGACACCTACATTCTTCATCTGTGTGAGTGGGTCGCTGTAGGGTCATAAACCGTTCACAAAGAAGTCTAATTGTGGTTGCGTATGATATATGAACGCACACACAAACAACTCCACCCAATAATGAATACAAAATTCGGGTGTTGCATTTTTAACTTCAGTGTTCATCTGGTAGATCAGGAGTCAGCAACCTGCTGCAGTGGAGCCTCAAGTGGCTCCTTGACTCACATGAGATTTTAAATGATAAAATATTATTATTATTTTGTTTCCATAAAAAAATAAACAAACAAATAAACAAAAAAATATCTCCGCCACTCTCCCAGACTCTGCTCGGTAAATTTTGATCTGAAACGGTTTAAGAATTGACAATAGTAACTTCCAAGCAATTAGCTATTAGCTTAAAATATATTCTAATGAATAAGAAAATTAAACTAAGACAAATAATGTGACTATCAATAAATCGTTTTAAATAAATAATTAAGTGCCATTTATTTATAATTAAAAACTTTGAAGCGCAGTCACCTTTGACCTTCGATCCACGAAAAGCAGGAAGAGGTTAGCAACGAACGTAACGTCACTTGACGATCTTGGAACTAGCAGTCTAATTTGTGAATAGACATTTACTACACGTGTAATAGGAATATAAAATAGTTCTTAAATATTATTACAAATTAATCCACCTAGTGTACCTTTGCGCCATTGTTTGTGTTGCCTGCTTTTTGTTTTCTTTTCGTTTTTTTGTTGCTAGCAAGCTAGCTAACGAGCTTGCTATCTTTAATTAGCACGAAGTTACAGAGGTTTGATTTTCGACAGCGCGTTTTGCTAACACCCTACAGACAATATGATAGACAGCGAAGACGAGCTGGTGGTTCTGACGGACATCTCGTCTCCGTCCCTGGACGCGTTTAAAGACCTGCTACGAGAAGACGGGGGCGGAGAAGCGCCAGAGTTCACGGAGGGACATCAAAACCCTGAGCACCGAGGTTTGCTTACGTCACCTGTAGAGCCACATGTTGTTGTTAATGCGTCTGTCATTTGAGGTGAAACACATTTTAAAAAACTGTCCAGTTGTTTCTGTGTTAATAATGCCTGTTAAAAATATTGGTAACTGTACAGTCTGCGTATTTCAGAAAAACATAATAAAGTATAATGATCACAAGAGTTAGGCAGACCAAAGTTGTAGTCTGTTGCTCTACTTCAACATTTTTAATCAAGTAACAGTAAAAAAGTATTTGATGAAAAGGTTACTCAAGTACCTACGGAAGAGGATTAGGACCACTGGGCAAAAAGAAAAAAATTAAACATTTCTGACTTTAATTTCAGAATTCTGAGAGAAAAAAAATCAGGATTCTGACTTTAATCTCAGAATTCTGAGATTAAAGTCAGAATTCTTGTTTTTTTTCCAGTTGAATTAAGTGTGCAGTTTCAGTCTATATATTTAGAATAGAAATAACCCGTATTGTCCATCATTTAGGAAAATGGCAAACGGCCGGGCAATTAAAGATCATTGATTCACTCAAAGATTTAAAAAAAAAAAAATCCTCAACTAACAGTAACATAAATAATGTGCTGTGATTAAAAATATCATACTCAGATAAAAAAAACATGCACATTTGAGAAGAATAACTAAAAAAATCTACACAATGTGTGTGTTCTTGGACATTAGAAAGCAACAAAGTATTTACAAGAAGTGAAATAAAAACTACGCAACAGATCAATCAATCAATCAATCAAATTTTATTTGTATAGCACATTTCAGCAACAAGGCATTTCAAAGTGCTTTACATCAAAAACACAAAACACAAAGTCATGCAACTTAAAGACTAGCCTCAGTCCGGTTCTTCACTTAGGATTCTTCACTTAGATGTACAAATTACAAAAGGAATGTAATTTGAAACTGAAAATATCAGCAAGGTTAACTCTTATTAAGTTTGTTAGGAGCAGATATGATTATAATCTTAGGAAGGATCTGTGGTAATGCTCCTTTGTGCACTTGCGATGCAACAATCTGTCACTGAAAGAGGTTTGAAATTATTTCTGTAGTTGTTTAGCAAAATGTATAAGAATTATACAATGCATCTTTGATTGTTTAATAAATTGGTTTGTTAGATATATTCAGTGAATTATATTGAAGTGAACTAAATTGATCTTTTTTGTTATTATAAGTCCCAAAAAGTAAATAAATGTCATAAATAATATTCTGTTTCCATGTAGAGGACGAGCCATTGGCGCTGTTGGCTGACGTTGCTTTGGCGCCATCTTGCGGCAGGTCTGTGTCCTGCAGCTGCCCAGAGGTCAGTGGTGTGACAGGGAACTTGCATTCAATCCAGCTGCAGCTCCAGTTCTTTTTAAGCAGAGTGGATGACTTGCAGGATAGCCTCGTTAGTGGGTAAGTGTCAGAGTGATGATGATGATAGACTGATTCAATTGGTCTAGTTTTCTCACTTCTTTGGGTTTTTGTTCTGGCAGGAACAGCCATCTAGACAGAGAGGCACTTGCTACTGCAGTTTCCAGCCTGCTGTACACCTGTCAGCCTTATTTTAACCACCTAGAGTCCACAGGTCGGAGCACAGTGTCACTGTGCACCCACAAGCCAGCTGAATTTTGTTCAAAGGTAAATATTTCCTGGAAAATCCAAATTTTACATTATGTTGCTATTGAGAGCAGCGTAATAATTTCAGTTTATTTGGCTAATCTTGCTCTATGAACTGTGTCTACTTTAGCTTTTTTGTGAATAGGTTACATACCACTTTGTGTTGGTCTTTTCCATTAAAAATCCAAATTTAGAGCAGTTTTCTAGTCTTCTATATGCAGGGCCGGCACAAACCTTTTTGGAACCCTAAGCAGACTTTCATTTGGGGCCCCCCGTAACACCAGTTCAGCACCAGATGCTTCATCATATGTTATATGTACCCTAAGCAGGCACTTAACTCAGTCAAATGGATTAATTAAACTAGATTAAATAAAACGTATTTAATAAATAAATAATAATTGTATTGACTATTTGTGTAAAAATCCCAAAACTTGAGACCTCAGTCCGATCAAAGCAAAAGTGAATTCAGCTCAAACAGCCACTTGATGCACTGTGGCTTCTTGGCTCAGGCAGTTTTAAAAAAAGATCAAAGGAAGCGCCTCTCTTTCTGCTTGCAGCTGTTGAGCTTCTCTCAGCAGCTGTGTGACAGGTTGGAGCAGCTGCTGCTGACCTACGCCAGCTACGATCTCATCAGCTTGAACGAGGCCGAACCCAACAGGTAGATTTGAAACCTGCTCGGTTTTCTGTGACCACCTAAGGCCGTTTAACCCTTCGTGCTCCTTCGTCTGCCTCCCTCCAGCATATCTCACTTCTGCATCGGCCAGGTTCAGCTGGGCCAGATGAAGGTGACCACCTTCCGTTACTGCAAGCCGACGGCGTATCTGTCCGCCGTCAACACTGGAGTTTACAAACGCATGCGCTGGAACGTGGAGAGACTCCAAGAAGATCATCGGAGAGGGGAGGACAGCAAGGAAGAAGAGGAAGAAGACATCCAGACTGATTAGTGAGTCTGGCGAGTTAAAGGAGACCTTTTATGCAAAATTCACATTTTGCTTGTTTTTATATTCCCATTTGGATCTTAACTAAAAAAAAAAAAAAAAAAGTGCATAGAAAGAAACACGGAGATGTTTTATGGCAGCTAGTTAATATTTTTTGGTGTCTGGAAAATGAGCCGTTCCAAATATCACATTATTGTTATGTCACATTCCACTGGCCCTCCACCGTTACCGAGCAACCCCAGCAGAGCCCAGCCGGTTACTTGGCAACCAAAGCGTAACTCCGGCCTTAGGGGCGTGGCCAGCAGCAGCTTATTTAGATTTAAAGAGACAAGAGGCTCATTGTGAAAGGAAATCAGAACAGGCAGAATTGACTGGACCAAAATCTCATTATCTAAGAATGATTTTGTGGCAAGAAAGTAATTTTTTTTTTTTTTAAGTCCATAAGCCAATCCGAACCTGTTCAAGAAAGTATAATAGATGACTTTTACTATCTGAGCTGTTCAAACTGCCTCTTTCAGCTATTTCCTGTGTTATGAGGACATCCCCAACACACATGCTGACCCAGACTCAGAGAGCGAAGACGCCTCTAACGATAACGTGGTGAGGATGTGGTCCATCGGTCAGTGGGTGCAGGTGAAGCCAGAACGGACGACAGACGATCTATACGACTGGTAAAGCTGAAATCCATCAAAATGCTAATTTTTCTTTATGTTTACTTTGAGAATTTTTTTATTAAGCCAGGGTTCGTTGAAATTATGGAAATGCTTGAATTTGAAGGTTTGGAAAAATGTCTATGAAATGCATGATATTTTTTAAAAAAAAATAAAGTGCAATCTAAAATCTGATTAAAAGCTTGAATTGGGAACATTTATTTATGTTAGACATTTTTTTCAATGTCTAACGTTAAATCACTCTACTTACTTCAGGTTACTTAGAATGATCTAAATTATTTATTTTTGCTAAATATCCGAAACTCTAGGAAGAACATCTTTAGAGATATTTTGTATATTGTGTTTAGGCATTTGATTTGAGCTTTAAGGTACTTTATCCTTAAGACAATTTTGTTTGGATTGTTCCAATGTAATTAGTATTTACCATTTCAAATGGCCTCAATTAGTTATTAATCTTTGATTGAAACCAAAGTTTATAATTTATATGTCAATAGAACAATATTTTAGTGTCATTCAACATTATTGAAACTGCGTAGGGCATTGAAAGAGTTTTTTAGTATATTTGTACTGTTTTTATCTCCAATGTGCTTGAAAATGCTTGAAAAATATTAGATATATACTGAGGGAAAAGTGTGTGAACCCAGTATGTTTGCGTTTCGTGACGTCTCGCTGTGGCTTTTGTTTCAGGATCTTGTGCGAAGTCCCTGAGGCCAGCTATCGCAGGCTGCTGTTCCTGGGAGGCAAAGAGCCGTCCAGCTGCATGGCGACGGACTATCTGCAGCAGCTGCTGCTGACGTGCCACGCCGACTGAGCTCAGGCCTGCAGGAGGAGCGCACACACGTCAGTTAATGCACGGCAGCAGCTGCTGCTTGGGTAAAACCTGCAGTGTCAGGACGGAGCTTTGGAGCTATCAGGCTAAAATGGTACATATGACCCAGATGAGAAGTTTCATCTGAATAGTATGAGAATTTTGGGCTTGGAAATAAAGATTTGAAATGATTTTCCAACGAAAAGGATTTTTAAAAACTAACATTGTGCAGAAAAATAATATCTATATGTAAAATGTAGATTTATATTGTTTTTGGAGCTGTTAAAATTGGCCCTGGCTTCATTTTTGACCTGTTCTCATTAGAAATGACATTCTTCATTCAAATTGTTTGGTTTTCTGGAAAAAGTTCAGGTTTTAATCATCTCACTGCAAAAACGGTATTTCTAGTTAAAGTACACTTGAAATAAGACAAAACTAACTTACAAGCAACTTTTAAGCAAGAAATAGGAGTTTGTTTAAGTCAATAATTTCTTAATATTGATGAAAAAGTTCCAGATTATTTCACTTATAACATTTTTATAGGGAAAATAACCTGCTGGTGGAACGAGAACCTTCTTATATTCAATATTAATGAATTATTGACTTAAAAAAAAGTCAGTTACTGTTGAGTTAGTTTTCTCTTATTTCAATTGTACTGAGATATTTGCACTACAGACTAGATGAAAAAATACTTTTGTTTTTGTCGTGTGTTTCAGAAGTTTTTTACGTTGTTGAGGCCTGAGGCGTTTATGAAGCGTAAAATTAGTCGGATGAAATTCTTACCAAACCAGTTGTGGTGTTTTGGGAATCTTTGTTCTGCCGAAACACTCCGTTTAAAAAGCAGCACCAATGTTGAGTGAATGTAAAAAAAATTTTTTTGCGAATGTTTTTTACTGCTTTACTCTCATGTTTGCTGCTAAACCTGTTCTTTACCGATTTGTAAAAATAAAGCTTTTCTCCGTTTGTAGATTGTTTGTAGCCCTTTTTAAGAATTGATGTTTGGTGCAAATAAGTACAGACATGTTTAAAAAAAAAACTATTTTATTTACATAAAACATTGCATTGAAATTATTACAATCACAAATTTTCTCAAAAAACAAACAAAATATCACAATTGAAACGAGCTGCCATCATTTGGGCCTTGGAGGAAATTGTCCCATTTACTTGGCTTCAACACATTGGTTTTAATAAACAGGCCAAATTTGATGTTTTAATAAATTAACATCTGAGTGAAGAAAATAACTCTGATCCTGAGAAACAACTGCAGTCCTTTTCGGTCCACTTCTGTTTTCCTTAAACTATTTAAAAACTCACCACTTCTACATGGACGAGGAAAGGCAATTTAAGTATAAAGAATAACACCTATAAGTCATTTTAGTAGCTACTCGATAAAATCTATATAGAACTCTGCCGCTATACTTCTAAAACTCTGACGTACAAAAGTAAAGTAGAGACTCTGCTCAATACAGTGATCAGTCTTTAAACGGTACGACTACAGTTACAGAAAACGCTACATGAACCCGGTGGAGCGTCTTGGATCAGGAGTCTGCAACCTTCACAAAACCAAGAGCCGCAAACGTAACAAAACCTTCAAAATACTAAAAGTTTTTTTGTGAATGAAAATTTGTCGCCATTTTTAAAACTTCCACGTTTTATTTCTGTGTTCAGATTTTAAAATAAAACCTTTGAAAGAAATAAGATGCTGAAATTTTAATAAGTGAAATAATCTTTTAGTGGAACTAATACTTTTATTCAGTATTCAATAATTATTGACTTAAAACAAGCTGCTGTGTCTTCTTGAAATGTTACTTTTGTCATTTCAAATGTGCAGAGATAACAAGACCAGGCAACTGTTACAATCCTGCTAAAAGACTTTGGAGATCATGTTACATCAAAAATTATTTATGTTTTTAGAGCTTAAAATAAAATAAAAAAAAAACATTTGCAGAAAATAAACTTCTGGAAACTGAACATGAAAACATGATTTCCAACTTATTGACAGAAACAACAGATCTAAAACCATAGCACAATATTTTAGTGTCATTCTAATAAATCAATTTATTACATAATAAAAACAGCTTAAATCATAATTTGTTATTAAATGTATTTTTAAAACGTTATTTGATTTTTTAAAATCAATTTAACTCCGGTTTCTAAAGAGCCATTGAAGGTGTAAAAACGCTGCAGGTTGCAGACTCTCGTCTCAGACGGATATGAAACAGAGAAAACTGAAAATGTTTGAAAGCTACTAAATTTGACATTTCTGTGTCCGCTGACAAGAACCAACAGGAGAAAAGGAGTCACAGCACGTCGGATATTAGCGATGCATCAGATTTGATGTAAACTGGGTAACTTTTCCTGAACTGGTCTGATTTCTTTTAATCCACGGGTCAGGATTTAGATCTCCCACCATTTTTTTGCTCCCTAAACGCATCAGTAAATTAGAGATAATCCAATATTTCCCAACTTTTCAGTGAGATCCAAAACTACTTTTATCAAAGATCCTTCAGCTTTTTAGTGGCATTATCCCCAGAGGGGGAAAAAGAAAAAAAGAAAGCTGGAAAGAGTTTTCAAATCAGTGCATTTCTGGACTAATTAAAAAGTTCCAGGTTTAACACAAGGACAGACTGACAGACACGCAACAGGACAACATGACGAGATAAACAGCTGCACAGGCCATGCACTCTGCAGCTTTTCACAGTTTCAACAACAATCAGAAGACTTGGAAAGTTTCGGCTCATCTTCACAGCAGAAGCCGTAAAAAAGGAAGATAATAAAAACAGAAATCTGAAAAACTTGTTCCTGAACATGAGGAGTGCATAAAGCTTTTAAACGACGACGACGAGCCGTTTGTTTGTGCTTTGTTACTTATAGAGATCCAATCACTGCAAAAACACAAAATGTTCTGACAGCACAAAGTATTTGTGTCTGGTTTCTTGTACAAATATCCTACTGTACTTTTAATATAAAACTAAACTGACTTTCAAGTTGACAAGTGACATTTAAGCAAGATACAGGTTGTTGCAAGGCAGGGTTTCCTTCATGTTGATAAGAAAGTACCAGCTCCACTGTTACATTATTTCACTTATAACACAGAAAAAATGTCTAAGTGAAGTTCTCTAGTACTTTCTTAAAATTAGTACTAAGGAATTATTTACTTAAACTCCTACGTATATCTTGCTGAAAAGTTACTTGTATGTTAATTTGCACCATCTGCTAAAATCAGCAAGTTGAAAATACTTGAGGGTCACAATTTGTATATTTTTCCAGTTAAAACAGGAAATTGTGAATTGTGATTTTTTTTTCCTTTTTACCTGCTCTGAAAGATTAACATGTAATATTTTACATATAAAAAGTCATTAAAAGGGTCTCAAAGTTGAACAGTTTCCGAAGTTGTTGATTAAGACGTCATGTTTTAGTTTATTTTTATTATTTGATGAAACGAAATTGTTTTAGAGTAAAAAGTCATTGGGAGATTTGTGACCCTACTTACTGTGAACAACAACGTGGCTAATAAAGAAAAATGCTTGTTTTGTATCTAAAACTTTCTACATTAGGTGTAAATTTATTATTGACAATCTCATAAAAAAGAAAACGTCTCCCTCTGTGTCAGCTCCATTTGCTGAAGTACAATTTAAACCATCGATAGGCTTCATCCAGGACCACTCCCAACTACTCAAAGGGCCCCAAACGGCCCCTGGACCGCACTTTTGACACCCCTTCACAAGAAACTAGACAAAAACACTTTGGTAAGATTTTGTGTTTTTGCAGTGCACCGACTTTCGCTCTGAAAAGTCAAGCTAAGGACGTCCGATCCAGAATTTTCTTTTTCAAACCAATGAAAAATAAAACCTTTCCAAAATTAACTTTAAATTGCATTTAAACAGTAACATAGTTGAAAACAGAAGAATTAAGGCCTTATCAGAGCCGTGCTCCAGTGTTTCATCATAAAGCTAATGCGCAGATTGAGATTAAACATTACGTTTGTTTTCCTTAATCTAAAAAATAATCTGCACCAGTGGGTTGTGATCAACAGGAAGTCCCTTATACCCGCCTGATTTGGTCTGATATATTCATATAAGTTCAAGAGTTTTAAGTGCAATCTGCTAGAAGACCAGTAAACTGAGGATTCAAACAGTCTCGCCTTTCATTTGATGAGGAACCGAACCGGTTAGCCCGGTCCGGTCGTATCCAGTGTCGATGAGCAACACCTTTCCATTGTGACCTCACGACTCGATGTGTGTGATGCGAAGAGGAGCGAGTGGCGCCATGATGCGTTCGAGCTGAAGAAATCACCCTTAGAGCCGAGTTTCAGTCTGTTCACATCAATAATGAAGCTTTCAATTAAAAAAAAAAAAAAAAAAAGAACCCAGTCTTAGTAGATTTTTATGTCGTGAAATTTGCCAACAATTACGCCTCTTTTTCCAGAGTTGAATCACCACCTTCACTGCAAAAACACAAAGTCTCACCAAATGTTTTTGGTCTAGTTTCTAATGTAAATATCTCAGGACATGTGAAACAAGACAAAACTACCAAACAACTTTTCAGCAAGATATAGAAGCTTGTTTTGAATAAATAATCCCTTTAATATTGATGGAAAAAGCTCCTAGTTCCACTTATAACATGGGAAAATGTCTTTGTACAAGTGAAATAATCAATGGAACGAATATTTTCTCATCAATATTAAGGAATTATTGACTTAAACTCCCATATTTTTATTGATAAGTTACTTGTGAGGTAGTTTTGTCTTATTCCAAGTTTACTAATATATTTACACTAAAACCAGACCAGAGCACTTGGTAATATTTTTTGTTTTTGCAGTTTAAGAGCCTTTATTGGGGCTAAGAAAACCCTAATCCCATCCATAGTGGGCCTAATCCAGGATTAGCTGGCAGCGGCTCAACATGCCTTTAAGTGCCTTTATAAATGTTCACAAATGTTCAGACTGGAAGATCTCAAAAGGCTGAAGGTGATTAAAAAAGGGACAAATTTATTTATTTTTCATCACCATAATTAACTTATGCAATAAATAAAGGCTAAGTAGTAAAAATGTATATGATTTTTTACTCTTTTGGGTAATTTTTTGCTGAATGAAAGTCAGATCTGAGTCTGGTCTCCAGTTTTTGTAAATGTTTGCAGCATTTTTACCATCAAAACCTTTAAATCCAAATAGTGACGAAATGAGCACTTGTTCACTGCAAAAACACAAAATCTGAATCCGCTTTGCCTCGTTTCTAGTGCAAATATCTCACTGAACTTGTAATAAGACAAATATAACTTAGAAGTAACACCAGCAAGCTTGTTTTAAGTCAGTAATTCTTGAATATTTAATCAATTCCACTGGAAGATTATCTAACCTACGATGTGAGAAAATGGTCTTGCTATGAGTGAAAAAAAAAACTGCCAGCAGAATTAGTACTTTTTATAAATATTTAAGAATAATTGACTATAGATTGCTAAAACGTTACTCTATTTTTGTCTTATTTGAAGTGTCAAACTGCATTTGCCCCAGAAATTAGATCAGGAATCTGCAACATTTACAACCTTGAGTCAAATTTACCTTCAGTTCAGCTAAATAAGAGCTGCAAACATTGCATGATCTAAAAAAGAATGAAAAAAAAAAAAAACCTTAAAACTTTTTATAAACTTTAGGAAATTTGTAATTTAAAAGAAACTTCATTTCATATTTGTTTTTAAGTTTTAAAATAAAAAGAGAAAAAAGAAGATTGATACATTTCCTTAAATTGATGGAAAATGAAAATCAAAACATAATTTCCAACTCAAAAATATAGCACATCTAAAACAATCACTGGTATTTTAAGTGTCATTATGTTCTGGAAAATTAATTTATTAAATAAAAAGTTGTTTAAACCAACATTTGTGATTATTTGCATATTTTGGTTCTTTATTAAGATTCATTATGAGCCATTGCTGAAGGTCCAAAGTTGCAGACGCCTGAACTAAACAAATACTGGGTAAGATTTTGTTTTTTGCAGGGTGTGTACTCCACAACCAGCCCTTGAAGCTGCAGTATGTAACTTATTTTCAAAAAAAGAAAGAAAACGTTTTTTTTTTGTTTTTGTTTTACATATTTGTTAAAACGTTCACTATGTCGTGATGGTATAATACGAGACAAAAAAGTAAACAAAAAAAATATATAGAATAAAAAGCAGCTTCTCCTTCTCCCAATGCTAGCTAGAAAAAAATCAGTCAAAGCCAGGTGCAGGGTCTCAGTGCTGTCAATCAAGCTTATGTACGTGCTGTTTACATTCTCCGTTATGCTACAGTTGCTTCACCACAACAAATCCTGTCATGAATGCACAGACTGGTGGGTAAATGATTTTCCTGGAATGTTAAGTTGTTTCTTCACCTATAGCACATTTAGCAGCACACACATCAGGTAGATTGACAGTGCCAAGACCCTCCTCCTGGCTCTGATTGGTTGTTTTTGACCGGGAACGGTGCAATTCTTCAGACAGCAATAGTAGCTAAGGAAGGAATTCTCACAGATTATCCTTCTCATGACATACCATCAAGGCATGTGGATCGTTTAAAATGTCAAGACTTTCCTATATTTTTATTGAAACTGTCATGTCCAGAGACGGATAATGTAAAAAAGTATAACAAAAAAAAAAAAAAAAAGAAATTTAGCTCCTTTGCCTTCTCCTCCTTGGCTAGAAACGAACCAGAGCTAGGAGGAGGGTGTTAGTGCCGTCAATCAATTTGTGTACGCCGTGCTGAGCAACAAATACATAAGGATTGTGGACAGTACTAACACCCTCCTCTTGGCTCTGATTGGTTGTTTTTTCCACAGATTATCCATCTCATATTACACCATCATGACGTCTGAATATTTTCAATAAATATGAAAACATACTTTCTAAAAGCGACACACTGAACCTCAGTGATGCGTCTCCAGCTCCACCACCGTCCACTCGCCCTGCGGCGAGCTGCCGGTGGCCTCAGGGGAGAAGCTGCTGACGGAGGTGACTGTGGCGGACGGAGGGGTGAGCGGGGGCAGCAGACTGGGCCAGAGGCTGCTCTCCAGGGGGCTCAGGGTGCCCCCCGCCCCTCCAGGCAGCAGCAGCAGGGAGGAGCACCCGTCCCCGTGGAGCAGCAGCGTCTGGTTGATCAGCTGCTGGACGATGTCCACCTTCTTCCCCCAGTCCAGGTCGAGGGGCGGCGGTCGCTCCGGAGACAGTCGGTCAGAGTCGCAGCTGGGACACATCTGTTCGTATGGATCCGGTCCAGGCTGGGTCGGGTCTGGATCCGGGTTCCGCTCCGGCGTTTCTTCGTCTTCGCTGCTCTCCAAAGCTTCATATATGGTGCACAGTCCAGACGAAGGGGACAGCAGTGCAGTCTGGGATTTGTTGGACTGCTGCAGCTCCTGCTGCCACTGCATGATCTGCTGCCTCTGCTGCAGCTCCTGCTGTTGCTGCTGCAGCTGCAGTTCCAGACCTCTCCTCTGCTGCAGCTCCTGCTCTTCGTCCTTCCTCCTCTCCTCATCCGCCTTATTCCTCTTTATTTCTTCTTCTGCCTCCTCTTTCTTCTTCCTCTGCTCCTCCTCCACCCTCCTCTTCCTCTCCTGCTCGGCCTCCTCCAGCGGCCGGCTCTGCTGCGCCCGGCGCTGCTGCAGCTCCAGCAGCTGCCTCTGGTGCTGCTCCAGCCTGCGGAGCTGCGGGCTCAGCGCCTGCTGCCCGAGGCTCCGGGGCGGCAGGTCGGTGCAGGTCAGCTTGGGCGAAGCGGCGGCGCTGATGACGGGCTTGACGAGGTCGCAGAAAGTCCTGGGGTAGGACGAGTGATCGCGGCGGTGAGGGTGTGGGATCGCCGCAAAGCCTGTTAGCAACAGGAAGCAGAAAACGCCTCAGAGACGGAACATTAATGACTGAAAAATGTGTTTTTATCAGTAATCCAATTCAAAAAGTCAAACGCTTTCATAACAGGGAACAAAATGATTTGAGTTCTCAAATTCACCCTGCAAAAACAAAATCTTAAGAATTTTTAGTCTAGTTGATATTATTTTAGTACACTTAAATTAAGACAAAAATGTGAAAGTTTTTCAGCAAGATATAAGCTTTATTATTGAAAACAGTTTTTAAAAATACTAGTTCCACTATCAAAATATTTAAATTAAAAAAAGAAAAATATCTTCTAATAAGTTAAAGAAACTGTCAGTGGAGCTAGTATTTTTTTAAATAAATATTCGAGATCAAAACAAGCCCTAAAATATTGCCGAAAACTCACTTTGAAGTTACTTTTATTTTAAATCAAGTGGACTAAAATGTTTTTACTTGAAACTAGACAAAATACTTGGTAAATTTTTGTATTTTTGCAGTGCAGGGAAGATGAGCTATAAACACTGAAAACCTTACAAAAGTATTTTTGTCTAGTTTCTAGTGCAGTACGATTGTGCTTTTGCAGTGTGCACATGGTTCTTTACGCTGCAAAAACACATTTGCACAACTGAAATATGCGTTTCACATTTTGAACTAAATTGCTGAAATAAATTGTTGTTATTCGTAGAGAAATATCTGTTGAGCAGCATAGAGACAGACCACAGCTGTGTGAGGAGGAGCAGAAGAATGCACTGCAAAAACAAAATGTTACCAAGAATTGTTGTCTAGTTTCCAGTGCAAATATGTTTAAAATAAGACAAAAATAACTTTGGCTTCAGCTAGATACCGATAAGTTGACAATTCTTCAACTTAGACAGAAAAATATTAGAACTAGTAGATTTTTTCACTTAATGTCTGCCATATATTAGATATTTTTTTTATTTTTAACAGAAAACAAGCTCATTTATCTTGCTGGAAAGTTACTTCTGTCTTACTTTAGATGTACTAATATATTTGCAGACAAAACTAGAGAAAAATACTTGGTAATATTTTGTGTTTTTGCAGTGTGTGAAATAAAGGAGGGCGGTCCTCATACTAGAGGAATAGTGAAAGGATTGTGAAGCCAAGCTCAAGAGTTTTTCCGTTTGCCTTACAGCCCAGAAACAACCAGCAGTAAACAGTTGTTTTTTGTTTTTTTACTTATATCAACAGAAAACTGTAGTTTTGTGCAGCAGTGACAGAACAAGCTCATTTTTCATACAGAGAGCCAAAGTGAGGTGATTGGGGGTGGTCAAGTGTTGGGAAATTTGTGCAGAGAGCAAAAGTGCAAACCCGTTTTCTTTTCTCAGAAATGAGACCCAGAAAGGAAAGACTTTAGTGCAAAAAAAGAAGCCAATCTTCCTGTATATGCAATCAGCCCGGTGAGACATGGACACCCACAGAGATGCTCTCAACGAGCTCAACAACAAATAACCCGTGTGTAAAGTTCAGTTAGTCCACCTTCCATGCATGCAGAAGCTCCCACATGCACGTACAGACATACAGGGAAGCACAAACAGCTCGGCTTTGGCTGGGAAACATTCACAGCTGGATTTCATTTCTACCCCAAAAGCCCCAGAGCCCAGCTATTTGGCTGACCCTGAACGCATCATCCCATAAACACGAGGTGCAACTCATTGTGCAGCAGTGACATGCAGAAGCTTAGTGCAGCAAAAAAAAAAAACCCAAACAGACAAACCAACAAGGAGGCATAACAGCAACAGACCCGACGGGAGGGAAATTACAGTTCTTGAGTTCTGTAACGTAGCCGGGCGGATCCTGAGGCGGCCCGGTCCAGTGGAGCGAACCGTCAGCTGTGTTCTTCTGGTCGAGTTCACAGATCCATGGCGTCTTTGTTGTGGTCAACAGTTCTGATCTTCACGGTTTTACTTGAAAGTAACAACTTGTGGAAACGAACATGAATACAAGTCGACATGCAGCAGCATTTGTTGAAGACAAAGTTTTATTCACCAGAGGATATTTAAATGTATTTATTATATAAATGCTTTTTAGGGTTTTACAAAAAAAAAAAAAAAAAAAAAAAAAAAAACTGCTCAGGCATCAACAGGTGAAGAGTTTTGACTTTGGGGGATTTTCATTTAGAAAATGCCAAACTGAAGGAATGCTGTTATGGCATTTTAGGAAATAAAGTTTAAATTTTTATCTAAAGGAATAGAGTTGTTCATTTGAATATTTTAATGCGTTTCTAATTTTGTAGAAAAAGGTTTCAAGTGCAAATGTGACTACACACTGCTGGTCAGCTGGCTGATATAATACCACTGCATTTTTCCCTTGCAAGACCAAAATACATGGCACAGAAAATAACCACTTATTAAAAGGGTAAGAATTTTTTAAGGCTGAAGAAAGAAAACTTTAAGTAGCAGGAATAATTGTTGCTTTTATGCTTTAATTCAAGGGTGTCCAAAGTGTGGTCTGGGGAACATTTGTGGCCCCTGAACTGGTTTATGTGGGCCCAATTGCTATTTAAAGAAAACATATCTGGTCTTTACACACTTTACATACAACTATGGAATAATTATTAATTTAAATGTCCTATCATCTTTGTCTGTTAAAACCAAATTGGCTGCAGAATTTTCAAATTGTGGGTTTGAATAAGGCAAATGTGCAAAACCCCTTTTTTCAGTTATTGATTTACAATACAAAAGAAATGTGACATCTGTATTTAAACACGTCTCGTTTTCTGTTTTTAATGTTTCATTTTGTCCTGCAGGTACTTTTAAGTGAAACTAAACTAAATAAAAGCGTGTAATTATTTTAAAGATTTGGTTCCGAAATGCTTAGATTTTGTTGCATTTTCACTTCATTAACAAACCTCAATGATCCCACACGAACAAATTCACGCAGTGCAATTTTCTCATTTCAATAACGGTACAGTAAGAATACATGATGGTAAAAAAATCTAATCTTTATTTAAAGCTTTAATGTTCATTATTCCAAAGGAAAAGGAGGAAAGAAGTTGGTACAATCATAAGTGCAAAAAGACTTGGTTAAAGAAACGTACCTATGTATAGTAAGAGCAGCTTCAAAACAGCAAACAGTCTTATTAGTTCTGCTTATTAAAAAACGTACAATGATAAATGTGCATGGAAACGTCTTAAACAATTCATTCCACTGTTGTTTTGATATGTTTTCACTGTAAACAGATGAGTCACATCCATGCCACATGATTCTGCATCAGATAAAATACACCAAAAACCCAGCGCATGTCGATTAAAGGTAGACGCACCAAGCTATTGCACATACAGGAGTTACTTAAGACAAATGCTCCGAGTTTAAATATGACAGAGGAAGTGCCAATGCGGTCTGCATTTTCATGTTTTTTTTTTGCTCTCTGATTTTCATACATCCACCCCCAGAGGTTTTATACAGACAGGAACTATAACTACGGTGAAGAGAGGAAGCTGAGGGGTCAAAGGTGAGTTAGCGAGCTCTGCTACTATACATTACCTGCAAAAGAGTCCTCAGTCTTTTCACAGATAGTCGAATAGTACGGGGGCTGGATGTCTTCTGCGATTTCCTCCGGCTTCGCTGCGGCGGCTTCAGACCCAGGCAGTTCCGACTCAACGCGCTCGGCTGCCTCCGCTTCCTGCTGCTTCCCACACTCGATGTACTCGGCGGCGTGGCGCTGCGCGTCAGGCTCCTGGTTGAGGCACGGCTCCTTGGCCTCCTCCGAAAGCTCCTCCAGGGAGAAGATGCCGGGGCTCTTGATGCAGCTCTCGCCGGTGGACTGGGCGTTGGAGTTGGAGTTGGAAGCTGTGGTTACGGAGTCGAAGTTGTAGGACGCCAGTGAAGCCGCTGAAGGTGGAGTGGCTTCGTCGGCGATGAAACTTTCCACCTCCTCTCCCTCTTCCACGGTGGACAGGCAGCGCTGGGGCAGCGGCGGCTGCATGTCGAAAGTCAGGTTGGAGACTGGAGGGCACTTCATCGATTCGTCCAGCTGAGCTTCTCCCTCCGTGTCGCTCGCCTCATCTTCAGTTACAGAGGAAGAGGAAGGGTTGGACGTCGGCGCCGTTGAGGGGCCGCCAAGAACTTCATCAGCAGGCAGAGTTTCAGGTTCAGCCTCTTCCTCCTCCTAGGGATGCAAGTTATCGATTACTTAAAGTATCTTGACTTCACTTAACTGATAAGTTTTATTAAAGAGTCTTATTTTGTACAAAGAAAGTTTACAGTCTTTCCATAACATGAAGGGTTAAGATGACGTTTTAACTACTGGTTCATCGATTGCAGTTTTTTTGGCCAATCAGTAAAAAGCTTGGCCTGCTGACTCCCGATTTTGGCTGGTGCCATTTTTTAAGTTTTGTCTGAAATGTCGCTACATATAGCAAGAAAGTCACTGAGTTGTGAACAGTTGTTAACTGCACACATACAGAGATGCATGACCTGGTGGGCCGGACTCTTAGTCAAACCTCTTTCATGAGAGAGGAGAAGAGGACAGTGGATGATTTTTAGACCTTTGCCGACATCGAGAAGATCAATAGATAAGATTAGCTTCACCTGAAGGCATTGGCCGATCACCAGTCGCTGAAATTAAGGAAATCGGCACCGATAAATCGGTGCACCTCTAGGTTTTATATCATTTTGCGTCAGTTGTGTAAAACACTGACTGAAAAAACAAAACAACATTGTGGTTCTCACATTAAACAAATACATTTATAAAATGCAACAAAATGGGCATCTTTTAGCCTACTGAACGGAATAGAAGTACAGTCTTGGATACTTTTTCTTTCTACAGTGTCGCTAATATACAGTCGTATACTTTTTATGCATTTTCTTTATTATTATTTTTTAGCATGTTTGAAATAAACGAATGATAAAACTTGCGCCTGCCTTTGAAAATCTACCTTGCTTATTAGCACATTTTTTTTTCCTAACGTAAATTCTTTTTTGCATTAGCGCAGTTGCATTTTTGTCATCATGCAAGTAATTTCTAAATTATAATTTGAAGCTGGGCTGAATGAGTGATATTCAGCTAATTACGTAATGAGCTTGTGAAGTGTTTATATTTCAAAAAACAAAACCACAAAGTGCATTTTATACCCCAAACCTGTTCTGACCGTTTCTCTATCACCGCCATCTTTAATTCTCCATCAGCTGGTGCTGCTTACCTCCTCCTGCTCTCCTCTCTCCACCCGAGCGTCCTGGCATTCTCCGTCCGGCTGCGAGGAAAGCGCAGAAGCTTCAAAAACGTGACCTGGGAGCTTCCCTTCCTGGTCACCCTGGCCTCCAGGTAGGGCCGTTTCCCGGGCTGGACCCACCGGTTCCACGTTTTGAGGTTCGTTTGGCACCGATGAATGATGGCAGACATCTTGTCGTTCAAGAGCAGAAGGTCCAGATCCGACTTCCAGCCATGTTTGCGCTGCGGATTGAGCGGAAGCCTCGCAGTTTGCAGAGGCTTTAGATTCTCCTGGAATGTCTGATTGTGGCGGTTCTTCCCACGGAGAAGCGAGCGGGTTGGGTTGGTCCCACTGGGCCGCTGGGGCGGAGGGCAGTACCGGTGGTGGCGGCGGCAGCGGGACCCGGTTCAAGTTATCCAAGTTATCCTCCGCGAAGTCGTCCTCATCCGCGTTTCCGTAGCTTTCCAGTCCGCTCTCCGTCACGCCTTCGCTCGCCATCTCCACATCATCATCATCCTCGTCTTCGTCCACGTCGTTGTCATGCCTCGGTCTGCGCGGCTCGTCGGCCCGCTCCGAGCCCACTTCCATGTCGCACACCCGGTCGCTGTCGTCCTCATCTTCGTCTTCGAATTCGTTGGCGGGAATGTCGGGAACCTTCTCGAAGTCGGGGGAGCCCACCGAGGCCAACTCCATGTCAATGGCTCCTTTCAGGCTGCCGTCTCCCAGGTCGTCTGTGCTCTCCGTGCCCTCCAGGACGCCGGGCGCGCTCAGCTCCGACGCTCCCTGCTGGCTCCCGCTCACATCCTCGGAGTCCAATTCCGAGAGCAAGGCGCTTCCGGCTTTCCAGGCGGCCCTGCCGACCGGCCCGCCGGAACCGGGACGGGACTCCTCGGTCGGCTGGGTGGTTCCGCTCATTTCCGACACAGACACCAACTGGCTTCCCTCGCGCTCCTCCTCATCTTCCTCTTCGTTCAGATTAATAATAGCAGCCGCCATCTGTGCAGTGCTTGGTTCTATTGGGTTGACCGCATGTGTTGAGGCGTTTTGATCCGCTTCCTGTGGGAGGCGAGCAGAAGAAGAGGCCACAGTTGGTGATGAAGGCTTGGCTGGGGAAGAGGCCTGCTCTGGCTCAGGAAGCGGCGCGGCGCGGTCCTCGGATTGTTCCTGAAAAGGAGGAGATGTCGGTGGCGATGTCGTGTTGATGTGTTGCGCCACCTCCTCTGGTTCTGCAGCTCTTCCCTCCAGGGTTTGGACCTCCTCGACGGCAGAAACTACAGCCGCTGTCGTAACCGCGGTTACAACATCTGCAACCTGAACAGATTCAGCTGCTGTCGCTGAAGGAGCTGCAATCTGCGGTTCGGCAACGGGCAACGCGACTTTCGCCGCTTTCTGAGTGAAAGGCGAGACGGTCTGAGTCGGTTTGGTGGTTCCGCGTTTTGCTGAGGGGGTCGAAGGTCTGCCTGCTGGAGAACACGGTGGAGTTCGGCCAAGCGGCGGTCTGGTCGACGGAGGGAAGCGAGCCGCGGCTGCAGGTTTCTTCATTTGGGTCGGTTTTACCACGGATTGAACTTTGCCCAGCGATGCTTTAGGATCGGCTGCCTTGGTTGCCGCTGGAGCAGAGTTTGGTTTCACTGCAGTTGTAGTTTTTGACATTTCCTTCGTTTTGGCCACAGGTGATGCTGTTGGTGTTGTTGTAAGGGGTTTCTTGGCAGCTGCAGCAGAAGGTGGTCGACTAACATCTGGAATAAAAAAAAAGTTATTTTATATTAATAAATTGGAAAGCATTAATTTAAATTCATAAGATGGTAAAATGTCTATTAAGGTGGAACTGTTTGGCCATATTGATCATCGATACATTTGGAGGAAAAACTGATGCAATGTATGTAAACTTCTGATTTCAAGACATTAAAAGACGTCTCTCATCATTATGGCATTTGTAAATAGAAATAATTTTGTCAATTCTAACTAAACTAAAACAAGATTGGTGTGTTTTAACTTTAGACAGAAAAAAATTTGCAAGTAAACTTATGGTTTACTTAAAAAGTAATTTTTTTTATGAATGATTCACATTCCCCTCGAGTCACTGAAATAGTCAGAAATATTTGAAGCTTTTCTTATTTTACCAATTTATTTACTGACATATTGCAGTAATTTCTCCGTTCACCCCATAAATCGAAAGAAAATTATTAAAGCAAAGAAAAACCTGCTCCACATGACATGACCTTCTCACCTTTCTTAGCAGGGGGATTTTTATTCAGCTGTGCTCCGGCACTCCTGCCAGCAGAGGGCGCTGCAGCAGCTCTTGAAGAAGCAACTCTTGAAGTTGCAGTGGTGGAAATCTTTGTCGTTGCTGCAGCAGCCGGCTTTGAAAAGGTGGATGTTGCTCGAGATGTTGAGGGACCTGCAGCAGGCCTGAAAGGAAGTCAACATTTTTGGAAAGGATGTAACATTTTTTTTTTTTAATCTCACTGCAAACTCCAGTGAGATGAAGAATAAAGAGATCTGAAAGAGAAAAACAGGTGAAAGGATAACATCAGAAGTATCATTTTGTTTGAAGTAAATAAAAAAAAAAAGCAGGTGGAACAGAAAACAAAAGAAACCGAGGCTTTTACTTGCAATATTGTCTTCGACACGTCCATTTCTGGTTTTCAACATTTAAAGCAGTTACATTTATCCTACAGATTTCACAAATAAATTACGGTAAACATGAGGCTGCCTTTGTGGCATCTGGACAAAACGGAATCCGCTTTGTTTAAAAATCCTGAATGCGTTAAACTGGGTATGAAGTATCGCAGATTCTTTAAAGCGAAGTGTGTGTGAACTTTTGAACCTCAATTTTTAAATCGTAAAATTGACTAATAACTAGTAATTGCCTAAGTGCTTCATTTGGAGTTCAAGCAAAGAGTTAAAAATCTTTGAGTTTTGAACTAGTAAGAAGTCAAAACTCTTCTGGATACATTGAAAAAAATGCAATGTGAAATTTGGCAAAAAGGAAAATAATTGGTTCATTTAATATTTAACGTAAAAACCACATTTATTGAGCATCATTAGAGTTTTGCTATTGCTAGGAAAAAGTTATAACAAAACCAGTGTTTCACACTGTTCTTTTTTAAATCCATCTATGCAAACTCAATTTAGAACGATTCTGGGCCGGGATTCAAACCCATGAGCTTCGTGCTGCAAGTCAACAGTGCAACCAACTGCACCACAGGGCAGGCCTTAAATCTCTCCAGTCCTGAAAAATAATAAAAACCAAACTCTAAACTTTAGAACTGCATGGAAACTATGCTTTTCACAGCATTTTATTACCAAGCCCGACATCATTGAGTTTCTAGGGAAAATAAAAATAAATTGACTGCTACCAGTTCCAGTCCTCAAAAACCAGTCCCATATATTTCAGACATTTTTCTGGTTTAACGCACCTGATGCACAGTAATGGTTTATTACTAAGCCTCTGCAAAAGCTGGCACGCTGTGGAGGAAAATGTTGTAACCTATAAACATTATATTTACAGTGTTTATTACCTTTTGGCTGAAAGGCTTTAAGACTTTTGTAGGTTTCACTCTGAACAGTTATTTCTTATTACCAAAAAAAAAAAAAAACAGCAGAAAAAGAAAAGTTATTTGACTTCCTGAAAATGCAACTTTGTTAAATCTAAATATATGAACAGAGCCAAATTTATTCACTCTTGATGTGCTGGAGGAAACAAACCATATTATTAAAAAAAAAAAAAAGTACAAAAAAGTTTTTGGGTAGAATAATTGTCTAAAATTGATTTGAAGAATCAGTTAATTGTAAAGAAGCTCAAAGTTGTAAGCAGAAGTTCAACTTTCCATGGAAAATCTGCTTAAAAAAAACAAAAAAAGACATTTTGAATATCGTCAGGACATTTTTGATGCATCCACTCAAAAATAAAATGTCCTGTATCCAAGACATTTGTGCCTCATTGATGAGATTGACTGTCTAGCTGGAAAATGTAGGTTGCCCTCTTTTTGTATTGGAAGATAAAGAAAACTTCACCCAACTTTAAACCTTCTCCCATTTATCATCAGGAAGTCATAGGCCTGCAAGTAATATCCATGCATCATTTTCCAACCAAGTTTGCTTCAGAAATTGACTGATCAAATCGACGACAATAATCTGCATTACGTCTCCTTTGACTTTGTCTGCTGATGTGGAAGCTGCAGCAGGAATAATCTGGGACAACACTGACTTTGATGGCTTTTAGCGGGGCAGCATGCCTGCAAAGAGATGCCGCTCCCACATTACAATCAACCATTACAATGACCATTTGTTCCTCCAAGATCAGACAACCACTGAACAGACATGAAGTCAGAGCGGCAGCATTTTCTAATTGGCTCCCATTAGACCGCAGAACCAGACTTTAGTTTGGCCAAAACCGCTCAACGCCAGTCTGACACGGAGCTGACCTCGGCCTGCAGCCAAGGAAACAGCAGAGAGACAATAAAACAAAGTCAATAAGGAAGAAAGAGCTTTAAAACCATTGATGTCGTCGCCTTTGATTCTCTTCCGAGAGGCAAAACCGTAATATAAAAGAATGTAAATAAATAACACAATAAAAAGGTAAAGGTGGCATTACTCACTGTAATTAGTGGTGCCTTCCTCAAATGTTACCCAGACAAAAATGAATTTACTCTAAACTTGATCTCTCCACGATGGCAGTTTAGTGCATTTCCAGTTCTAAATAAAGCTGTTTTTAGTAATTCTGCCCACCAATTGCAAGATCACTCCAAATTTAGACACTATATATGAGTTAATCTGCCAGAGACGCACCAAAGCCATTATAGGTTTTTGAAAATTTCAAGTATACTTTGTATAGCAGGAGTACTACTTATCGTTTGCACCATTTTCAATGTGTTCAATTAACTGATTCTTCTTTAGGGTAAAGAAAAATAATTTATGTGCTTTAGCTGCATGTTTGTCTGGATCACTCTTCTCTCCATCAACTCCAAACTGTCCAGAACCCTGCAGTTCAGCTTAGATATCACTAAAAAACACAAACGCACTCCAGTCCCATCATCTCTCCATTGACTTCCCATTTGTTTACCAATCAAAATAGACTTTTAAAAGTTTTAATTGGTCTAGTCCAGTCTTCTTATTTAACTGATCTCAGCATTCATAAGGAGCGTCCTGCCAAATACCGCAGTCATTACCTAAAGTAAAGATATTAGTCTGCTCCCGACTCGACACGTTGAGTAAAGCACACTGGATATTTTGGGATCAAAATAAAGGCAAAAACATGGTAAATAAAAGAAAATGATCTCGGTTGTACTTGATATTGATCATTTTAAGATTTTTTGTCATGGTCAGCTAAACTTATCTGTGCTGGTGTGTCCATTTTGTAGTCATTTTTGAAATGTGATTGATTTAAAGTTGACTGTATTGGCGAAAGAGTGTTGATTATTTTTTATTTCCCCTCCATTGGTGGAAACAAACAAAACAAAGATTTACTTGAGTCTTGGGCAGAGATGTGAAAGCAAAAATCCTGGTACAATGCAAAAGAAAATTTTAAACTAGAATGACAAAAAAAAAAAAGAAAAAGTAGTGTTAAGATTTAACTAATCAGAAATCAAATGGCTTAGAGACTGTCACACAGTTTTTAAAATTTTTTAGCCAATCATCTCCTTTACTAAATAGAAACAAGATGGGCGCCACAAAACTAACCCCCGACTTCTGGAAGGACTTTGGTGAACATGAAGGCAAAGGCATCAAGTTGTTGCTTTATGAGGAGAAATAATTTAAAGCCTTAATCTGACAGATAGCAGCGAGGAAAGACTCGCTAACGCCGGCTGTCCGCACGCGGCCTGCGGTTGTTTTAGTATAGATTACATGTCCTGCCAGCAGAAGGCTCAAGTCAAACCACCACTAAAAGGAACATGATCAGCCTCACAGTCATCTATGAAACTTTAATGATAAACAGCATGTCCTGAATGACCAATACTGTTGACAGAAAAAAAACAAAAACAAAAAAAATCGTATGATTTGTCAGACTGATTGTGTTTACAAGAGATTATATTACACTTCTATTGTTCACAAAACAAAAACATCAATTTGGTTGTCAATTATCAAACACAGGAGGAGCATTTTAAAAGCTAAAAACCATTCATCTGTGACTGCCTTGTTTTTTTTTAACATACCAGAAGAAAATAAACCAGTTAGTTAGTTTTCCAAACTATTAAAGGCCTCATAAATTGAAAGCATAAAATATATTTTTTGTTTTGCAAATATCCCGTTTTCCCATGCTTCAGCGCACACTAGATATTCAAGTGTACCGCAGAGCCTTGTTTTGCTTGTAAAGCATCCAAATCCAGCAGATTTACTCTGTCCTGAGAGCAGCACACATTCTTGACGCTTGTGTGGGTGATCTGTCATCTCCTCCACAAAGACCGAAGGCCTACAGCGGCTCAGTGGAGAGTTCAGAGGAAGCTCTGCAGCCTCGCAGCCGCCAGGCACTCGGGGTTGGCTCTGCACTCTGGACTTCTCACTGGGAGAAACTACATTTCCAGAGAAAATGTAAAACTGAATAAAAATCAAAAATATACTGCTGTGGTTTGGTTGAATTTACATGGTCAATAAAAAAACAACAAAAAAAAAAAAAAACGGCTGGAGCTAAAATAACCAATAATAATTGGTTATTTTGACGATTAAAAGTATATTAAAAAAATTGGCACTCGTTTTTAATACTTAACCTTTTAGATGCATGCAATAAAAAAATGTAAATTAATTTAACTGCTTGGATTTACTGGCTATAATAATGTAGATTACTATTTTATGTGTAGAGTTTTTTTTTTAATTTGTATCATCTTTTTCTTTTTTTATTTTCTCATTTACTCCAGGTTAGCTTGGATTAGCTTATGCTATGTTAAGTGTGGAACTGTACTGCATATTTTTGTTGAAAAATTGATAAAGTTCAATTCATAAAAAATAAAAAATTACTAATAAATAAACTTCTCTTTTAAATAGGAAATATATTTACAGTTGTGGTCAAAAGTTTACATACACTTGTATAAAACATAATGTCATGGCTGTCTTGAGTTCCCAATAAGTTCTACAACTCGTATTTTTCTGTGATAGAGTGATCAGAACACATACTTGTTTGTCACAAAAAACAGTCATAAAGTTTGGTTCTTTCATAAATTTATTATGGGTATGCTGAAAATGTCACCAAATCTGCTGGGTCAAAAATATACATACAGCAACATAAATTGTCAATTTTGGTGATGTAGAGAGTTGTGTCAATCGAATTAGCTTAATGTCATGGTCTCTTCACTTCTTGTAAGTGATTCTGATTGACTACAGCTGTTCACTTCTCATGAGCCCATTGAAATAGGGCTCATTTCACCCAGTGATCAGACTCAGCCACAAAAGCTACAATGGGAAAGTCAAAGGAACTCAGTGTGGATCTGAAAAAGCAAATTATTGACTTGAACAAGTCAGGGAAGTCACTTGGAGCCATTTCAAAGCAGCTACAGGTCCCAAGAGCAACTGTGCAGACAATTATTCGCAAGTATAAAGTGCATGGAACAGTTGTGTCACTGCCACGATCAGGAAGAAAATGCAAGCTATCGCATGCTGCCGAGAGGAGAATGGTCAGGATGGTCAATGGTCAACCAAGAATCACCAAAAAGCAGGTCTGTAAGGATTTGGAAGCTGATGGAACACAGGTGTCAGTCTCCACAGTCAAGCGTGTTTTACATCGCCATGGACTGAGAGGCTGCCGTGCAAGAAAGAAGCCCTTGCACCAGAAAAGGCACCTTAAGACTTGGCTGAAGTTTGCTGCTGATCACATGGACGAAGATAAAACCTTCTGGAGGAAAGTTCTGTGGTCAGACGAAACAAAAATTGAGCTGTTTGGCCACAACACCCAGCAATATGTTTGGAGGAGAAAATGTGAGGCCTTTAATCCCAGGAACACCATGCCTACTGTCAAGCATGGTGGTGGTAGTATTATGCTGTGGGGCTGTTTTGCTGCCAGTGGAACTGGTTCTTTGCACAAAGTAAATGGGATAATGAAGAAGGAGGATTACCTCCAAATTCTGCAGGAAAACTTAAAACCATCAGCCCGAAGGTTGGGTCTTGGGCGCAGTTGGGTGTTCCAACAGGACAATGACCCAAAACACACATCAAAAGTGGTAAAGGAATGGATAAACCAGGCTAGAATAAAGGTTTTAGAATGGCCTTCCCAAAGTCCTGACTTAAACCCCACTGAGAACATGTGGACAGTACTGCAGAAACGGGTTCATGCAAGAAAACCATCACATTTAGCTGAACTGCACCAATTCTGTCAAGAAGAGTGGTCAAACATTCGACCTGAAGCTTGCCAGGAGCTTGTGGATGGCTACCAAAAGCGCCTAGTTGCTGTGAAAATGGCCAAGGGACATGTAACCAAATACTAATGTTGCTGTATGTATATTTTTGACCCAGCAGATTTGGTGACATTTTCAACAGACCCATAATAAATTTATGAAAGAACCAAACTTTATGACTGTTTTTTGTGACAAACAAGTATGTGTTCTGATCACTCTATCACAGAAAAATAAGAGTTGTAGAACTTATTGGGAACTCAAGACAGCCATGACATTATGTTTTATACAAGTGTATGTAAACTTTTGACCACAACTGTATGTATGAAATGCAATGACAGTATTCTGGTAGTGAACATTTGGTAATGTGTAGTTAAAGATGCATCTGCAGATAAAAATAAAGAGTAAAATCAAGATGTGAAAAACGTAACCCTTTTCTACTTCACATAATACTATCAGGACTAACACGTGGAAAAAAAATGATTTTTTCATCTTAAGTACTAAATGTACATATTTTTTGTCGACTAACTGCTCTTTCATGTATATTTCTGTTAAAGATGAATAAACTACTAAACTAGTTGACGATTTCAGTAACCGATTGTTTCAGCCCTAAGATTGAAGCTGAACTTTATGAGTGTAAACATTTATCACAACATTTCATAACTTCTGTATTTCCAATGCATGATGCTCGTTAGAGATCAGGGTCTTAAATTACATTGAAGGAACAGATATTCCATCCGTTCTGTTCTTCACTTATTAAATCTGAAGTAGGATTTTACTTTTTGTCCTCCTTCAAATGAATTTCCCTGTTAAAGCAGCTCTTCCCTGCAAGGCAGATTGGACTGTAGATTGGTTTGTCGTATCAGCCCAATCTAAGGCATGACTGATACAGGGCAAAGGAAAAACAAAGCCCTGAAATATTCAGCTGACTGATGCATGATTGGATGAAAATATTATTTTCTAAAGTTTTTTGTTCCTGGAATCCTCTCCATCGAAAAGCACAAACTCCACTGGTTATATATGAACCGTCGAGCATAGCAGGTTAATTATGGAACTAAACTGGGGCCATAAAGTTTGCAACAAATAAACTAAAACGTAAAAGATAAAAAAATTGAAAGTAAAATGGGTAAAACCTACTTTTCAATTTTTTTTTTCAGTTTTACGAACTGAAGAACCTTATTATGGGGTTCTTCTGCTTTACTTTACTAGCATGAAATGTCATGAAATGAACTGAAAATGCTGCAGAAAACTGCCAGTTTATTTTTTCCACTGATTTTTGTTGACATCAGCGTCTCAGTTCAACAGTCATTCAATGAAGTTAATGTTTTAGAGACTTACATTTCCCAGATGTTGGGAATATTCATATCATGATCAGTCATGATTCTTATCCGTATAGGAAATTGATTTGCTGCAAAGATCATAAATACAAAAACCAGAAAAACCATCCTTAATAAAAAAAGGCTGAAACAATTCATAATCTTGTCCTTCAATGTCTCTAGTCCAAATACAGCTACCGTTCTTCGCCACAACGTTACAGATCTAGAACGTGCTGTTGAAGGGAACATGATGAGCATTTTCAAAAGAAAGCTACGGCTAGAAGGAAAATGGGAATCAAGTGACCCTGTGCTGGGAAGACGGCAGGATATAATCAAGTTTCAACACAGAACATTACATTCTGTGGAAAGCAGTCGCTTTAATGTAATAGAAATGACATCTAAAAGATAACAAAAAACAAATTAAATAAGGAAAACACGCAGCAAACAAAAATATCAAATTTTCCTGTCAATTCTAAAAACAACTTCCTGTGTAAAATGGATTAAAAAAAAAACAGTTCAAAAATAAGTCCAAGAGTATTGGCCCACTACGAGGGGTTTTCTGATCCAAGTCAACAGCTCTCTGCCCTCGGGAGGTAGGTCTGGTTTTGTCGGGGGGGGTATGAAGGACAAAGCGTTGGTTCTTGGGTTTCACATGCTGTGTTAAGGCTCGAAGCCTCATGTCATTCCTGCTGAAGTGACTCATGTAGCTGAAGAGAATCAGATTCATTAAGACTCCAGCAGATGTCCATCGCAGGTCTTTTTTTCCATCGCATACAGAGGAAGCATTCATAAAGTCTGGACATTAAAAATGACCAAGGAAGACTTAAAAACCTGTTCTTCAGATGAATTCAAAGTGTTAATGAAGCATTTAGGCGTTTGAGCTCTACGGGTTGAACCTACCAGTCGATTCTTTTGCTTCTTTCACGTCGACAAGTTGCAACAAACTGATTTACTCAAGAAGATGAAAATCTAGGCGAGTTTGTCGTCAGTATTGTTATAAAAACATAGAGACAACAGGTCAAAACCTTTTCTCATCCATAAAGAGCCAGACACCAGGCCATGCCTTGTTTCGACAACCGTTGTCAGAGTTTGCAGTACAACTTTGGTAAATTACGTTATATTTTTGTACAACTCAAATCTGGAGACAGTTTAAGAGACGTTCTGGGGATCTGGAAATCTTTCCCTACCGTCTGCCCAGGGTCACCAGAGCAGCCGGTTACACCTTGAGGGAGAGCCGCAAGGAGAAACTGGAGAAACTAAACTTATGTTTACAATAAGTTTAGTTTATAACATTCCAATGTGTGTAATTGTAGTCAATTTGACTCTTATAGATGCAGCAGCTGTCCGAGATTATAATATACCCATCAGTTACCACCAGAGTTTGAGGAAAAACTCTTCAGACCACATCAGCAGAAGTTCAGCGCTCTGCTCCTTTGCATCGTACAGAGGGTCTCAGCAATTGGGTAAAATTGAAAGCTTCAGAGTCCACGCCTCCGGGAAGAAATTGTTTCTCAATTGCTTACGTTTGGCTATTTAATGGGCCAGATCGATGCTATAAAGTTTAACACTATGATTCTAAAACGGCGCAGAGAATCGTCGTTCAGAACTTCTTCTGTTTGCTAACTGGTCTTGATGAAATTCAATTCAATGGGAGAAAGCACTTTCACTGGGCTGGAAGTGTGATTAGAATCAAGCAGAGTTTCACAAGAAGACAACGGCCAGACTTTCTGCTGCTGGAAGGTCCAGAAAAATGTTTTTTTTCTTCTCTTTTTTACTCTGTACAACAAACTTCTGATTTCTCCTGCGTTTCTAAGATATTACATTCGTTAGTTGATTCAACTTTTATCATGTTGACCACGACTTTAAACGATATGAATTCGTGCCCATACCTTGTTGTTCTTGACGAGGCTGGAGCAGCAGGTTTCGTTGTGTTTGATGCGTTTGGTTTTGGAGCAGCTGAAGCAACCGGCCTGTTAGTAGCAGCTACACAAAAACACACACACACACAAAAAAAAGCCAATGAAGCAATGATCATATCACAAACCTTTGATTTTATTTTATTGAGAAGACTTGCCTGTAGTTTTTGGTCTAGCTCCATTTGCAGCCTCAGCTGCTGGTTTCCTTCTAATGCCACTGGGTGCCACTCTCAGTTTGGTACCGTTAGTTACTGTTACATCAGCAGTCTTGACGGGTCCGACTGGCTTCCGCTCAAAAGCTCTTGGTTGGTTTTTAGCTGTGGATGAAACTGCTGGCACACCTACTGGTCTTTTAGGCACAGCTCCTGCAGCAGAGGATTTTGATGCTGCAACTCCTCCTGCTGCTGCTGCTCCTGCTGCTGCTGCTGCTTTCCTCCCTGCAGAGGAAGATTTAATATCCCTCTCTGTGCGGTGTGAAGCGGTTCCCAGCCGTGAGCTGGACCCAGCAGCACCAGCACAGGATGTTTGTTGGATTTTACTTCCAGCTGCTTTTGGTTTGATTTTGGGATCCGCTGCTAAGGGCTTCCCATTGGCCTTTCGAGTCTCTGCAGGTGCTGCTGCTTCCGGTTGAATTTGGGCTTCCTCATTTATGTTTTCCTGAGATGAGCGCTCCGCTATGGCAGCAGCTTCACTGAGCTCTGGGGTCTCCATAGTAGCTCCATCCGGCTTCATCCCCTTCGTAGGTCGGTATGTTCAGAGTGGAGCGTCACACCGGCCAGTACCTGTGACACTTTAGTGCCCTGCAGAGAGAGGAAAAGAAATCATCTTTAAGCTATCCAAAATATAAAAATGCTGCTCTGAACTTGGAAGGAATTTGTGCAACACACAGCCTAAAAAAATTTAAAGGAAATACCAAATATGGTCAAGAGATCTCAGAGTAGGAGAAAGAATAAGCAGGAAGTGAGCCGAACAAGTTGGCAGCGAATAACTGAAACAGCTTGCCCACCGTGAGACTCCAACATGTAATCGTAAGACGATGATGAACAATAACCGCTAATAAACATACATTCCTAACCCTGAAAACATCTGGAAACCAAAAGAGGAAAAAAACTGGATTGTGTGCTGAAAGCAAAGAGGCAGAACTTCAGGGAAATGTGCATTAATCGTCTGCAATGCAAAAAAATAAATAAATACCAAGTATTTTGGTCTACTTTGTAGTAGACCAAAACTCATTTTGACTAACCCTAACCCTTTTCAACACAACATAAGAGTTCAAGTATATAATTGCTTAGTATCGATGGTAAAATACAAGTTTTTCTGGCAGATTTCAATTCTAAAAAGATATTTCCTCATGTTATAAGTGAAATCCACCAGTGGAAGTCAGACTTTTTAAATCAATATTAAGGGATTATTTACTTACAACAAGCTCCTACATCTTGTTAAAAGTTAAGTTGGTACATTTCTAAGAAGAGAAAACTAAAATATTTTCCACATGAAACCAGACCAGTTTCTGCAGTACAACTTGCATTTCAATTTGTTTTAATACAAATAGACAACTTCCTGTCACCTCTAACTGATTGTTCAGAAAAACAAGGATAAAACTTGGAGGAAGACTGGAAGAAAAATGCACTAGAGGAAGGTGTGGTGAAGAATTTATGTGAGCAGAATGATAAAATACATTACATAACAGTTTATTTAACTAAAGCCCAGTCATAGCTATGCTATGTTTGTGTAATTTATTGTGTCCTGAATCTGTTCTTTAATAATTTTTAAAAAAAGCCTGGTTGAGCTGAGAAAGGTTGAATCAATCATTTAACACACATTGTGAAACTTTATTTTCTTTATTTTTCTCACCAGTCTAAGTTTTAGCATTTTAGTAACTAAAAAAATGTCCGACATAGAAATTGAACACAGATTCATCCAATGACGGTACGAGGGCGTTCCAGCAGCAGAAATAAGCAGAAGCTGCCCGGTGTCTTTTGTCAAGAAGCGCACAGCCTCTATAAAGTTAATTTTGACCTTGGAAAAAACCCTTTTTGTTTCCTCAACAAATTAGTCAACCATTTGTAGTCTGAAGCAACTGTGGCTACATGCTAACCTTTAAAATTTACAGAGAAAATTAAAGAGAAACAGAGGAAGACGGAAAAGAAACCAGGATAAAGAACCAAATAAACTTAATGTTAGTGGTCCTCCAGCTGACAAGGAAAACAACATATGAAGAGATTCTGATGCTTCTTGTATAATCTTTATATAAAACGGCTCCAATCCAGGTTTCAAGGAAATGATGTGGATCTTTATCAATCTTCTTCTGAATCGTTCGGAGAAAGTGGGTTCAGTCGACGCAACAACTCTCTAAATCCCAACAAGCATTTATTTTCTTGTCTGGTAGTTTCATTTACAGCCACCCAATAGAAGAACCCGTTAAGAAGGTATTAAACTTGCTTCATCAAACCCACATTTTTGTTTTTTAATGTACATTTTATTGGTGTGATGTCATATTGTCATTTTACATATAATTTTAATTAGCTGCAATCAGAAAATGATCATAATTATCAGAAACAAAGAGTTGCAAACAGCCGTCTTTGAGTTTCAGTTTGTGATAACGTTCCTGAAATAAACAGATTTATTCTAACAGGTCTGTACGCATTTTGTACTTTTGAAAAAACTTTTAAAAAGTTACAGATTTCAGAAGCCGGCAGTCCAGTGTAAAACTGGACCCAGACCTGGACCAACTCGTTAGGACAGTTCAATTCAAACCTGCGCTATTCTACAGAAACCCTTTGCAGAAATCCTTGTTCTGCTGTAGCAGCAGCTGCCAGGAGTGGTTGTGATATAAGATCATCCTGGAGAGACTCTGGGCCAACTCACATTCTTCATGCAATCACAAGAAAAACCCAACCAGCTGACGATTTGGTGCAACAAAGGGGGAGTAATTCATCAAATGTCCCTTCACAGGAATAATCCGATTGCTTAATTACATAAGGGGAAAAAAAATCATCTTCATCTCATCAGATTATACCTTTTTAATTTGGGCCTTAGGGTATCAGCTAAATTATTTTACGTATCAATTATTTGAATTAAGAATCGCACTGTGCAGATTTTTTTCCAAGTGCTTAAGCTTATTTTATACAGTGTTAGAAATGCATAAGAAAATGCAGAATGAAAGTTAGCAGAATTTAAACCTGGTGACAAAATTGGCCACCTGAGTTCAATGCAAAATGTCTGTTTTCTGTACAGTTTCTGTTTAATAACGGCTCTCTTTTTTTTTTCCAGAAAACTGTCTTGTTTGAGTCTCCAATTACAGAACAATTCATCACTAACTTAGTGGACAGTTATTTCAATACCATCAATCATTTCAGCCCCATTAGGCATTAAAAATGAACTGAATAAGTACAGGAGTCAAAACAAAAGCATTTCCGATGCCTTTTACTCAACTAAATGCAAATCCAATTGACATCTTTATCAAAAATCAATTTAAAAAAAGTCAAAGACTAGAAAAAAACAGCTTGTTAATATTGAATAAATATAAAATTGACAAAATCCATGTCATTACATCTTTGATAGATTGTCTTCAAATCTTGCAGTCGTCTGCAGTTTAGTTGCATCTGCCCTTCCTCTGCATGTTAAGGTGCTGGATCACGTGCGCTTGATAAAATGGGTCAGTTTTAATGCCGTGTTTATCATAGGCAGAGATTACGGTGCGTTGCAGCCACAAGAGGAGTTAGAAAAGCACTGAACAGACGACAGGAGGAGGAGGAGGGATTTATTGATACTGAAGTCAGATTAGTCTCATCTGCGGACCTACAGATGAAACTAGTCTCATCTGTGCATCTACGCACCACAAATTTGGAACAGACTTCCAGAAAACTGTAAAACAGCTGAAACACCGACTTTCTTTAAATCTCTACTAAAAATGCACCTGTTTAGAGTTGGATTTGACATGTAATCGATCACAAATTTAATGATTATTGGCTGAAAGTGCTGCAATTGTACCTACATATTAAAATGTTTGCATTTTTACAGCACTTGACTTAATGTAGTTTTCGATTATTGATTCTATGTTGCATGGCTTTGTGTTTATTATGTAAAGCACTTTGATGTGCTTTACATAAATGTGCTATACAAATAAAATTTCTATTGACTGATTAGTTCTGTGGACTAATCAGAACACAGATTAGTGGTCTGATTGGTCCACATTGAATGTTTTGATGCATTTAATGTTGTTTGAATGCATCAAAACAGAAGAGGAATGCTCAATGGGTCTGAAAAGGGCGTGCCAAATGTAATCAGAGACAAAGCCGAGGAGTCGCCTAAAAGTGAGGTTTTTAATTTAAAGCTCAGCTGCTTTGTTCTACAGCACTGGTAAATGTGTAAACCAGGAAAGTCCTTTTGTCGGCTTGTTTGGTCCAGACCAAAAGCAAAACATTTGGTGCAGTTTGCTTTCATGTTGTGCTTTTTTTGGAAGCAAACTGCAATTTGTAAACACATGAGTGACATCATGGCTCCCGTTGGACAAAAACGAGGGGTGGGATAGAGAACAAACCCAGGAATGAAAATCATGGAAAATGTGCTCCACGGGTCAAAAAATAATTACTGGATAATAAATTATCACAAATGATTGTGATAAACAAAAATATTGTCGTTTTGATTCCTACCCCTAGAATTAAACTTTCTGCTCTTCCAGCCTGTAGTGATAAATTGTCAGAAAAGTGGGTTACAGTCAAATTGAGTCATTTCTTAAAATAAAATTCTGCTCTTAGCAGAAATCTGTTTGCATGAGAGCGAAAGGTGAACCAAGAATCACAAGCTAGCATTTCAACCAGACTGGGGTCACATCTGACTCCATATTCTGGGCGCTGAAGCTCAAAGATGATCTATTGTGCTTCCTTGAACAGGTTAGGATGGATCACAAAACAGGTCATCAATGTTCTTAGATAATGATATTTTACTGTGCTCAGTTCCGACCATTTCAAGCTCCTTCCAGAATGAGGAGTTTCAGGGCCTCTTGTCACTTTAAATCCAAATAAGCTGCTGCTGGCCACGCTTTCGCAACTCGACAATAAAACTCCGTGAAAACGGTTGCAAACAGATGTGCAAAATTACAACCATACATCTTTGAAAAGCAAAGGTGGAGCCTCCAGCACAAACAACAAGAATGCAGTAAGTGGTTTCTGGATGGCAAGTCCACAACAAAACGTGTCTTTTCCAGCAGCCATTGTACACAGCGGTAAAACCAACAGAGCCAACATGCTGGAGCTCCTCTTTGGTTTCTAAAAGGACTCAACGTGAACTTATTGCCAAAAAACGGCCTGGCTTTTTTTTTAAAGTGTTGGGCTATCTTTAAAAGCAGTTGAGACCCAAATGTTCAAAAACCAAATTTTGCATAATAGATCCCCTTTGAGATCATTTAGTTAAGGCCAACTAAGAGGCAAATACTGCTTCAGCTTTCAAATGTTTTTACCATTTTTTTTAGCTACGCTTAGGAAATCTGGAATAAACTCAAAAATCGAATTAGTTTCCAAAAGTGACGTCTGGCCTACATACCAGTCAAGCTGGGCGGTGTGCTGAAAAGTCTGTATAGCATGACAGCTTAATGGCCAGTAAAAGTTTCCCAAACTGAAACAACCTGGACTCAGACACAGTCATGACTGGCACACATGTGTCATCCAAAAATCAACAGGCCCCAATTAGTGGCAAATGCTTTTATCTGAGGATTGAGGCCATTGCAGCGACTGAAGTGTGGTGAACACACGTCTGACACGCCTACATTCCAGCTCTCATGAGGAATCCTAAGGAAGAGACATCTGGCTCATGCATGTGTGCAGCAAATTAAATCTCAGACAGTTCAGATGGACCTACACATATGACTGAGTGACGCGTTCATGGATGAGAAGCAGCATGTCGAGGAATGACTGGACGATCAATGGCTGCCGTGAAGACGTGGAATCCACTTCCTTCATTCTCCTAATTCCACCGCCACACATGACTGAGCTTTACATTCTTACAGAACCACACAGTCCCTTTTTACAAGCCCAGAAAGTTAAAAATATAACACTTCCTGCTGCTGTAAATTCAACCCAACTGTACATCCCAGTGAAAGTGTTTCAAATGGTCAAAGAGCTGACGGGAAGCAGGTGGCGTAAACTTAAAGGAAGGGGTTTTCCCTGCTTCCTGTGGAGAAAATTCAACACAGGATGCAAAGACAAACACACAAAAAAAAACCCCTGCTTTTTTTCTGTCTGCTTTAGATTCTCACAGCCAACATTTATTGAAAACTTTTAAAGCAAACTGATGATGGCTCCAGTAACTTCATTCGACTCCTACAAATGAGAAGTTGTGTAGATTCCTGCTGCTCAGACTGACCATGTAAGGAAGTGGCATTTCTGTTGTGTCGGTATAAGGGCTTCTTTCTCTCTCTCACACACCGGTGGATGGAGGAGAACAAAGGATCAGAAACTTAATTCAAGTTCGGACGACAAAGTCACACAGACCTGGCACAATAAATTCAGCTGGGTGACAAATTGTCCCAATATTTTTTGCAATAAATGATACTGTTGCTGCAAAACTAATTTCAATAAATTGATAAAGGCTAGGCCTGTCACGATTAACAATAAATCAATTAATCGCACTACAAATTAAAACTATCAACCTCATTTCAATTATCAGCTTTCCTGTTTCTTCCGGCTTTTTTCTCTTTCTTTTGATGACACTGAATGAAAAAAGGCTCAACTCCGGTGCTCTCCACTGACCCTCCCTTCCTCATTTCCTTAGTTTAATGCCCAGCGCGCATTAAACTAAGAGCTGTCGGCCGATTGTCGGCCCATTTTCAAAACCTGAGAGACCACACATTAGAAATCCTAGGTATAACGGTTTCATCGGACCGTGTGGCGTCCAACAATGGGCACAAAATAATAAATCAGTAAACTAATTTTAAAACCAGGCATTAATCAATGCTTTACTATAATCTGCCTGCAATGCATGTAGCTAGCGTCAGTCCTGACTGAAGGAAAATCATTATTATCCATTTATGTCACTTTAATAAAAAACAGCTGAAAAGTTACTGAGTTTATCAACCGCAGTAGAAACTTCTCTCCATCTCCTGCCCTTGTTATTTATATTTTCTTTGCACAAAATCTTGGATAAACATTCATGATGTTTCCACAGATCATCTCTGATGCCCGGTGGTCTTCGGGTTGCGCCGTGTCAGTTGTTTGGGATTCTCCTCCATGTTTCCCCTGATTGGCTACCTGTCACATTCAACAGGCTGCGTTAACGCTCCCAGTCGGGGAAAACCCTTGATTTATCTACCGTAACACACCACACAAGCGACAATCTTAAAATTAGGCGTTCTAAGATTGTCATCTGGATGGAGGTTTGCTTTTTACATTTCTAACTATTATTTTTGTTTTGTCTTCTTCTCACACTCTTTTACTCCTTACCTTATAATCTTTCTCAAGGAATGTAGTTGCATTTTTTTATTTGACTGTTATAATCAATGGTCTGCTTGTGCACCTTCTTTCAAATGTTGGGAGTTGATTTTGTGATGCATAAGACCATGTAAGTGATATTTTCTTGAGAATCAATAAAGATAAAAGAAAAAAAAAGCACCATGATACATAATAAGCAAAGAGAGTATGTAGATTTTTAGGTAGGAAAACACATTTTCTGTGGTAATTCATTTTGACTCAAAGATCATTGCCACATATTAAACAATGGTTCCAATATCCATTTTTTTAGGAGAGAAAAAACATTTTCTCTGTCCTTGATGGGAATTTTTTCAGCCTCGTAAAAGGTATCCCTTTTGTTTGCAGCAAGATGTTGTAATAAAACTTCTTCAGTCAGGCAACAATGTTCTTTTGGAAGTTTTGATAAATCGAAAGGAAGAGGATCAAACTCTTCGTCGGTCAGGGACCGATCAAAAAAAAAAAAAAAAAGAATAACAAAAGTCGTAACCTGAGAAGCAAACCTCCCCATCCGGGGACGGATCAAAAGGAAAAGAATCAAACTCATCATAACCTCCTGACTCAAAGACCATTGAGTGGAGAACACCTGAGTCGTATACATACACTTAATGTATGTGTATAATTTCACATACATCAAGTGTTTTTTCTTAAATATTAAGCAATTATTGACTTAAAACAAGATCCTATTTCTTACAGAGAAGATTCTCTGTGTTTTCCAGTTCAAAGATATTTACACCGGAAATGTAACCAAAAATATTTTAAGATTGTGTTTTTCTTTTCCTTTTTCACAGTTTTTAAAAGTACACAAAGCAATGAGGGGGGGAGAAAAAATAACCTTATCTGGTATAAAACAAAATCATATTTTATTTTCAAGCCATATCATCCATTGTTATAAGATTAAACTATAAACAGCCTCACTGTCGGGAGATAATATCTAAAAAGTGGATTAGAGAATGAAATACCAAACTGCTCCGGTCACTACAACCTGGAAAGTTCTGGCTTTGTCTCACCTGTGCCACAGTTAGGTGAGAGAGGCTTTACTTAGTCAAATCTACACAAGACGGTGCGTTGAGTGAATGTTAGCGACTCGTTAAAGCTGCTCTAAAGCAGGTGGCTGAGTGAAGCTATGAGCTGAACAGACGAAGCCAACATGCCTCAAAGGGAGTGGCTGTCAAAACGCCAGGTGACTCCGGCTACTGGCAGAGCGACGGCCCCAAAACGCTAGAGAACTGGGTTACAATCTGCCCCAAACCCGGCAAACAAACACCCAACGTTAGCAACATCACAGGCTGACCACAGCCAAGTTAAACACTGGACACAAATAATTGTATTTTTAATAATATCTCAAAATAAGTCCATCTATTCTCATCGTTAGTATGTAAATATTTGATATAAGCAAAGTCGTCAGAGAATGGTAGACCAGCAGCTCTATTGTCTGGCTTTGCATCAAAGGTCCAGCCTCAGGCACGCTGCTGGGAGGTGTGGGGGTGGGTGACTGGACTGGATTAACTGGTGCAAAAAAAAGAAAAGAGGAGCAGCTGACACAAAAAATAAATAAAAAAAATCTTGGACAGCAAACATGTTTTAATAAAACTGGGTCCAAGACCGATTGCTCTCCTGTGAATTGGCCGCTTTGCGATAAACAAGCCGACAGTTCATCAATAAAACACTGGATATCCCCCGGGCCAGATCCGTTACCGTCCCAGTGAGCGGCTAGGGTGAGCTGAGGCCAGATGGGCGGCGGCTCCATCCGCTGCCACACCCCAATACTTAAAAAAATAAATAAAAAACTGCACAAGAAGCAGCAAAATTTATTCAGAACGACGAGCTTCCAGAGAACTGAAAGTAAACAGACAGGCTTTTAGAGGGCCAAATTACCAGTTAAATAATTACAGAGAACTGGTCCCAGTTTCAGTCTCAGACAGACTGGGCTCCTGAAACTGCAGCGCTAGCAGCTACCACTTCATCCTAATAGGCAGGAAAGTGCCAGCCTGTAAACCACAGGGATGAGAGCTGCAGCAGGGCATCATTCCTTCATCCCAAAGCTGAGAAAACAAAACAAAAAAAACTTTCAGAGTTAATGATTTTATTCTTAAATGCACTCCTGGAAGATTCAGAGCTGGGAGAGAGTTTGCTTTCAGTTTTGGGTTCTGGAACTGGCAGAGCAAACATCCAAACCCATGCAAATCCTTTCTGGTGTGAGAGAAGAAGAGGAGCGATTCAGAAGTAAAAAGAGGAATTAAGGTTGAGGAAACAATTGATTGACCATCAAAATAATTGTCAACTAATTTAGTAATTGATTAACTGGATTACTCTAAAAGTTAACGTTTACTGAAAGTCCACCACACCTAGGACAGCAGTAAAACCAAAACCGTACAAACAAGGTGCACATTTTGCTTTCAAGGTGAAAAACCTGCTTTGTCTATAAATATGTTCCACCCAGATCTCTCCAAATGGCAGCTTTAGCTTCACCTGGTTCAAATTCTGTGTAAAACAATTTTTTTTTTAATCCTATTAAGGGTAAAGGTTAGCAGACAGTAATTTTCTTGCTGTAGATACATCTTTTGCTATAATTGATCAGGACTATACAAAATGACTGTCTTAATTCATTCCAGGAAATATTTTTTTCTCATTTTAAACATTTTAATTTGCTTATTTGCATCTATTATTTTGTTTCTAACTCATTTAAAGGAAATCTTAGGCGGTTAAATGAAAAGTCTGCAGAATGTGGCAATTTTTTCTGGTGTGCGAGAAAAATTGAGATTTTTATTTCCAGCATCTAACATGCAAAACATAACTGTGACTCTTTCTCCAATCCAGGTTTGATCTTTTTTAACAGCATTCTCATGCTGAAAATGGACTGAAATGAAAGTTACCAGTGAGTTTCAGCATTTCTCCCCGAGAGAAACATTATGCTGGTTTTGCAAAGCGAAGCATAACATATCAAAAGCAAGAGGCAGTTAAGAAGAATTCCTCTTCCTGGTGTTTTCATGGAGGTAGATTAGAATCAGGTACATTGTGTGTACGAGAATACAAAGTACTCCAGTATGCAAACAATGAGGAACTCTTTTGTTAAATGTACCTTAACTAACCAGAGACCTGGTACTTTCATGGTAAACTCCTGCAGTTTGACCTGGAAGTATGCAATACTTCAAAAATACAGGAAGGAAAAATACTAAGGGGTAAAAGTAGAAAAAATTCATCCAGCGGTCTGCCATGTTTTTGAGTTAAAAAAAAGAAAAGTATTTAAAGTTGACAGAAATTTTAAAATATCACTTGGTAATTATGCGTTATTAAAAGATTGGAAGATTAATATCTGAACACAAACTACAAAGTCTTAAAAAAATGTTAACATTAAAAAAATAAAAATTAAATGAATAAGCAATTCTTAGCCTGGTGTGGGCACAAGTAAAGCCTGGTAGCCCGCCAGACTTATAATAACCCGTCTTAGGTGCTGAAGCCATTACTGAGGGAGAAAGCCTAAAGTTAGACCCTTTATGTGTCGTTTAAAAAGAAACCCATCTTGTCGCCATGCTGAGACATGTTTGCTGTTCATTCAGGCGGTCAGAGGCTTTCAGGGGATAACAGAATGGCTGAAAAGAGTAAAATAAATTTGTCACGTTTTATCATTTTAACGTTCAAGCCACTTCTCTGCACAGGATGGATTTGTAAATGTTTCCAACTTTTGAAATTCAAGACAAGGAATGTACATTACTACATTAAATACATTGTCAACTAATTTAGTAATACTTCAATGTGCCAATTATTTAATCCAAGTGATTAACCGATTGCTAAAGATTAGTAGAACTCCTAAAATGAACACAAACTTTCAATCAGATACCCAACTTGCATTTATTTCTTACTTTCAAAAAGGTACTACATTAGAAAAAGTCACAGCAAAATGACCGAGTTATCACCATTTACTTTTCATTTTCCTACCGTTAGCTAAATCACTGAGAATCGTAAAGTTCAGCAGATTTTCTGAATAAAAGAAAAATGTTTCCTTTGCTCCTCTGCGCTGCTGTGACATCAGGAAAAGGAAAGAGGGAAACGGAAACGCAGGTGTTGAAAGGGAAAGTGACCAAGTAAAACACACAGCTGAATGCGCCAAGCAAAAAACAGAACCTGCTCATCGTTAAATATTAAAACTAAAATCCGTTACGGAAAGTTAAGAATTTAAACGTCAATAGAAGTTATTTATTCAGGCCTGAAGAGTTAAACACCCGAGTGAGGTTGACTCATCCATATTCCAATTAAAATCTGTGCAGCCATCATTTTAAAAGCTATTACAAAATATTTCCAGGGGTCAAAGGTCAAAGAAAACCAACTGTCACATCAACTGTGCAACAAAGTTTAAATTTTAGCTTCACAAAGCAGCACAATTAATTCGTATCAATTTAGTTTGAGTCTATTAGTGTGGTGTGGGATGGGCAGGTCGATTTCCAGGCACTTTTTAAAAAAATAAATCTACAACAGCAAAAACAAAATTCAGTATATTCAGACTTTTGAAGAAAATATATTTTACAATTATAGCAGCACGAAGGAAGATTTTTGCTGCACAAATGTTTGACACCAATTTCACATCCAAAAATACAAACCCGTCTTTTAAGGACCCAAAAGTTTTAGATTAATTTATCATCACCTTCCTAAAATAATGGCACAAGTCTTTTATTTATTTATTTATTTTTTTTTTTGCCAAAAGTGATTTAGGAAAACAAAACTGAAAAAAAAAAGAAAAAAGACTTTGATCATTATTTTAGGAAGGTGGTGATAAATTCATTCCAAATGAATGTTTGGAAATTGGTCAAGCAGTCAGAATAACCACAAAGAGGATGCAATTCGCACCCTGGGGCAGGTGAGCAAAGTTTCAGGTGGAGAGAAGACGTCCCACCCGGCTGAGGGTTTCTCCTGTCAAACAGAAGTGCAGCTCGTCACATCCAAACCCTGCCAACCACACCCAGCCTGTCCACAACACTCTGATTATGTAATGCAGGCTGCCAGCCAAACCAGCATCTCTCCATCACTGAGATTTGTGCTCCCCATGGACTGCCCATTTCACTCTGCACTGAACAGTCAACAATGACGCAAATATAAAAAACAGATTTAATCTTAGCAGGGAGTTATGAGGGAAAGGTACTTTTCCCAAAAAGATTAAAGCACTGAATAAAGGGTGTTTAATCCTTAATTACAAGAGAAATGTATATATATTTTAAAGCAGGTCATTGAGGGACACATATTGCACTAATGGGACCCCAAAAGGGGCCTCAGTGTGGCCCCAGGAGGCCGATTGTTTATGATTTTTTTTAAAGGGGGCTCAAGTGGAGCTTTAATAACACCATTTGTTTCTGGACACAAAAAACACCAAACCTCCCCTCCCTGGTTTAGCAGAGAGAAAAAAGAGGACGGTCCAGCCTTGACAGAACAATAGCAATAATGCGCAAAGGGAGCCTGCAGGGTGAAGCACATGAGATTAGTCAATAAACTGAGAGCAAAGCGACCCCAGCCGGAGAAAGACACCAATGTCCTTATTGGAGAGGAAACAGCGACTCTAACCACGGCCCAGCCGAACCCAAGCCGTCTGGCGACAAGCCGGCTGCTCCAATAACGCAAACACACAAAAACAAAGACAATATGCACTTTCTGCTAGCAGACAAAACAAAGACGACAAGGTGCTTCAATTAAATCACCCTCAACGGAAACGCCAAAAAGCGCCACTGCCGGAAATTTTTACCTTCTGGACCGCCGACGTTGTTCTTCAGCACCACTTGAAGATGTAGAGCAGCTCCTCCGGGTCGGAACCAGCCCTGCAGCAAATAATGTCGACACAAACCGGCACCAAATTAACAATGGAGCCGCGCGCCCTGATGCGAGCGTCCCTCCGCGTGCCCGTCCCTCCACGTTTCAGCGCGACAGACAGGCGGCTCTCCTTCTTGAAGGATGGACCCGGGTGGGGAGGCCTGAGGAAGAGGAGGAGGAAGGCAGTGACGAAGCGTCCAGCTGCAGAACAACGAAGAAGGTCTGCACAGATGAAGAGGAAAGCGCACAGATATGGAGTTAAAGTCCTGTAAACGGTACAATCAAAGTCCAACAAGGTGGTGGTTATGCAAAGCAAAGCTGACGTCAAAAATGAGACTCGAGCTCCGTGTCCAGGCAGGAAGCTCCGCCCACTCAGAGGGGAGCCTCCATGCACTGCCTGGATGCTAAAGGGATATCAGTGGTTCACTGCAACAGAGGCGGATTAGTTCACAACAAGGCCCGGGGTGGGCAGAGGCCCCAAAGTTATACTCAAAAAGAGTAGCACTATTTCAACATATTTTTACTCAAGTAAAAGTAAAAAGTAGCCAACCAAGAAAATACTCCCGCAAGAGTAAAAAGGTAATTGGTAAAAAGTCGCCTCAAGTACTGAGAAAGTGATCAAATTAATTATTTAATGTTTAAAAACCACATAACTAAATATAAAGTTAAGTATAAAATTTGGTAAAAAAAAATTACAATAATTTATGGAAGTAACAAATAATAACAAAATCAGGCAAAATAATTTTGTCCAAAAAATATATATATATCTGCTGCCATAGAAACTGCCTGAGAGCTTTGCTTTGCTATGGTGATAAAGTTAATGATGGCAAGCGGCCAAGAATCTGTTTCACCAGTTACCACAGATTCCCACCTCTAGTGAAAGTGAATGTTTCAGCTGAGTCTTTAGGAGTAAAATGTCTCCCACCAGACTTATTTTTAAATCTTTTGGAAGACTCAACTTTTCCAAAAACTTCTGTGCTCTTTGATAAATCAGCGATTCTCCACACTAACTCCTCCCTGCTGGGTTTCCCCATCCCCCCACTCCACCATTGTGTTTGATTCCTGCTTTAAACAAAACAAAAAAAATCCAAGACACTAAACTGCAAGAGCTGAATAAAGGAGTGTCTGTTTTCTGAAATTTGGATAGTTGTAACTTAAGCCATGGGAAAGTCTCTGTAAGGTTTACATTGTTCATTTCCTGTTCTCAAAGTTTCCTACAGTTTGCTCTCTCCTATGGTACAGGCTTTAAATGGACGAACGCTAAATGCTTTTTCTGTGAATGCTGATTCTTCAACATGCAGCTGCAGCAAAACACAAGCACAGAATAGAAAACGGAGACAAGAGGGAAACACGAAGCTCCCTGGAAAGACTTTCAGGGTGAAAAGATTCAGACATCAACTCTTGTTTTCTGCATTGAAATGCCGAGAAAGAAAAACAAAGACTTGATCGGAAATCAGAGTGACTGGGAACCAGTAGTTATCTGCCATGGCTTCACCATGATCAAGCAGTCAAGGAAACCTTTTCCACTTTTCGTCACATTACCACAAACTTCCATGTACTTAAATCTGATCTCATGCTAACACAAAATACAACATATTTGTGATACCACACTTTCCAGTCTTTACAAACTGGAAAGTGTGGTGAAACTAAGTAGAGTTAAGAAAATCTGGCAAAGAAACAAATGCTTTTTGTCAATAACTTAAGAATTATTGACTTAAGACAAGCTGAAAAGTTGCTTTCAAGATCGTTTTGTCTCCTTTAAAGTGTAAAGAGATATTTGCATTTGAAAAATACTTTGTAAGAGTCTGCATTTTTGCTGTGCAATTCCTCATAAAGTCTGACACTAATGGGCTCCATCCATGTTGCTACATAATGTAGTTACCCAGAGGTGTGGCTCAGAACCGGGCTCTTCCAATCCTAAACAGAACTACGACTGGCTGGAAAGTCGAAAGGCTCTTCTAGAGACACCTGCTTCTTTTGGATCTTCCTATTCCTTTGTGTGTGTGCTGCAGGACACGTCACAGCTCCACGGTAAAAGACAGTCAGGTGCCTTGCAGAGTTTATTATTTCAGCCCACAAATGCAGCAGGAAAAGGAAAGGCTTGCTGGTGCAGGCACCTACCTTTGATCTGAGGCGCTTTGTTGGTACAAAGGCCTTGCAGTTCAAACACGGTTACAATTGAGCAAATGGAGCATATTTCAATTCAAACCGAGATCAAACTGGGACTCAACAAAGGATCTTACATTAGCACACAGAAGCAACAGATGACAGACCATTAGTTGCTTCCGAATTAGCTGCTTCCTCTGGGCTTTCAGTCTGCATTACAGTCACTGAGGGAAGCTTCTGTATGTTCATGCACGGGGAGAGACAGATGAGCCGGGTTTGTGGGATGCATAAAACTGCGAACATTTCCTTCGGTCTCTCACAGACCCATTAACATGAGGTAAAGCCGGAGTAGTACATAATGGAAGATGATATTAACGCAAGTGGGTGAGAAGCTGTGATACCTCTGGTCCTGGAAGTAACCAGGAAATGGAACCAATCATAGAGAAATCGATCCGAGAGAAACAGAAGATGTTTAATTCACCTTCCCAGAAAGATTCCAGTTGCAGAGTTGGAGCAAAAAAATGTGTTTTTTTTAGCCAACAATTGTGAAGAAAAAAAATATCACTTTATCTGTTAAAACATTGAGTCAAATGTCCCCCCCCAAAAAAAACATAAATTAGTTTGTGTTTCGTCAGATTAAAATATCCTTTAAGTTGATTTTAAACACATCTTTGATTAATGTCACATTTCTGTATTAAAATGTTTTTCTGATGTAATTTACTTAACCTACTTCTGAAAAGTAGGTTAATTTCTATTCTGCTACAATGCAACTTTTATTTGAAAAAGTCAATAAAATGTTGCGTATACGTTTTGTATGAAATAATAAAAAACTATTTAAACACCCTCTAATTTATGCAAGCAGAAATCTGATCCCAAAACAGCGTTGCTTGAACTTATTGCTCCCCCTGCTGGTAACAAGGGAGAACTACAGCAACATTCAGACCCAAATAATTTAAACAAGAAAACGACAGAAATCACAGATGACCCAGAAAGTTTAATTCATAATTTGGGGAACTAGATGCTGATCAATAGATTCTGTATTTGACACAAAGCAGATAACTGAACAGCAATTCGAACAGTGTTCCTCTGAGGCACATCAACACTGAAACTCAATATAAAACATTAAAAGTCAAGCAGAATCACATCTTAGTAATAAAAGACAGTAACGGATCCTTAATTTAAAGCCACTGATAAAACAGGCACTTTTCAAATACATTTTTAAATCCATTATAGTATTAACTTAAAAAATGATTCAGCTGATATGTTGATCATGAGCAGAAACACTTCAGTCCTTTTTTTTGGACCAAACATCTTCATCCTGAGACTCTTCAAACTTTTGTGCGTATACGAAAAGAAGAAATCGAGTTAGTTCAGGACGCCAACAAAGCAACTGCTTCAGACAAGACAACTTCATGTTAACGGGAAACAACAAGGAAAAGAACTGAGTCACAATGAGAAGGCGTTGTTAGCCATCGTTTTCCATCTTGTTTGCTAATCAGAGTCCGGCTATTCAGGTCAGATCCAATTTCTTAATGGCCATCAGTGTTGTTTGTCTCGACAGTGATGAGGGTGAGGGGGATTTGGAAACATTTTAACTTATACACAATGGAGTATCACAGTCTCCATAATATTTTGGCATCATTTAAAAGTGCACACAGGTTTGGAGGACAAACCAACTGCAACACAGTCTGAGTATGGAGAGAGTGTGTCTGCAACACACGGTGCACACACTGTGCTGCAACAGCAAATGCTGTAGGAAAATTACACTGGAGCTGCATCATTCTGATCATAATTCATAAGAAATAAAGCTTCTACACAGAAGCTTTGTTATCTTTATTTTAGTTAAATATCTCACGAATTGTACTAAATAAAACTGGACTTGTTACTGTCTTCAATCTGAAATTTCCTAAAATATAAAAAAAATATAAAAAAAATCAAGTAAAGGAAAATAAAAACATTCAGTACCAGTTTCCGTAACACTTTTGCACCAGCAGTTTGTGCTGCTTCTGCATCAGCAATGCAGAATCACAAACACAGAAAAACAAATACTGAGTTTTGTTCTAAGAACAATAAGAACTAACAGAAATGTTTGTGCGGTCGTCGTCAGTGATGCTACACTGTAATGTTCTTTTAGAAAAGTTCGGTCCTGCAGTTCTTCACAAACAGAAAGCTCCAGCAGGAAGAGTGTGGATCCTTCAGCAGAGCCAGCCGATGGAGACCCGCCCTTTCTTCAGAACCGACTGCTTGATCCACAGCAACGCTGCTGATGTGTGCAATACACACAGTTGGACAGCAGGAGGGGCTGGTGAGCACTCAGGTTATTAAGGTCATCCTCAGTTCACCAGCAGGACGTCTTCATATGTTGTTGTTCTGAGGAGTCAGAGCACAAAAGAGGTTTCATACCTTAAACTAAACAACAAAATGTTATTTAAGACTCAGGAAGTTATTTTAATCCTGATTTATGTACTTAAACTCCACATTTCAAAATGTTTTTTGTTATATGATGCAACAAGAAATTACAAATAAAATGATTGAAAAAAACAAAACAAAACATCTTTCTTTATTATTTTTTACATGCCTTCTCTATTTTGTGTTTAAAGACATATCTATGCATATCTGGATGGACGATTGTGGTATAGAAAATATACTTTTGAGATAAGATATTTTTTTTCTTCCATCTACTCTTTTCATTCATTTCAAATTGTATATGAATTAAATGAACCAATAAATAGATATAAACGCAGAGTTGAAGAATGTTTTGTACTATTTCTCTCTATTTTTTCTGATACCATTTGTAACAAATGGAAATTAAAAAGTAAATTGAAAACTGTCATATTTTAGAGATACTCTTATTTTCTAATATCTAACAAAGTCTTTGGTCTCCCAACAAAAAGCATATTGACAATGTTTACCTTTCAGTGAAGCAGGGTTAGGAAGTATGTCTACATATGCTGATCTTATTTGGTTTAGAAGGAGAAATTTTAAGTGTAAGATTTTGTTTGGTGCATCTTAAAAGACGTTTTTTATTTTAGTGCTTTCTGGGGTTTATGAGTGATGCGCTCACCTGTCACAGCAGCAGAAGAAGGAGCAGGGAGACGTCTCCACTCCCCTGAACTTGCCAGATGTTGGTGCATCTGTACACTCGGCTATGAAGGCCTGCAGATCTGTGATGTGGATCGGTTCCTGGGTTTGGTGCTGGGGAAATCAATGACAACACAGTTCTGTCATGTATAGATTTCACGCTTCCCAGTCGCACTGTACTCTACTCTATGCTATATATATCTCAGAAAGATAAATCAGATGTACAGTTGACACCAAAGGTTTATGTACGCAAAATAGACACAAACACCTTTTTTTGTCTCTTGTTTTATTATAAAAATTACCAAAATTATTCCTATTTGCTAAATGCCACAATAATGACTAGAAATATGTCAGAAATTTACATAATAATGTCTTCAGGATCAGACATTTACCTACGGATTATCTCTTGTTACTGTTGTTTTTTTTATGTTTAAGCAGTTATGAGGCACCAGAAACGAACCAGAAACCGCTGCTGCGCCAGTTACTCCAAAGGTTGTTGCTAGGTAACCAAAGAGTGAGTGAGTTGCTAGGTAACCAAAGATTGAGTTAGTTCGTTGATACCACCAACCTTGTTTCACTGGCTGTGAGAGGTTGAGCAGCTAATTAAACCCAGACGATGATGTCCTTGCTTTGGTAACTTCTGATAGTTTAATTGACACATTTAAATTCATTTGAGGTTTAAATACATTAATTAAACAAGGAGTCTTTCATTATTGTGCCAAAATTAGTTCTATTTAGCAAATAGAACTAATTTTGGTAATCCTAATGGACCTGAAACAAGAGAAGTTTGGTCTGATTTAACTTCAAACAATGAGAAAAAAAGGTTTATGTGTCTTTTTTATTCAGTGCAGTGAAATTCTGGTTTCACTTCTAACCAGATTAACATTATGCAGAAACACAATGTGTATGCTTCAGTTTTCAGAAAAAGCAATCTCTTACATTACGAGTAGACTGATTTCACTTTCCGTTCTTGTTCTGAGTGGATAAGTGTCTCACCTTAATGGTCTCATAGGCCCCAGTGATGAGAGCGATGAACAGAGACAGGACCATGTAGATGAACAGGGAGATGAAGGTGTAGAGGTAGAGCTGGCTGAACGCCCAAACCAGAGTGCTGCTCTCCTGCATCTCCGAGAACGTCACAAACATGTCGTCCCCGTTAATGAGGGAGAACAGGCACTCTGACACCATCGACAGAGAGCGAAACTGTGGAGGATCAAAAACAAGCATGAAGATTGCTTACACGCACGTATTTTGACGAAAGCTGAGTTTATGGGGGGAATTAACAGTCAAACAATGTGCTCAGGTCAGATGGAAACCAAAATTACAGCCATACAGCTACCTACAAAAGACGTAATAAGTATTTTATTTTAAATCACAACGTTTATCGTTAATACAATCAAGTGAGAAATGTTTGTTTTATTCACCTTCACGTGGTACGGTCCGAGTACGATCCAGCCACAAAAGCAGTAACCCAGATAGATGACGGCTACGCAGCAACAGAAGCGAATCACATTGGGGAACGCTACTCGAAGTGTGATGATGAGAATCTGAGAAAAGAGAGCAAAGGTCAGGCGAGTTTAATGTTTAAAGCAACAATCTCTTACAGAACAACCAGAAGGTCCATGACTTACGTTGTACTTCTGGAAAAACGTGAGGTAGCGAATGACTCCCACCCACACCAAAAGGGTGGAGGTTCCCAGTAGGATGGCACAGATGTCATAGGACGACATAGTCTGTCAGGAGAAAAACAACATGGACGACACATTTTTAACATAAGAAGCACCTAAATTTCTTAATGCTATGTTGAAGAAAGCCAAGACCTCACGTAATCCTAAAGGAACACAATAAACATAAAGCTGATGTAAGGCAACGTAATTTTATTTATATAGCACGTTTTCAGCAACAAGGCAGTTCAAGGTGCTTTAAATGAATTAGAAGGAAATACAAACAAAGCAACAAAACCAAAGACAAAAAGGTAAAAGTATAAAACTACATAATGGTTCCCCTTGTTTGATAAGAATAATAGTCCATAATTTATAAACCAGTAGAGGTTTCTCTGGATTTTTGTTCTGATAAAACTAAATGTTGGTGCTCCAGGTTTGATTATTATTCTGGGTTGTTAAGTAGATGGTATTTCCTAATTTTGTTGTAAACTAAGAGGAGCTTCTCGATATTAAAAGTATAAAAATGTTAGTCTAAAGTAATAAGTACTCCAGAGTTCATAAAAGTAGCTCTATCTTGACCTAATGTAATGAGGTACTCCACGCCACTCATTTTCATTGAAAGTAATCAACTAAGCAGTTGTTGGTATAAGTAATAAGTACTTCACCGTTCAAAAATGTAATACTCTAAAAAGTATAAAGCTGAAGGACCTTTGATTCAATGCCGATTTTGATGATGCTGCCTGTGACGGTAAAGATGTCACTGACGATGAGAAGAATATACCAGCCGTTGATAAACTCAAGCCGATCCGACCAGCACACTTTACGATCCAGATTCTCCTTGAAGTACCGAACAAACTCCTGTAGAGAAATTCAAACATTTAAACCGTCAATTACTTTACGATCATGCACACAAACACATGTACAATACAATTCAGCTTTTCTGTCTGTGCTTCTGGTTTTATGTGACATTCATGAAGCAGTTCGCTTGGTGTTTTTGTTTTGGTTACAACGAAACTCTCCTACCAGTTGCAGGATGATGCCTCGCAGCAGCGAGCGTCCACAAAGGATCAGAGACAGCAGGCACACCAGACAAACGATCACGTCGAACGTTACACGTGTGAAACTCTCAGCTGTGTTTGAAAGAAAAGAAAAACAACACGAATAGTGATATTTCACAACATTTTGGTTTTGAACATCTATGAATGGACTGCATTTGTAAGGTCCTGCAAAGGGATTCGCACTACATGAACAATTCAACATTTTTAATGTTACATTAATTACATCACTGGATTAGAACATCTTGAAATTTGTTACAAGAGAAATCTGTACATTTATCTGCTGTTCATTCAGCCTGTTAAAAAGCATGAGACAGCATGACTTGTCAGTAGATAACAGGAAGGCTGAAAAGTTGCTGCTTTTTGTCTTTTGTGGATTTGTAAGTGTTGTCAATACCATTTTCCACAAATATCATTGTCCCAAAGCAGAAAATGCAATGCCTCATTAAAAAGATTAGTTTTTTTTCCATTTGAAACCTAAAATTTGAAGACCTAATTTAGTTCTTCAAAAATGACAATTTCCTACATCAGAAACCATAAGTTGCCTTTTTTGAAAAAATATTTGATTTGGCTCTAAATAAGTTTATTTATCTGGACGGAAAGCAAAAATGGCTCTTTGGATTATAAGGGCTGCAGGAAGACTCCTGCCTTAGTAAAGCTAACCATGCTAACTGCAGTTATCGCTAACAGACTGCAAAGATAAAGACACGAGAATTATTTTGTATGTTTTGAAGAATTAGTAAAACCCAGTTTTACATTGACTGTTCTCTTACAAAGTGTCTCTAATTTGAAATGATCCCTCACAAAAGAAAACATGGAAATTAATATTTTGAATGCTTTTCTTTCATAGTCTTCTACTTAAGTTCTTAAAGAGGAACTTAAGAACTGAAGTTTGGCAGATTTTGAATCTGCCAAACTTTACAAAAGTTTTCCAAAAGCTTTACAAAAGAATAAATAAATAAAAATTGGCCAAAATTTTTGTTTATTTCTAGCTGAAATCAGTAAATAATCTCTTTCAAAGAAGCAATTGCACATTTGAAATGATCGGAAATGAGAGGCTTAGTGACTTACCATGTCCAGAGACATTTGGGTCTTTACATTCCCTTATCATTGCCTGGTTTTCTAACCAGATCTTTACTTTTCCACTGTGAGCCTTGTTGTCCATCACTATCTGAAAGGAAGAATCAGCAATATGTAAATCTTATTATATTACACCAACTTTATGGCTGACAATATCACAGGAAATACAACAGATTTCTATTCCTACTAAAGCGAGTTCCCTTTACTATGAAACATTTCAGCATGATTATGATTTCATTTAAAATTAAGATGTCAATAAATATTTAAAATCAACTATGATTTCCCTTATTTACTGGTTAAAGCTTATGTTTCACCAGGTGAAACACAAATATTCACATTAGTAGGCAAACATAATGAGTACATTATTTCCAGCCAGGAGGTTTGATCTGTTTTTGATTTGTTTCTTGAAATCCAGTTCATGATGCTACCCTTAAACCAGGATAAACTGGATCATTGTTTTAGCGCCATTATGTTGGAAAGATCGGAACGGCTTCAAATATACAGGAAAATATTCGGTAGCAGTCCAGAAAAATTAACACCACAATGACTAAATATTTTGAAAAAGTAAAATAAAAAAAGATAATATAATGGGAAATAATATTTAAGGAAGTACTATGACCACTGGTGATGAATACTTTCTTCGCTACTGGTGGCAGCGAAGAAAGTATTCAGGCCCTGTAAAAAGGAAACAAAGCAAATAAAATCACTGGATGACAAAAGTGAAAGAGATATTTTTTTTCATGGAAAAATTAACCCACATACTGAAGCTACAAGAAGCACAACTACGGGAAGAATGAGAAAATTTGGCTTCAGTAATACCTTAAATGAAGACAAAAATATATTTTAAAAAAAATGAGGACTAGAATAATGATGAATTTAGTCTTCTGCAGTTTAAATAGACAGCTCTTTGTCCAGTTTCTTTGTTTTATTTCGTTTTTAAGTTGAAAAAACAATAAGTGACCAAATAAAATGAACATCACAATGATAAAATATTTTGTAAACTTAAGTATTTTGATCATTGAAGAAGAGAAACACAATTCTGGTCTTACATCAACACTTTTACATAAACTCAGCAAGTGTCATGTTCACAGTATGTTATTTCTATCCACACAGAGACATAAGACCTCGTCTTATGACAAACTCCAAAATAATAATTTTAATCCTTATTTTTATGTTCTTTAATGTATTATTTGACATCTCCTAATGCCTAAAACTACTTGGAAAAGTGATTTGTCTGTTTTTACTGATACCAGAGTCTTTGTGTTACTCCTCCAGTTACCTTTGAATTAAAAATGCTTGTTTGCTGCCAGTGCAAACTTACTGTGATGTGAAAAGTGTAGCAGTCTGGGATCTCATTGTTGATGATAGTTTGTATGTTGATGGCCTTCAGTTGGAATTGTATGGTTACATTAATCAACCTTAAAAAAACAAAAACAAACAAATATTCACATTAGTAGGCAAAACAAGAATTGTCTCAAAACATGTATGAAGTAAAAGTTATTCACACCGCTGTGTTTTTACACCAACCGCTGTTGAGTCAGAGTTACTGAATACACCTTAAAGCTTGCTGTGTGAGGTGTTTGTGCAGGCCAGATAAATGACTTGGTGAATGTCGCCATCAGATGCAGAAATCCAAAGATAACGTTGATAACGTCGGCAGAAGCAATGAGAGAAATGAAGCCTTACTTGTGGAACTTGAGTGTGAAGTTCTTGTAGCTGCTGGCGAGCAGATTGTTGGGGACAGACATAGGATTCACACCGATGCAGTCTGAAAACAAGACAGCAAGCAGGGAAGGACACCTTTAAGTAATGTGAATCATCATAAAAATAAAAATGTTTCATGATTCAGTGAAGTAAACGTTTCATATGCTCGTTTGTGCAAGATGTGACGTCACTTCCTGGTGATTTCTGACTCATCATATGAGGAAGCCAGAAACTTCAAGCTCATTTCATACTTTCCCTAAATCTTTTAAAAAGATTAGTGGTAAAGAGATAAACCTACTGAAATTTTTCAAGAGCAATGGAGGCTGCTCTCCTTATGCATTGCTTATGCATTGCTTATGTTTATGCATTGCTATGGGCAGGCTCCAACATGTTGTTTCTGCAGACCTTACCATAACAACCAGCAACTGTGTTATGTATTAGAATAAGCTTTGTATTTTTTTTTTAAAAAATATCAAATGTTTAACACACACACACAAAAAAAAACAACAACAACAAAAAGAAAACAAACACCCAAATTCAAATCAAAACAAATTCTAACTGACACTGCAGCCTCAAGTAACCAAATTATTATTATTTTTTCCCCTAAATCTAATTTTTTTTTTTTCCCGGTCCGCTCACACTGCCAAACTACATACGACCCAAACTACGTGGGTCAAACGCGTTTTGCAGTGTGAACAAATGAAAGAGAGGATTGATTCCCATATCAACGCAACACTGAGAAGAGCAAAGATGTAGAGAACTACTGCGATGGCGGAGCACAGTTTGTACAGAGGAGGGCAGAGCTTCCAGTTGGAACTACAGAGACGCCATCTTGGCAGAAGACTTGCTACAGAAAAGTACATACGTTTTATAATATATGTACCACCAATAATATAAGAAAATTAAAAAAAAAACATTTTCACTTTTCTGCAAAATTCACCACCTGCACAATTCTTCTTAAGTAGTAATTAGATAATTAATATTGCAAAAGACCAGAAGAAATCCTATGTTTTTTTTTAACAATAACAATATTTGTTGTTTATCTGTTGCTAAGAGATGACAGCGTTTTCTGGTAACCAAGAGCCATGAAGTAAACATCTGATTTTTACTTTTGCGAAATTTACAAACTGTAAATTCCTTGTGTCTAAGCAGATAAGCAGTATTTCAAAAGAGCTTATGTTTTATAAACAATAATTAATTTGGTGTTAAAAGATTAGCGCTTTTTTTTGATAACGAACTGCCACAAAGTAAATCTCAGATTTTTACTTCTGTGTTGAATGTTTGTTTTATAATATATTCACCACTAATGACAAAAAAAAATCGCAAACATTTTCACTTTTTTGCCAAATTCACCAACTGCATAGTTCTTGTTGAGTATTATAAGTTGAGTATTATTTGAAAAGAGCAGAAGTCTTATGTTTTTTGAACAATAACAATATTCGTTGTTTATGTGTTGCTAAGAGATGAGCGTATTTTTATAAATAAATATAAATTTTGTGTTAAGAGATGAGAGTTTTTGTGGTAACGAAGTCCCACGAAGGAAACATTTGATTTGTACTTTTGCAAAAGCAAAAATCAGAAGGCAGCTCATTAACATTAGCTCAAAGATTGATAATGTAGCTACAGCTCACATTAGCAGTATCCTTTTCCCTAAAATAAGCTTTTTAGCTATTTTGTTTAGTTATTAGCCATGTTTAAGCACACTGAATGGAGAAAGCCAATGTAAGACAACATGCTAGTTGTACCCCACATTCCACCAGCAGCATTTAGGCTAATATTAGCATTTAGGCTAATTTTAGCTTATACACTAATTTTAACATGCTGAATGGAGGAAATCCATCTTACTCAACATGCTTTTGACTCTCCACATGGTATTGAGTACATTGTAGCTTACTTTAGCATTGATGCTAATTTTTAGCATCAGAATGTACACGCACACTTTGACAGGTCTCGTTTAAATTTCTTCAGAAATGTTCTAGTTGAGAGCTATTGCTTTGCAGTTTGTTTGGGTTATTTGTTGTATTTTATTTAATGTATAGGGACAGAAGCTGCTTAATATTCTCTTTTCTCAGAATAAATACAATGAAGCTGAATGTGTCTGTTGTGAAGTCAACCAACTCGACCTTGTCAGTTCACAAGCAACTTCAATAATTATTTGTTCTTACATAAAGATGCATTATATTCTATCTGGTCACATGTAAAGCACAAGCAGCACTTGGTGGAAATTCCTACTGTTTCATGGCAGCCTACATAACCAGTTTGTGTCATTTTCAACAGATTCTGGAGAAAGGTTTTGTTTTTGCACTCAAGCAGACTTGATGCTGATCTTAAAGTAAAATATCTATTTAAGTATCGATTTAAGGCATCATAACAGCTGGCATTTCACTTTTAGATGCACTGTTTTATAGGCACGTTGCAAGATGAGACTTCACACATGTATAATCTCAGTTTTCATTTTAATGGTTAAAATAAAAAGCAGACTAATAATTCTCTGAGAGGATTTTAAAATATTTCTCCAAGTCAGATGGTGACAGAACTGCTTGTGTAATTTCCTTGAAAAACAGATAATTTGGCAAAAGGCCTCATTTGGTCAGTAAAACTTTATTAATTCTCAGGAAAACAAATCAATATGTTTGCGACTCACACTCTACATGGTGCAGTTTGTGTTACCTGTGACAATGTGAGGGTCTATGTTGAACGTATCATTGGCTGGATCGATCCGTCCCTTCTTGTAGTACTGCTGGCAGAGGGAGAGGGCGCTGTCGTTCACGCCGACATGGTAGACGTAGGCGTAGTGCCCCACTGTGTTATCCGGTAAGGTGAGATACTGAAGTGGAAGGAAATGCGGAAATATTCTGAATAACCCAGATATTTATCAAAAAACAATCTATCAAGAAAAATGATCTATCATTGTGAGTTACTACATCCGGGTCTAATTAAACGTATGCTACAATTTTTTATAGAGTTCAGCTCAGTAGGAGATGGCAATATTTTCATTCAGTGTTTGCCATTTAAACCAGAAAAAGAAAGTCAAATAAAATGGTCTTTGTGGTTCTTTATGTCATCTTACCTTTTCTATTGCATAAAACATGTGGTCGTAGACGTCCTGCTGGGTGTAAACAGCAAAGGCGTCATCTGAGGATTGCTCGTAATCTTTGAGGAAGAGGTGCTTGAATGTCATTGTGTTCTCCTCCTTGAAGGTGACGGCCACCTGGTTACTGATGCCAAACACGGCCAACTGCAGAGAAGAAGGTGCAAAACTGTAAAAAGTTGAAGAAAAGGACAGAGAGCTTAGCATTTTAACTTTTTATGATGAAGATGATCACTTCTTTCATCTGATTATCCTACCTGTTTAAAATGAAAAGCTGTACGTGTGTGCACTAATCTTTTTACTAGAATATTCTACCTGTTAAAAAATATTTTAAATAAAGAGGCGTTTGTAAGAAATAATACATACTTAATAATAAATACAGATCACAGCAACTGTTTTTTGAGCATTAATACAATGTATGTCTCTTGGCCAGGTGCATCACAACTCGCTGTGACAGTTGCAGTACCGTGTCTTATATCAGAATTTATTATTTGAATTATTCCCATGTAAAAGCAAAACACATACAAACGAAGTCTTTAAGGGAGGAAATACTTTTTACGGCTGTGTTTTAAAGAAAATAACTCTCAGAGTCCCATCGTTTAAGCACTTTATAATGTCTCAGGATGTTTTGCTAACTGCTGCACATGGACCATCGTGTGCCCTCTCCACTTGCCCATTTAAAAAAACTTGATGATTGAAAAACCTGCTGCAAAACAGAGAAGGAAACGGAGGAAATTTTTTGATGTACCTGAGCTGTGACAATAAATATCTTCAGCACCTGCAGGACCAGCTTGTAGGGTTTGCGTCCTTTGGCGTGATATTTATCACATGGACTCATGAAGAAGTACTTCAGCTTCCTGCGAATGGCCTCCTCCTCCTGGTCGGCCGCGACCCAGTGACCTGCTGCCGCCGTGGAAAAGTTCTGCTTGATGTGATTGCTGTCGTTGCTGTTTGCTTGATGGTCACTGCAGTTTTCTGTGGAGCCATAGTGGGTCACTGAGGAGAACAGGCCTGTATGCTCTGCTGAGGCAAAAGAAATGTTTGTTTACATTTTGGGATTTTTAGAAACAAAATCTATTTTAAAGACTCAAATGTCATCCTGACAGAATTTAAAGAGAAATGCAGAGAAACTACTTCAAATCAAAAGTACTGGTTAGCTAAAGGTTTATTAAAGATAGACACAAAGTATTGCTAAAAATTTAAATATTTCAAATAAATACATTATTTATTGAAATGTTTTTACCCATATGGATAAGATGTATACTGAAGACAACATATGGCTTATTTTTTATGTTTTTTCTATTTCTTTTCCATTTGGGTAATTTTAAAGTTTTTTTTTCTGTTTCTGTTCTTAAACTCCTCTGTTGAGTCTAAGGAAAGTGTGTATACTTCTTGAGCTTTCCCACTTTCATCACACATAACAAATGTCAACGTATGTTGTTGGTGTTTGATGAGATAGAGGAACAAATTGTGAACTTTGTATTTTCTTATTGAGCCGTGCAGCACTTTGGTTGCCTTTGGTTTTTAAAGTACTTTATGATCTCGACAGCATTACTAATGTTGAAGTGTAAAAGTGTGCTGCCTGATCCTCCTATTTGTTCTTCCCTCTTGCGTGGCTGACATTGCAAATAATATTCTGTTCTTAATAACTCACCTGTTTAAATAAAAGTTAAATAAATTTTTAAAAAAAGCAAAACTGGGAGACAATCTGACAACTGCTGGTCAGTATGTGGAGTTGACTATTTTATTATTCCTCAAAAACAGCCCATGACTTCCTGGAGTTTTAACGATATGTCTCTAAACAGTTGAATTTGTCTCTCTTGCAAGCGAGAGAAATTTGTGGTCTGTGCAAAACAAAAGTGATCAAGAGAATCAAGATGTTCTAAAAAGAAATTTAAGACAGACATGTTCTTGGTAAATCTGTGGTACAGATCACAGAGCAGCCAGTTTATAATTGGAAACATGAAAACCACTCAGCACAGAGTGAGCTTATTATTCCTAATACATGTCACATGTTTTTTTTCCCCCTCTCATTGACAAGTTGTTGGAAAGACGTCAAGAACATTCAGTTTGTTCAACTACAATTTGACCCCGGCTTTTGGTTTTAAACTCCAGAGCAGGTCAAGCATTTGAACAAGTGATGATGACATGAGGGAAATTTATTAAAGTTTCCATTAACGAAGAAGAGTCATTAACTGAGAGTCAGTGAGCTGTCAAAATCCGAGAAGGTCAGCAGATAAAGTCAGCAGGGTTACCAGCATGCATGCTGCAAATGGGAAGTGAAATGGGAACAGATGAGCTGCTGTGGGGTCAGTATCACTCAGCACTAACTTCAATTAAGATGAACATGGCGGCGGAAAAGTGTTTGAGAATGGTGTCAATTATTCTGAGTCACCGTCTATCAGGGGGAACCGCTGCTTGTTTCATTCAGGGGGTTTTATAAAGCAGCAGAGGTAAAAATGTAAGAAAAAACAGTTTGTTATTGTAAGAGAGACATCTCTGAAGTCTGGACTTTTTCTGATGATTAATTGGATAAAAAAAGAATTCATTTAAGTCTTTTATAGATATAAAATTAGAACTAAATTAAAGATGCAAACAAATACCTAAATTTCTTTTTAAAATGAGAAAATAGGCATTTTATTACCTGAAATATAACAACAAAGCATTCGTTTAGCTTTATCATTTATAGCAAATAACACATCTGCGGCACAGATAACTTCTAACATCGGCAGGTGAAAACTCAGAAATTTTTGTTTGACTTCAGTAAATTGTAGGGCTAATCTGTTAATTATTTTTGGATTAAACAATAATTGTATTTAACAGGGAGTTATTAAAAGATTTATTTACAGAATTTGAACCAGGAGTAGAGAAAACTATGCCACTTGAGGAGATTTGGGTGGAACATAGTCACAGAAAAAGTTGTTTTTTTAATCTTAAATGCAAAATGCATATTCTTTTTGTATAGTTTTTGCTTGATTACTGCTGTGAGTGTGTTGTTCTTTTAGTATATAAGATTATTTTGGGTCTGTATAATCCACTTATCAATTAATAGATAAATTAGTTTAGGATTATTTCAACAACTGATTTGTCAGGATTAATCTTCTCAAACCTTGTGAACACACAGCTATGATTCTGAAATACAACATATGATGCAGGCTGAAGCTAGAATGTGGTTATTGCAGTAATATAAATAAAAAATAATAAAAAAAATGTTGTTCTGTGAAAGCATAATAAATATATATATCAAAAAAATTTATTTTTCAAAAAATATCCAATTTGAAAAGCCATTTTAAGTTTTTACGCAAGAAAAAGAAACATGTGTTGCATATATTTACCACACATGTACCACACTTGGATTCCAGCAATATACCAAAACCAAATTTAAAGGGTCACTTCCTGTGTCAACACCTGACAAAATTTAGACAGAAATACAGCAGCTTAGCTGGAGTTTATTGATCTGCTTTATGTTCAAAATGAACTCGTGTGTAAAGGCAGCAGGTACCGCATGCTCACCACACCAAAAGAATCAAACACGCCTCATATCTGCAATCAGAAGAGCGTGTCAATCGTCACGACAGATAGCCATCAAACAAAAATGGGGGCAGATTTCTAGACTGTGCCACCAGGTTTGATACAAAAGACGCACAGACACTTGAACTGAGCGAATCTCTGGAAGTATCCAGTTTACAGACGAACCGATGGAGCTGTCAGTCAATCAGGCACGACTGCAAACGATAACGACTCAGTGCTCGCCTCTAATCTGCTCATCCAAAAGCAAAAGGCAACCCACAGATTGGCAGCTCAAAACTTCTACTTACACCAAAGCTAGAGAAGTTAAAACAAAAAACTGATCTGTAGATTTAGAGCTATACGTTCCCAAATATTGAGAGATATCCTTTACTTTTCAGGAACATGTAGCTGCTGGAAACTAAAAGCTGTAACCCAAGAGAAACATTAAAGTTTCAGCAGAGCCCAGGTGTCCTAAAAGAAGCTTTTATATAGGGGTTGTTACTGAGAGAAGATTCAAATGTATATATTATCTTTATTACCTTGTTGATGCAGAGAAGATTTAGTATGTTATTCCTTTTAAATAATTTCTTCCACAGTTAAAAACCATACCACAAAAGCTGATATATGTTTTAAAACATTGGAGGTAGGGCATTTTTTGACAACTGTACAACCATAAAAGTAAAACTGTTTCTGTTGGTATTTGCAAATCTCAAGTTTTATATTATATATATATATATATATATATATATAATCATATACTGGTGTCTCCAGTTCAAAAATACATATTTTGCACATTTGTGAAAAAAAAAATCTATTTTGTTGCTCATTCTTTGAATCTGATTATTCCATTTTTGATAGTATTTAATATCACAATCTAACCTTTACTGGACAATATATCATTCTTAATGTTGTTTTTATATATTGGAATAATTTTATATTTGTGTGAATCCACATGAGTCAATGCACTGACTCTTTTACACCTGGATTTTTCTACCATGGGACAACAAAGGTTACTTCTTTTGATTTAAAATAAGAGAGAAAGTGCTTTAAAGCAACTGCTTTCTCTTACGGCAGCTCATGACAGGAAAATTTAAAAGTTAACTGTTCTTTTTAGAGAAAAATTTAATTAGCTAAAATCGGCAGTAGGAGGTCAAAGCCTTCACAAACAGCAGAGATCAGGAAAGATTTGATGCGTGCCTCTCTAAGTGTGCTTATGGTTTTCAACCGCAACTCTGATACGTGCTGAAATAAATATTATGCATAATTTAAGAGTGTCTATAGGAGAAGGAAGCTGCAGCTGGAAAACCCAACTATCAGCACTCTTTAACAGAACTGCAAACTCAACCATGCATGTAAGAAGCTTATGACCTAGAAATTGATTATTCTGCATGAAAACATCCACATGCTGGGATGTGGATGGCCCGACAGCCTGAGCTAACAAAAAGAAAAAAACCACAGAAGCATTCTGCAACCTCTCAGACATTACACACAGGAGTGGTTTTTATTACATCAGGTGATCCAATAATTACACTGCACTTTAAATCTGCCACTAATAGGTAGATTTAAAGTGCAGTCTGACCTAACTTTGTGTTTACCGTTTCATCTAACACACCCTTTATCTGTCTCACTTATTATCTCTGACTGGGAAACTTTACTGCAGTGTTTTCAGCTGTGATGGCCTCATGATGACTGTTTTCCAGCATCCAGTCAACAAAACCAAAACACACAAACGCTACTGACCGCAGGAAAACAGAGAAGATTTGTTTTTCCTACTTGTTGCATTCCAGATGCCAAAACTCGCTACAACTGGCTCATCTTACCTAAATAGAAACCCAATCTGCGTGAAAACACACAGGGGCTGCAGTACAGATGAGGAAAACATTGCAAAGTAACAGGGAAATACATTAAAAAAGGAACATAAACACTTTACCGGAGGAGTCCCGCCGTCCCGCCGCTGCCATTAGAGTTAAAAATGAAGCCAAAAATATAAAAAACACAATATAAACACTAAAACGAAAGCTGCAGTTCCAGTTTAACAAGCCGATAACAGCGAACCGCCGAAAGACTCCAGCAGCTCCGCCTCGACATTTGCTCACCAGCACTTCCGGTCGGCCAGGTCACGTGACTGATGAAACGCGATCAGCTGACTCAGAGGAGGCAGAACCAGCGCGAGCCTTTTTCCTTCTTTCTTTCTTTCTTTCTTTCTTTCTTTCTTTCTTTCTTTCTTTC